>JAOTRN010000003.1:2780041-2794239 GCA_028566695.1 Bagroides melapterus | reverse complement strand
GTGTGACGAAGTTACCAAAAGAACTCCTATTCTCCAGCATGCTCAGTAAAACCTACCAGCTGTTTTATTTAGAATAACACACACAGTCAGGCACACACACAGTCAGGCACACACACAGTCAGGCACACACACACACACACAGTCAGACACACGCACACAGTCAGACACACACACAGTCAGACACACACACAGTCAGACACACACTCTGTCAGACACACACTCTGTCAGACACACACTCTGTCAGACACACACACTGTCAGACACACACACTGTCAGACACACACACTGTCAGACACACACACTGTCAGACACACACACACTGTCAGACACACACACACTGTCAGACACACACACAGTCAGACACACACACACTGTCAGACACACAGTGTCAGACACACAGTGTCAGACACACAGTGTCAGACACACACTGTCAGACACACACTGTCAGACACACACTGTCAGACACACAGACAGATGCGCGCGCACACACACACACACACACACACACAGAAAATGCTGATTGTGTCTGATGAGTCACAGTTCTGCTAAAAATGAATCAGGCATGTTTGTGAACAGAAGTGACTCTTCATTCTTTTCCAACAAAGATGGTGAGAAAATAACACAAACAAATTGAGTTAGCGACCACAAGAGCGCGAGCCCCGGCTGAGTTCAAGGCACTCGAGGACATGTGTTTACATTAGCTGTGTCTTTAGGCTAATAAAAGAAATCCAAGAGGAAATTAAATTTTAACCCACGTGTCGTCCTATTAATAGAAATCAAGCTTAGAAAAACTGTGTAATTGAATAATTGTAGAATTGGCGAGAGTTTGGTCTGAGAGCCCTCTCCCGTGACCGGGGGGATGTCGATGTTATTTTAACCCATGATGACTTGTGATATTTCAAACCGGGTTCCAGTGGCATGGAGGCTGGAAATCAAATTAATTACACAGAAAATAATGGAACCTTTTCATACAATAAATAATAAATAAATAGACAAAAGAACAAAGGAACAAGCTCAGCAGGCTAAAGTTAGCTAGCTGCATAGTTGCAAACTTGAGCTGACAGTTCTCGTAATATTCGATCCACTTCAATACAAAGTTCAAAGACCATATTCTCAGAAGGCCCAACTTCCTGTCTGGAATTCCTCACTTCCCGTTTGCCTACTGGAAGTTACGGCATCGGTAGCTGTTATGTTCGGGACTTTCAGCGCACCGCAAAGTAGAAAAATGATCTGAAAGTGTTTAAACTATTTCTACTGAGCGTTCGTTCATTTCTTTTAATTTCTTTTAAAGCGCTCTTTCTTCTAAGTGCTAATTTGGGATCGCGATTCCAACGAAAACTCATTGAATAACGCTCATTTAACCTTAGTGGCTCATGTTTCATTTCCCTCTTCAGATATGAAACCAGTATCGAGTTCTGATGCGCTGAATCTGGTTCAAATTGCCCCGTTTGAGCCTCGGTAATGCACATAAGCTCGTATTGGTGGCCACTTTTCAAACCCTGCTGACTTGCCTCTTTATTGCCTTTTTGCTCAGACAATGAAAACATGCCATGAGAGCCACAGCATCTTCTGTGGGGAGCGCTGGGATTAAAATACCCCCACAGATGGGAAACACATTTTGGTGATTTTGGGGAGGATTTGGCTCAATTACGAGGGAAAATACATTCCATAGCTGCTGCTTCCAATCAGATAAAAAAGTACTTCAATTCTCTGAATTCTATAGTGTTTGTTTAAACCGTGAATTAAAAATCACGTGGCTTTTTGGACGGGATTACTTTTTCCTGCGTCACGGTTGGTTTCAGCTGTGTTTTGGATCATGTACTTGTAGTTTTCTGACTTTTGACTTCAATCACCGTTCACATCCTTAGCATAATTATTGTTACCTCATTTAATAAACAACTCTCGATTCTGATTGGTCAGAAGGTTTCTGCAGCTCACAGATTTATATTACTGTCATCGTTTCCATAGCAACAGTTCGTTAACATAATTTAAGAGCCATGTTTATTTAACACCTAAGTGAAAACTCTTTTGTTTTCCAACTTAAAAAAAAAACAAAAAAAACATTGGTAATAAATTTCTTTTTTTTGGTCTAAAAAAGTCATAAAAATAACTAAGACCAGAAATCTACAGTCAGATCATGACATACTCAAGTCAGTAATGACTCATTATGCTGAACTGGCCAGACTAAGCAGAAAACGGCAAGAAGTCCACATCCTGTACACACTATATGGCTAAAAGATTTTTGTACCCCTGACCATTACATCATCCCATTCCAGATTTGCTCCCATTTGCTGTTAGAAAAAGCTCCACTCTGAAAAGCTTTCCACTAGATGTTAGAGAAGACTGTGTGTATGATTGGTGTTTGTTCATCTACAGTAGAATTATTCAGGATGTTAAGGAGACTCCAGTTCATCGTCAGGGCTCTGTACAGGACACTGGAGTTCTTCCGCTCCAACCTTCATCTCCACACCATGACATGGAACAAGTTCGAGCCTCTTCGTTCCAGTGGAGGGAAATTGTAAAGCTACAACATAGAAAGTCGACCTATATAAAAGTGTGCTTCCATATTTGCAGCAACAGTTTCAGGAAGATCCACATATGGAAGTGATGGTCAGTGGGGCACAAACTTCCAACAATTACTATATAAAGAATTTATTTTATGTCATGCTTTGGCTAATACATTTGTAGTCCACGCTAATCACGCTAGGTATTTTTGGGGAACGTCTTCTTATATACTGTAAAATTAGCATATTTCACAAATGATATTTGATGCTAATCCATCAAGAATCAGCTTACAGCACTGTACATCCCAGTACTACTTGTCAAGTGCTGTGTGTGGACCGAACGAATAAGAAGAATAAATTAAAAACAGTGTAGAGGATCCTCGGGAGGCGTAAACGTCCTGTCTGATAATAAAGAACAATTCTTTAGTGTTAATGGGTGTGATGACATTGCAGCTGCACACATCAGGGTGGCCTTCAGCACTCGATCTGGGAACCAAGATGAGGAGGATTAAAGAGGAACAAGAAGACGACTCCCGCGCGAGAAGTCACAAAGAGAGGCAGCACCAGTCAACAGCTGGGGGCCATCAAAGCCTCCAGACCCGATGTGATCTTCATCATCCCAACCAAACTGTTGCATAACATTCAAAAGGACCAGGCCACAAAAAGCTCAGCTGTCATGATTAGGTCTCTTAAAAAAAACAAAAAAAAAAACTTATTGGAACACTTGGAATTTTCCAGAACTCTGGCTCAGAAAATGTTGTATGGCCTTAACATATGCCATCATATTAAAAATATATTTAACATACAACATTATGTAATGTTATACTTGAACTCAAAATTGAATTCAAGACATAATTTATGATGGAGGTCATGAGTGGAAAAAGTATGTGTGAGAAAATAAAGTGGGGGGAAAACAACAAAAAAAAAAATCCTGAATCTGATTAAAGCAACTGTATAGAAAAATGTCCCAAGACCCAGTTAATGCAGATTGATTATAGATAACAAGGCTCACTAGATGTGACGTCATAATTTAGAGGAAGACCGACTCCGGTGTAAAATGGTCCGATTCCCGACTGCTATGGTAAACTAATTAACCTTTCCAAGCAGTCTAACTGTAAGATGTAATTTCATTGTGATTCACTGCATATCAGAGTGCGACCCATCTAGTCTTAATCACCAGGTTTGAATTCCAGACGATGACCTGGTGCTTGAATGCTATTGTCAGGGTGTGTGACAGGAAGTCTGATATACGACCGAGATCCCTTATTACTTTGGAAAGAACCTGAACGGGTCCCTAACATCTGAAGTAGTTTTTCATTCCCAGAATAAACTTTATAGTTCCTGTTGTTGGAATTTAAGTGGAATCTCATTTTAAAGTCTCAAGCATGAAAACCATCGAGGACGTGATCCGGGGTAATGATCTGGGCTGATGTGACAACAGAGAATATTCAGAACGCAGGAATCTCATGGACATGATGAGGGACCCTGAGGTTCTATAAAAGAAGTTCATGCTTGTGCAATGCAAGGATATTTTCGTCCTAGCTCCCTTTTTGTTTCTGGCTCTTTGAAAATAGGAAAAAAAAAAAAAAAGAAAGATTTTGACCAAAGCGGACAAATATTTACAGATGATGTGAAGAAATATGGAGAAAACATCAACCATGAGACAAGGTATTGATAAGATTATATAGATTATATGTTTTTAACCATTCACTGCATTAGAAAATCCACCAACCAGGTGAGATTCCGCAATCGCCACAGCTGGTAATATTATCGCTCCTTCCTAGGCTATCAGTTCTGAGAGATTCTTTAATAATATTTTACCCATGGAGATCACACTAGCCTAAATCAAACCACAGGCCATAACCAGAGCACCAGTCAGCCTCACCTGCAGATTGACCTCAGCCTCGTAGAAGGTCAGACAGGAGCAGTAGTGTCGGTCTGAGTCGATGTCAGTCAGCACCACTGTAAAGAACGTAGGAGGCTTCCTTTCCCGAGATAACCTCCATCCTCCTGGCTGACTGAACTGTGGAAAGAGAGCAGACATAAATATGAGGTTAGATCTGATATGGAGAGAGAGAAGCATGTCCTTGCCTTTAAAGATCAAAACCTTCAAGAAGTTCAAAGGATTCCATAGCTGCTTGTGGCCAGGGAAGGTTCTACACTCTACTGTCTGTCAGAGTGACACCAGGAAACCATTGGTATCTGTGAGCTGTGGATGTTGAAGAGAGCAGAAAGCACTTTGCTACGTGTCCGTTTGATGAAGTGTGAGTTCATAAAGTTGAGGTGGTAATAATACAGGTAAAGAGTTCAAATCCCACTCAAAGCTTCTAAGTGAAATTGTTGAGTAGTTCACAATGGCTTGGTCAGTTCTCTATCTTTTAAAAGAACTTTTGTATGTCACTCTGGATAAGGGCTTCTGCCAAATGCTGGAAATGTAAAAAAAAAAAAAAAGAACTCCACTGCCAAGAATTTCAAAGCTATTGGAGAAAAACTATTTCAGACATTTGACCTTGCTCTGGCCTTGACCTTGTTTTGATCTTTACTGGTTACACTGCTACCACTCGTTCTTGAGATACAATGCCGACAAAGAATCTCAGATAGACAGATATAAAAATCACCCAATGAGATTATCATCATTACAGGCAACTCTGAGGTCATACTATGTGAACGGGAAAGGTGTCCTACAAGATATGGAAGGTGCTTGTAGGGATCCGTCCTGTCACCTACCAGATCACAAGAGGTTGGGCGCAAGAGCCTGGAGCACAGCCCTCATACCAGTTCATGCCAAAGATGTCCAGTAGGGTTGAGGTCAAAGATCTGTGCAAAACACTCGAGTTCTTCCACTGAAACCTTGGCAAACCTTTATGGTGCACAGGGACACAGTCATGCTGAACAATTTTTGGCCACTTAGTTACAGAGGAAGGAAATTGTAAAGCTACAGCATACAAAGACATTCTAAATAATTGTGTGCTTACGAGTTGGTGGCAAAAGTTTGGGGAAGACCCAAATCAGTGGGATGGTCAGTTACCTGCTTTTCCTCTTTAATATATTTCTGGAAACACAATAAAAAAGGGAATTCTTAAAAATTCAACTAGTCCCAGAGTGTTCAGAATCCTTACTGGAATAAGAAATAAGAAGGGAGTTTTTTAAGGTCCCGGCATACTGGTTACTTTAATAATCGTAAACTGTTCACTGGAGACCAGGAGCAGGATGTCCTCCTTCGGCTACTACATCATCCCTTCATCAGAGAGCAGGAAATGGCACTTATCCGCTTTCCTTGCCACTCATTCTAAACACCTACATTCCGTCCAGAATTTTCTGCTCACATTCAGGAGCGGAAATCAGGAAACACGAGCAATGGCCTCATGTTAAGGTTAAAGTAATTACATTTCATCTGTACCACAGTTGCTCCTGCAAGTAATAAGAGCGATAAAGACGATACAGATTTTGTTCAATCAATAAATCAGAGATCTGGAACCACAAACTGGTCCTTCAGTAGGGGCTAGCAGAATTCCGGACTGTATCCATGTCAGTGTCACTGCAAACGAGCACCATAAGATGATCATGATGAGCATGCACTGCCTTACGTTAGTCGTGTCACGTTTACAACAAGTGTCCGTTATGTTATTTGTGGATGAGAGGAACAGAGAGGAAGTAGAATGAGCAAAGAAAGCGAAAGAGCAGTGAAGCGATCTGAAGGCTTGAACCAGGATGTCACAGTCCAACAGCAGACACAATAGCAGGCAGGAAGTTTCTAACACCGCAAGGCAGAGGAGGGAAATGCAGAATGCTCCAGGCATCATCAGATCGGGACAGGTGCCAGGAAAGTTACGGAAAATATGAAAATATGCAAGGTATGTGGTAAATATCCAGAGGAAAACAGATAAACAATGTAGATGCACATGGAAAGAAAAGATAGAGAAGAGTGGATCACATCAACAGCTCTTTCCTCTGAAAGGCTAAGAATGGAAAGAGACAAACGTCTAGAATTGCCAGAATTCCGACATGAGAGTCAAGCACTAGAAATGAAATCCTCAATTTGTGTATGATTCAATCAACCACACAAAATAAAATCCATATAAAACAATAATCATGATAGAAGTCATTTGTACATGCCTGTCTGATGAGTACAGGAATATTAGCTTAAGTTCGGCTTTGTTCACGGGGTCAGGAGGGACCTCGGCATCCAGGCTGGACTCAAAGCTGGGACGTGTTTCAGCGTAACATGCCAAAGCTGTCTGCTGTATTCGATCACTATGGATAGCCAACAATGAAGTCATGTCCCATGACAGGCCGTCATCCTGACTGCAGTTATATTATCTGATTCATAATGATAAATTTCTATTTCAGGATGTCTGACTGCATTTCTCTGAAAATGTCTGGAGATCGTTACAGAAAACAAAACCACTAAAGCAATACAGGAATGTACCAGAGATGCTCTGATCTGATCATATTTACTGTTGGATCGAATATCAAGGGAGATAAACAAAATGGAAAAAAATGTTGCCTGACAAACATCACAGAACTGTTATGTGAAGGAGGCCACACGATAACAGTAGCCACCCAAGTTATCAGAATTTTTTAAACTGTTTAAAAGTTATGGGGTTGTGTTAAACGAGATGGTTGCTAGGCTTTTCCTATGATATTTCAAGTGGATGCTACAGCAATACCATGAGGTTGCTATGGCATTCCACCTTGTTGCTAGGGTTTTGCTGTTGTGTTCCAGGTAGATTCTAGTATGCTACTTTGAGGTTGCTATGACATTCCAGTTGATTTCTACAATGTTACAAGGTTCTTGCTCTGGTATTCTAGCTGGTTACAAGAACATTGCTAGATTACTGCTATGGTGTTCCCAGTGGCTGCCAGACTGTTACTAGGTGGTAGCTATGTATTTCAGCTGGTTTTAGGTTGTTGTTCAGTGGTGGTTAGGGTATTACAAGTGGTTACTCGGGGGTTGCTATGGTCTTCCAGGTGACTGCTAGGATGTTACTAGTTGGTTTCTATATCACTCCAGAGGTTTGCGATGGTGTTGCCTTGGGCTTAATATGGTATCCCACATGGATTTGAGGGTGTCTCTTGATGCTTGCTTTGGTATTCCAGGTTGTATACAGGTGTTGTTGCTAGCTGGCTGCACTGATGCTTGCCTACAAAGCCATCAATGGACCAGTTCCCTCTTACCTCAAAGTTCTTATCACGCCTCGCACGGCACCTCGCACCCTCAGAACTACCAGCACTGCTCGACTGGTCCCACCATCTCCCAGGGTAAGAAGTAGGCATACAGCAAGGCTCTTTTCTGTCCTGGCACCCAGGTGGTGAACTGGCTGTCTTCAAAAGACGGTTAAAGACCCACCTCTTCAGAAAACACTTGTCCTAGCACTTTCTTCAATGTTGTATATGTGCATCCCCCCCCACCCAAAAAAAAAAAAAAAATTGAACAGTGTTTTAGGCTGTTAGTATCTTTAGTCTTGCAACATACTGAACCTGAGCTAATCTATTCAAAGACAGATTTAAAAGCACTTTGTACGTCGCTCTGGATAATGGCGTATGCCAAATGACCTAAATGTAAATGTAATAGCATTTCCAGTGGCTGCTAGAGAGTTGCTAAGTGATTGCCACGCCATTCCATGTGTTTGCTAGATGATTGGTATGGTATCCTAAGTGGTGTCAAGGTTGATGTTTTGGTATTCCAGGTTACATTACATTTACAGCATTTATACAAATGAGCAGTGGAGAGTTAAGGGCCTTGCTCAGGGGCCCCACAGTAGCAGCTTGGTGGCTACAGGATCTGAACTCACACCATTCCAATTAACAATTTAACCACTGAGCTACCCCTTGTCCAGGTGGTTGCTACAGTGTTCCAAGGCGATTGTTTTCATATTCCATTTGGCATTTTCATTTGAATTCTAAAGGCAGCTGGTAAGTAGTTACTATTGAGCCTCAGCTTCTAGCTCAGGTTGTGTTAACTGGTGGCAATCGTGTTCCAAGGGGTTGCTAGGGTGTTAGGGGGTGGTGTGGTGCAGCTTTAATAGACTCCGGTACGTCAATCATTATCTGAATAATAATAAGGCTGATCTTTACCAAAAGCGTTTCTGTATTTGCCATTCGTCTAGAATCTACGACTGGACCAAAACTTCATGGTTTAAATGTCAAAAACTGTGATGGATTAAAAAACAAGAGAAAGAGAGAGAAAATGTACAAACAACAGTATTCTGGCTTTGTCAGGCGAACCTAATAAAACACTAGCACATCATGCAAAGGACTGCAAAGATTTTATTTAGGCTGCCCGTGGTCACAGTGTGACATGTCCCCCCCGAAACAGAAAAAGTGTGAAGGGTAAAGAGGAAAAGCAGAGCAATACCGAGGGGACAAGTGACTCTATAAACAGATTTCTGATAAGAAACCCGCTACTGTAAGCTCACAACTGACCTCTGTACAAAGTACAGAGCGGCCAGGAAAAGAATTCTCATTACAGTCTATCTAACATTCTTGCCACACACACACACACACACACACACTCACTCACTCACTCACACACACACACAACCAGCTGAGTCATATCAAAGACATAACACATCCTGCGCTTAGTTTAGACCTCAGTCAAGTGACAATGGCACTTCAAGTGCTCCTGCGTCTGTGATGTCAATAAGCCCGATAACATTTTCGCTGAGGGTTCCTCGTCATGTGGACATGCCGCCCGCGCCACAAAGTGATACCGGATCTGCGACTTGACCTGTTAAGAATCGGTGCAAGCTGAGCAAGCATGAAGAACGGGACAACCAAATTAGACCTTCATCTGCTGTCTGGGGTATTCGATTACTTCGGTGCCTCTTTACTGATGGCTGTAAATAGCGTAACGCATTGTCCCGTCTGGAGGACAAAGAGAACGTTCGGTCGTATATGACCCGCTCGTCGAGCTGTCCAGTGTAAGCTGTGGGGTTTGGAATAACCTTCTAAGGTTCTTTGGTATTGTCAAAATGCAAATCCGGCATTTTTCACCCTATTTGGAGAAGATTACTTTCGCTGCATGACGTCTACTTTTTAATAGCGCTACAGAGTTTCTGCTAGGTTGTTTTGTCAATGACCCTGGAAAACTTATTCTGTTTGAAAACTATTTAAGGTTTGAATACAGAGAACATTATTAGATCATTAACCATTTGAATTATTTACAGAGTTTCTCAGCATATAACAAAGAGCTGACGGCGAAACGATGGATGTTTTTAAAAAAAAAAAACCTGAATGCCCTTATGATGTCACTCGCTGTAGATTACTTGATTTATGAAGTGTTTCATATTGATATGTGCACTAGATCACTAAATAGAGCGAGTTGCACTGGCTGGCAATGTTCTGTTGCCTAACGCAAAACCAAATACTTGTCTATCTATCCGGATGGGATTAAAATGATCAGACCATGACAGAGACAGTCCAAAAACAGTGGGTAGTTTAGTCTGTAATTCTCAAAGAGAAAGGTGGAAAAAAGAAAAACCATGTGAGTGCATGGCTGGATCCTATGTAAATGTAATCCTGTCTGTCTGGTGATTCTGTTAAAAAATAAAAACATCGAAATTTTAAGTAAGTAAAAAGCGATTAGTTTATTGTCAACTGCCTCATGACAAATTGTCTTCACACCGTGTCATGATACGAACAAATCCTCTGGTTTAGACAGACAAACAGTGTTAAAAATAACCCTAAATTCCAGGAATGAAAAACAACAGTGTACTCATGGAAGACAAAACAATGACATAAATGACAGATGAGAAAAGGGTGACACAGGAGACCCCCCAGCCATCCTTGTGAACTTCAGCCAACACCACACTTTTATTAAGCAGCTCGTGGCTGGATGTTGAACTCTAGACATGTGGAGGGTTTATTTCTGTCCGCTAGGGCCAGCACCAGCATCAGGTCTGAGCGAGGAAGTGCTCAAAATGAACGCTCTATTCATAGGCTGAAAACTCCCGACGCGAAAACTTCCTCCGTGCATCTTCAGGGTCAAAGCTAAAGGAAGACGGAAAAAAAAAATAAAAATAAAAATAACCTAATGCATGTCTGTATGGGATCTAGACAAAGCAGCTCTATGCTGTGGTGATATGTTAACCACAACATTATGGACTTTTCAGCCAAATTGTATAAAAATTGCTCGAGTATTGTTCTAAACACAATTCCAGCTGGGTATGCAATTGGCTCGGTTACGCAATCCTGCAGACACGGTTCAATTTAGGGACAGATATTTTTAGCGGGTCACAAAGATGTCTATAATTCGCCACATATCTTGGGGTGAGTAATATAAAGACACCAGAAGTGGAACATTAGCAGTAACGAGATTTCCACAAACCTATCATTTGGGTCTGATCTGTAATTTGGTGTGTTGTGTTAATGAGTTACAATCGCAGTCAGATGTGTTTGAATAGATTTTCAGTCAAATATTTAGGAATTCGTTTATTCACTCTAGACAACGTGTAAAAACACGGACATGACGTCTTAGCAAACTCAGGAAATCCCTGATGAATATTCCTCATGTTACTAGAAGACATGTGGAAGACTACAGATAACATATTCCTACATATTATACATATAATCTGTATAACAATTGGAAATGGCCCAGTTTCATAAATAACTGTCACTCCTATAAAACAAAAGATAACCATCAGTCAACACCAGAACCACCAACAAAAACAACATTGGAAAAAAAAAAGCTGATTATAAGAAGTTCAGCAGGCTTTAGCCAGTCGAGTGTAAACATCTTTGTCCTGAGCAAAAGAGATGCACAATACAGGCCTGCGTCACCCAGCAGCCCCCCTGCCTGTAAACGGAGCGATAACACATAAGGGACAGGTGCTTCCTGTGAGTCACCGAGCACCGAGCTCAGCCCCCTCATCGTGCTCTCCAATCGCCGAGCTTGCTTCTGTCCTTTTGTCTTCTTCACCTGACAAAACAAAAGCTGCAGGTTGGCTACAACCTGACATCATGGGCTGCTGCGAGATCCTTCACTTTCTACCCAGGAAGAAAAACATGAACCCTGATTCTGCCTGGAAATTCTGCCCACCTCCGCACTCTCAAAACAATGGACGGGTTCTACACAGCGATCGCTGACCTATTAACTTGAGTCTAGAGCTGTTTTTCTCCTACAGATATAGATGAGGAAAAACAAAGTGCACCTGAACAGGACAAAATACAATGCCGTTGGTACTCGGTACTGGATAAACAGCTGGATTGTGGTTCATTCGTACTGACAGAACGTGAGGTCTGGATGAAAGCTCCTAAAAAGCACTTTGAGCATTTCAATCAGTCAGTCTATCAAACCTCTGTCCCCACCCACAATACAACTACAGCCAATCAAACCACTGTACACACCCACAATACAACTGTAACTAATCATACCTCTGTCCCCACCCACAATACAACTACAGCCAATCAAACCACTGTCCCCACCCACAATACAACTGTAACTAATCAAACCACAGTTTAACCAATAAAAACCTTGCCCCGCCCACCAATTATCAGGAGCCATGTGATCTCTGGGATGGTGGGAGAGACGGTGTACTCAGAAACATAAAACATTTGTAACGTTGGCTGTATTTGGTCCTATGACCTGCGTACCTCTAACTAGACAATAATCAGCATTACTATAGCAGGTGAATAGTTTGGGACGCCAGTGAGATATAAAAGAGAATCCTGGAGCCCCAGTTCATCATAACACAACCTCAACTGTTTTTTTTTTTTTTTTTTTTTTTATTGTGCGTAAGCAAGTGCTGAAAGGAAATCTTTGGCTGTTTTGACTCACTGACACTGGCTCTGGGTACACACTATTTCCTGTTCGGTCTCTGAGCAGGAAATAACAGGACACTCAGTAAACGGTCTACTGTTTGGTCACGACTTAGTTGTCTTTTAGTAATAAATGGCTGTTTGTGGACGGCATAGTCAAACTGAATAGAAATGTACCGAACAAATGTACCATTAAAAAAATAAATAAATAAAAAAAACACGACATTAAAAATAATTTCCAGAGACTTTAAACATTAAAAAAAAACTTTAATCCACCTTATGAATTTCGTAAGGTGCTCATTGTGCTGCAAAAAAAATGTGCCTTTAATTTGTCAATCGATTCATAAACACACTCCTCTTGATGTTAACGCAAGGTACGGCTGAAATACAATCCAGTGCTGAGTTTAAAAAAAATGCACCCCGGTGTGTGTGTGTGCGAGCATGTCCTCAGGGAAACGGTTCAATTAGACAGCCTACAGACCAAACTACAACCATGGACACATTTTCGAAATAACTCCTTGAGTCTTTCCCGGAAGTACGTGCCACATTCCACATTACAACCGGGATCCAGGAGGGGAAAAGCGCGGTTCAAAAAGTCAAAGCCGGCACACAAGCAAGATGACACAAACATTTACAATCTGCCCCGTGCTGAGAGGTCAAATTCCTTCGTTATGGGATGTCGGGCCCTAAAAAGGAACACTGGGTTTCATCGTCGGGTCTCTCAAAACAAAGTAGACGATTAAAACTGGACTGGAGCTTCAAAGAATGCCTTGTTACGTGTTTCTGTTGTCTAAAAGATTAATGGTGTTCTCGGAAAACACAACTTGATCGCCAAATAAACCATTACAAATGATGAGAGTATCAGTATACATGAGAGGATGTTCCCAAAATGCTTTATTCGCTCGGACTTTACGAGATACAAAAATATTTTCGTTCAGGCTTTAAAGAAAGGGGACACATTAATCCACTTTACGTGAAGACGGAAGACAAACACTGAGGGCTGAAACCGTAAAAAAAAAGAAAGACAAACAAATCAGCGAGGACACCGACACAGAAGCGTGCCCTCTCGTGTGCATTAAGAGGGGGAAAAGGTTTTAAAGCTCTTATAAACGTCCGTGTGATGCTGTGTTTCCACTAGATACACGAACTCAGGATGGTCTCGAGATAATGAGTGCAGGGAAGCTTTGAGGTTCAGAACGAGGAATAAATTATGACACACGTTCCTGTCAGACTTCCTGGTTATGATGTGGAGTGGATGATAAGACAAAGACAGCAGGACAGATAGAGGAACAAATGATCACCTGAGGAACAATGAACATAAAAGACACTGTGAACGAGACGACTTTTACACACCGCTTCTTTACCACACTTTCACACATCAAGTCAAGTCAAGAAGCTTGAGAGTCATTTCAACCGTATATAGCTGACGCAGTACACAGTGAAATGAGACGACGTTTCTCCACGACCGTGGTGCTACATAGAACAAAAAAAAAAGATTATAATAACCATCAGCCTGTCTGTCCATCCGTCTGTCCGTCCGTCTGCCCGCCCACCCGCCAGCCTGCCTGCCTACCAATCTATATTCCTTCCTTCCTTCCTTCCTTTATTTATTTATTTATTTATTTCTGTCTTTCTTTCTTTCTTTCCAAATAAAACGAGAGCAGCACTGCGAAGTTATAATTAAATTCAACTTTAAGTGAGTATAATCAGAATCATTTTAAAATGTCTACACACAGACACACACACACACAGGCGCACACAGACACACACACACAGACACACACACAAACACACACACAAACACACACACAAACACACACACAAACACACACACACAGGCACACACACACAGACACACACAGGCCCACACACACACAGCCACACACAGACACACACACACACAGACACACACACCCACACACACACCCACACACA
>JAOTRN010000003.1:2723327-2735881 GCA_028566695.1 Bagroides melapterus | reverse complement strand
GGGCCAAAAGTAGGGTTACAGTTACTTCATAATGTTTAAGTGTTAACTGTAACCCTACTTTTGGCCCACCCTGTATACAAGCTCTCTAGAACCTTTTTGCTAACGTCTCAGTGTGGAATCTAAGACATCGTGGCGTTACCCTTTATTGTAGGCTTCCTCCTCGATTTTGGCCTTGATCTCAGCTCTGATCTCTTCTGGGCTACAGGAAGCTTTGGCCGGAGTAGCTGCCTCGCCTTCCTGCTCCAGCAGAACTTTTCCACTGCATTGTTTTCAAATAGGAAAGCGGCATTAGCACTGGAGCTATAAACTTGTACCATAACACTCTGTGTAAAACTTGTGTCTTAAAAACATCATTGTGTGAACATTTAGTTCTCTCATGCCCAAATATCAGGCTTCAGCTGAGAGACATGGCATAACAAGCCCTTTAGTCTCACCTTATTAACAAGAGTGAGCAGTGAGCCAGACGCCTGGAGTTTGTCAAACACTTCAGCTCAGATGTTTAGTTTAAATCTCAGAACAGCATGTTAAACCTGCTGCATTTGGGTCTGTCGTGGCACATCAAACATTATCCCTGGCTGTTAAATATTTTAGTCTCAATCATGAACTAACCCACTCCGTGATATGGGCTTCCCCAGGGTGAAAGAAACAAACAAAATATCCTGAAGCACGACAAGAGGCTATGATAAAGGATCTTGTTTTAAGGGAGCCATAAATGTCTGTGGGACATGAAGATTACATTTCCAGAGGTTGACATATTTCTCTTAAGTGTTTGTATTTATTTACTTACTTTTCCCCTGCTGCCTGCTGTGCTTGGTCTGAACTGGAGTCACCCTTCATACTGTTTGTCTCGCACTAAAAAATTGAAAAAGAATTCCAAATTTCATTTGTGTTCCTCATTTTAAAGATTGTTGAGAGCTACATATTTTATCAGCCACACTGATAACTTATAATCCATCAAACACAGAATGAAAGGATACACTGCTGTCAGAGAAGAAGTGCTGATTAAAAAGGAGCTCACCAGTACAGGAAGTGCACCAAGGCCAGAGCATGGATTAGGGCCTGCAGCAGTGGCATTGCTGGCTCCAGGACCCGGAATGGGGACCCCAGTGCTTGGAGTCTGACCAGGAATGTTCAGGAGATTAAATTTGGGAACCACAGCTACACTGACTCTCCTTCTGGGTAAAGCCTTAGAGCATGAAGTACATACAATTCACTCATGAAATGTTCTTAAACAAACCTGGATATTTCTAAATCATGATTTTGTTAATGCCCCCCTTCCTCCCCGGCAATACCTTTCCCATTGTCAAAGACATGGATCTCGCGGCACGTGGAACGCCATCATCTAGTCCAGAAAAGCAGAAACATTTAGTGTTTTGAAGGTTCAATTTATTAAAGTTATCACTGTGCCATGGATTACCTCCAGTTTCCATTGAGCCCCCATAGCATCGGTTCGAGTTTTGGTTGGCTAGCTTCTTAAACTCCATCAGCTCCGCATGGTCCTTCTCGTAGGTTCTCTTTAGGTTCTCGACATACTGCAACATCACCTCAGTGGCCTTGTTCATCCGTTTCTCCTGCCATGTTGAAACACCAAGTCATTAACACCAAATATCTTCATAGTCACTGATGCCTGGACCTAAATATTGTTACTATTGCTCTGCAAACTATTGTAAATTTGAGGCTTAATATTTTTTGTCTGGATCTATCATCCACCCGTGCTGTTATATTATATCGTATTGACAAGAGATGTAACCGTCAATGCCAGTATTCACACACCAAGCTGACTCCAGCCTCACACACCATGGAAAATTTTTATCATAAGATCATCATGTAGTGTTACCATTAGAAATGAAGGCACAGTCTTTAAGGCTAAACTAACAGAAGTCAGTGTAAAGTTAGATAATGGAATGAAGGACACTCACAGACATCCCAAAGGTATTCAGAGTCTAACATTAACAGTGTTGCCACTGGTAACAGGCGACCAAGCACTTCTCCATTCACAAAGTTTACTTTGGCTCACACATTAGCTTTAAGGGCAAGCATAACATTGAGCTCAATCTTTCACAAACATATCTTATCTGCTGGGAAATGGCACATTCCTGTTCCTGTTCAGATCATTCAAACAGAATAAGGATGTGAAAATTAGAAGCAGCAGAGAGTAGCCAGTCCTACCTGTCTCACTGCCCCTACCATCTCTGCCCGGCTGGACAGACGGTTGGTGAGGCGGTGCAGCACAGCTACGGTCTCAATGAGGCGCTGGTAGAACTCCCTCTGCTCTGCATTCTGCCATAAGGATATGGTGCTCTGCAATGCAAACAAAAAAAAAGACATGTGAACTTGGCTATCTATCGTGCAGAGGGCTCAACATGACTACTTATGCTGCAACACTGATATGATGCTCCACAATTGTCTCTACTACTATCTCTGAAGGGCTCTCTTCTCAGAGCTCCTACAACCGGGTTCTTATCATCCACCCCAACCCAAAATATTTACATTGCAAATAATTGAGTCACACAGGGGAATGACAGTTCTGATATTGTCCACAACCTATTTGAGTAAAGCCAGACAATGCCTTTGTGCATGGTGCAGCTTTTGGAATAGCTGACCACAAGATTTTACTAGACCCATTCCAGTATACTGTTGGCCTTTTGGTTCATTCCTACAGCAGTTTAGGTTTATACTAAATGTGCTGCTTATCTTATGTAACACCAGGGACTCGTATCTTAATGTGTTATACATTATCGCATAATCTGCGTCAAGGCTCAAGTCAAGTCAACTGAAAATGTCTATTATAATATGAACTCTCTTTCCCACAGTTCTTCCCAGTGATCCTGAATAAATCACAAATCTCAATGGGATTCCTTCAAACGCAAACACATATTGCGTGTTTACAGTGTTTATAACAGTCTCTCTACTACAGTAACACATCGTTTTCCTTGGGTCAGTTTTTGACTGGCTATTGGAACATATCTATTAGGCTTTGAATATTACACAGAAGGGAATAACATTTCAACATTTTCAAACATCATGTGGTGTGCCCCAAGGGTCAATTCTGGGTCTACTATTGTTTAAGCTCCATGAGGAATATGAAGACTCTTTCCTACTAGGCTCCTTCAAATCCAAACCTATCCTGAAAATATCTGTGTACTTATTACAGCTTTTGAAACACTTGACCTACTGCAGTAACCCATCGTCTTGGCTCAGTCCTAGATTGCATCAGGGCAGTGCTTACTAAGTGGTTAAGACATGAACTACTGATCAGAAGGTTCAATTCCCAGCACTGCCAAGTTGCCACTGTTGTGCCATTTTTGCTTGTTTGTATATATGAGATATATAATAGTCGCTCTGGATAAAGGCGTCTGGCAAATGACACAAATGCAAATGGCTATGGGAACATAAATCTATTAATCTTTGAATATAATGCAGCACGGGGAATAGAATTTGAAGGTGCCAAACATCATGTGGTGTACATCGAGGTTCAATTTTGGGTTTTTCCATGAGGAATCTGGAGTGGTTTTATTACTAGGCTGTGTTTAAAATATTTCCAATTCCTTCATAGTAAGGTTGCAGTCCCTAGGCCTACCTGGTTAAATATCAAATTCTATTATTTAATTCTATTCTAATCTAGAATCGTTAAACCTCATGTGAAAGTCTCGATGACTTCAATGAATTTCTTCAAGGGTCATACTTCAATTGATGTGCATCAAGGCTCAATTCTGCATCTGCCATTGTTTAATCTTATGACAGGGGTTCAAAATACCGTAGTACATTACCCCAGGACACCCATCGTACATCGCTAAAGTACGACAAACGATCATGTATGGCTGTTAATTCAAAATGAGCATATCTTCCATAATTTGGAGGGGTTGACAATTGACAAACCATCAAAAGACCATGAACTCCTGATCAATGAGGAATATAAAATAAACTGTTCTCACTACACTGACCTTAAGCGAGTTTTTGAACTCTTCCAGTTCCTTCTCAGTGTTCTCCTCCGTAAGATTGCGCTCCCTCTCGGCCTGCTTCAGTCTCGTCTCCAGAGTGTAGTTGTCATTGCGGAATGCTAGAGACAGCTGCACAAAGGCATTCTGCAGGGAGAGGATGCATCTTGCGTCATTTGTCAGCTGGACAAAGAAAAGATAACATGCACAGAAGCCAGGAAACCTAGAGGCTCTACCGGAAACCAATATACAATATACTGTCATAAACAAGGTCAATCAGAGAGAGAGAAAGACAGAGGATTGAATACCTTACAAGGAGGCCAACAAAAAGAACATATTGGCATCTGATAAACCCAGAGTGCCTGTAAACCTTGCAGGAGAACAACAGTAATGCCCATCTATTATGTTCTTTAGTATTCCACTCGTTAAGTACAAGATCAAAGCAGCGATGCAACTCGAGATGCAGAAATGTCCTGAAAGCCTCTCAGTTTTAAGGTCACGATCAAAGTAAGGGGCAGCAAATAGCCGAACATGGAAAAGCTACCGAAACAAAATAACAGGTCGTGACCTTGGCCGGCTTGCTAGCGTCATCCTGGGAGCCGCTCACATCCAGGCATCAAGACATGTTTGTGTGTCCATGTAGGGGACAGGAAAACACCAAGGCCTTACGAACTGGTTCATCCTAACCTTTCAAAACACTTTCAGGGACACTTTGTACCATTACTAGAAAGTCTGCTACAACATTGTGACTCATCACTGTGTAATAAAATATGGTCCTTCCAATCATCCTCATAATCCCACCTCTAACAGGGTCTTATTTTATTAACTCTCTCTGGTGGGTCAAGATTTCCTCCATTAATACTCTAAAACACAGCAAAGCTCCAGGACATTTGGTTTATGTAAACAATAAGCAGAGCTGAGCTTCAGGACTAGAACATGATGGAAATACTTTCTACTACAGAATCCATGACGTTTTCTAACAATATCATCGCTTTATTAATTAGTTAATTATGCGTAGATCAGTGGTTCTCCAAGTGGGATCTGGGGATCTGATTTTTTAATTTTTTTTAAGTGTAAGTTTAATAACTCAAAGCAAGAAGTCGCTTAACATCATCAGTGTGAACACTTCAGGAATACAAAGCTCTATGATCGCAATAAACCGATTGAAGTGAATTTGAATATATACTTTTAATTAATTATTAATTAATGATCATAATTTTGACTCTTATTATTTCCCCTTAAAATGAAACCTCAATTAATTAACGCAAATTTATATTACATTCTAATTAAGCATGCTAAATAAATATGCCGTCTCCTACATGTTTCAGTGGAATTTAGTTTGACACACATTGGAAATAGTTTTGTTAAGCAATATTGTTGGCACCAAGGAACAATTAGAGCGTCCCCACCTCCGGAATCTCAATTTATCATGACAACACTCACAAATTAATAAATAAAAAGAACAGCCACAGTTTGAGACAAGATGAGACTCTCACCTCGACTTCTTTCTCCGTGAGCGGAGGGGCACTGGAACAAAGGACATAGAGATTTGGATAGTGTTTTTTTTACCGATACAGTGATATCATATAATGATCGAATGATAAAGATAGATTTCACTGTATGTGTAATGCGCACCAGCCTGGTAAGCTTCTGTGTAGTTTGAGCTTGCGCAGCATGACGTCTGATATGTTAGGCATGGCATCGGCTTTCTCTTTTAATTCCTCGTCTGCTGTGGACTCCTTTCTAGAAGACGAGTGATCTGACAGTAACAAGATATAAAATATTCTAATAAATGAATACCTTTTGTATCGGAAACTTTCTCCAAGACGTGCAAGAGTGCTCACAATGACATTCATTGCCATCTTCTGGTTTTAGCTTGTAACTGCATGTTGTGTACATTTACATAGGAAGAAGAGATTTCTGGGTCTCGGGTCGCACCTTGGTCTTGTTCGGCCGTCTCGTTCAGGTCCGGCAGCTTTGATCCGGAGATGCTCTGGTTCCTCAACAGCTTATGTTCCTGATCAAAGACAAACAATTCTTTGGAGCCACTTTCTGTCTCTTATAATCTGGTTATATCAAACCATCAAAGATACAAAAGAAAGCTATTTACATTGCCCAAAAGCTGTGAAACTTCAGACTTACCTCCCGTAGTTTGGACAGTTTCTGGGTGTTCACTGGAGGCTTCATGTTGTCAGGGTAAGAGAGAGCATCTTCTCCTTTGGGTCCCCCATTCCTCATGTTCAGAGAGCCTACCGTATCCCACGAGACAGCCCTCATGAGAGGCGGGAAAGCACCGATGGTCTTGATCTCAGCTGTGCATGGAGCTTGCTGCATTGCCGGCCGCGGTACTGGCTTAGCCAATCCAGTTGCTGGAGTCTGACTGTCTGGTTTCTGGACCACCGGAACCGGAGTTGGCTTTTTCCCCCTGTCTGTAGAGACACATGACTCTACACCATCCTTTAGGGACTTGTTGAGCTCCTCGACCGGAGTAGAGACGGTGTGGCGAGGGGTCAACGTGCCAGAGGAAACTTTACGTTTCTCAGGCGGTTTCCATTCTACAAGCTTCTTCAGAGTCTACACAGGGGAGGAATACGAGTGAACTTGGTTTAACACTAACAACAATGCTTTCTTGTGTATTATTTTAATGCCATACAATAAGTATGAAGGCATTTTTAGAATTGCCTTCAAGAATATGATTTTGGTCTTTGAACAAAGCATACAAGGGTTCTCTTGAAAACCCTTGAAGCTTCTATGATTTACGTCTACACGACCAACTAACAGGACTGAATATTGGCAACAGTTACAAACTCAAACGCAAGAATTTAAACTTCTGTCTAACTTTCATTAAATATTCTTCTTTTTTAGTTTCCAAGCCATGATTTCAATCCCCTAATCGGACCAGATGAGGTACAATGAAAAATCTACAAAAATTTGTGAAAGCTCTCAGTTTCTGAACCGTCTAGCAGTGTAGCTGCTTATTCTCTGGTTCGATAAACTGACTTCAGCTACTTTTTAAATTTTTTCTATTGCTTCTTTTACACCATGTCAGCAAGTGTATTTACAAAATTTAAGGCATTTTAAATTGTCTTTATAACTTAAACTTTCCTAAAGGTTTCCATTAAAGCTGTTTCTTAGACATTAAAGTTAAGACTTCTGATATCTTCTGTTGATATCAAATGCTTAGGAAAAGCAGAAAGACAATAATTTATTTATTTATTGCTGACATCATTTACATAAAATGTACATAATGGGAAAAGAGTCTCGTGTTGCATGTTGACTGAGTTATTGTTACTAATAAGGAAATAACAGTAAAATGATGTGATGAGAAGCTCAAGGAAGGACTGACCTCCTGATCCGGTTTATTTGCTTCTCCGTGATCACGCACTGCAGGTACCTCCAACCTCTGTCCACACAAACAATCATAATTTATATATGTATATATTAGGGCAGAAAAAAAAGATAAATGCCTTTGTGAATTTTAAACAGCTAACCTGACTTGTGGATGGGCTCAAAGGAGGATTTACCAAAACGTCTGTATGGAAAAAGAAAAAAAAAAAAGAAAAAAAACCCACAAGCTGGCACAATGTATTAATATATAAAATCTATTTTAACCAGCTAGTGGTAGTTTATAGCATCTGTACCCGTTTGTGGCGGTGCCGAGACAGAGCTGCTTCTGGATGGTACAGGAGACGAGCTTGGAGTCGGGTTGGGTGAGAGAGCTGAAACGCAACCCGACGGACGTTTATTTGAATTTACGTGTAATAAATGTTATTATTAGGAATAAAAAGCTTCAGGATGTGCAATTTTGGAAAATCATCAATGTTGAAGCAGCCACAGTTGCAGTTTGCTTCCCCGTGGACCATGCACAGTGTGTTATTCCTTACACATCACCCTGGAATACCGTAACCTTACAGAGCAGTAATTGTCTGTAGTAGTGTGTGGGTGTTACTGTCACCTGTAGGAGACCCTGTGAGGCTAGATGTAGACCTGCGACCCCTACGGGTCAGGAAGCGATCGCTCACTTTCTTGGCCTCCTCCAACAGCTCCAGGTTCTTTTGCCGGTCCTCGTCTGATAGCTGCATCTCTGGAAGCTCATCTTTTACCAGGTCTATCACGTGGCCATCATTATCTATCTCACACACACACACACGATTTGGATCACCTTCTAGAGCATTGTGCTAAAGCTAATCACAGTGTCATCACCACACTCAATCCCTTGCTTTTGTTTTCCCAAAATAGCCTCATAACCAGACTCTCGCTTTTCCCTACTTCTATAATGACCAAATATGGACAATTACGAGGGTCTGTTCCAAATCTGTAAGTGCTGGAGTTGTAACTCAATCCGTAAACGCATTCTGACTGGGAGTTCCACTTTCTGTAAGCAGACTGAAACTGAAAGCACTTAATCAACATGTGACAAACTCTGGGATTAAGCTTGAGTAACGTACCTACTGTTGTGATTGGCCCAGACGAGCTGGAGCTCCTCGAGAGCCGGGGTCTCGGGCTGTGAGGTCTGAGAAGGAAAAAAAAAACAAACATATACTGTATATTACATCTTTAAGCTGGTGGAGTAAAGCATCTTCAATCAGTAATAAATCAAACAAACCTGGCTTTCTCCAGAGGCCTCGGTTCCTGCTTGTTGACTTGTCTCGGCAGGACGATAGCAGGAGGCGACAGGGTCACGTTCACTAGCTTGGATTCAAGCGGTGTAACCTGAAAATAACAGTTAAATTTTATACCGTACACACTAAATCAATGAAACGTTGAAGTACAACTCGGACAGGCGCCCGATTACAATTCAAATAGGTCAAGCATATTTCCTTTTCTCTAGTAACCGCTATAGTAAAAACAGACTAAAATCAAAAAGAGTCAAAATCAAAAGTTGATTATACATTTATAGAAGGAGTTCCTGTTGTTAGCACTTTGTATGGGAAAGTTTTCAGGACAGACTCTTTCCAGCTTCTTGGTAACTCATGATAAGCTGCGAATATTTTGTGAATTTTTCACAGAATTACATGGAACTAGAAAGGGTTAAAAGGTGTTTAATAAATGGAAAATTGTAATAGTCAGAAAATTGGTTAAATGCTTCAGGATGTTATGGAAATTTGGGGTAAGAGTTTTTAGGCTTATTACATATCACCTGTTCACCTGGTGTTAATTATTTTTCTAGAACAGCAAATGTTTCTTCATGCTAAGACACTTTTGCTTCTTTGTTTTGTTTTTGTGACATGGTTTATATGGCTTCGGTTAAGGCTGTGCACAACAACGTACGTCAAAACGTGAATGTATTTTACATCGAAATATATGGCTGAAAACTAAGAATTCCCCATAATTCTGCTGATCAGTTCCTACCGGTTACTTAAGTTTCACTTTTTACTGGATTTCTGCACCTAACCCTAACCCCAATTGGGAGCAAGAACATGCTTCCTTGTAAGACGTGACGACGACGTCAGTTTTTTTTAACTGCTGCGCGTGCTTCATTTCTTCACAGGGCAGCGTAACACAGAGGAAAGAGATTTCTGCCCTCTTCTACATACTCACAATGTAAGAGAGAGAGAGAGAGAGAGAGAGAGAGAGAAAGAAAATGCTATCCAGATGTCACTGGGAGTGATGGGATTTGTGAGTCTTAGCGACAACCAAAAAGTTCCTACAGTATGAGACAAAAACACACAAACACATACTTTTTTTTGACCATCGACATTTATTTCCTTTCTGCTTGAATAAGTTCAAAGCAATGACAAAGTTCAACATTCGCCGAACAACCAGTATTATACTTTTAAATCTCTGCTAATTAAATATATAGCGATCTGCATCACGACAGTAGGCTTGAAACACGACCTCCCAAAAGCGAGCATCGTTCTGCCATCACGCAGACGGAAAGACGCTTTTATTTGTCCCTGCCTTAAAGTCAGAGATTAGATTTTGAGAGTTTAATATAGTCCTGGAGTGGAATCTTATCTGGGTCCTGAACTTTATGAGCCATCTGTGTGGGATGTTTCGGTGCTTATAAGAATAACACGAGGGGTTTAAAGGAAAGCGTGTTTTCTGAAGAGGAACAGAACAGTCGATCCTGGCTGTTCCCTGAGAATCAGAGACAATATGACAGACACACGTGGACAAACAGGGAGTAAAGTATTACAGGGTTTCGAATAATCTGCCTCAAAGTCCAAAATGAACAGGTAAAAAAAATTCAGTGTGAAGATTTGATGGATGGAAATGACTGAAAGGAAACTTTGGGGTAAAAGAACATTCATTCAAGTTCATGTTCACAGCTTCTTGATGGCTTATGTCTCCATTTGAGGAAGGTTTTTAAAGACTAGCACGGTCATGCTACGTTTCTTCTGGCCAAACAGAACTAACAATTTCCTGTCAGATTTAAGAAAGGAAGTAAAAAAAAATTGGAAATCACAAGTGCATACTGAGTCTCAGTCATAAATTCACCCATCATGCTCACAGTATAGCCGATTTACATTTGGCCCCGCCCACAAACCTCCATAAAAGGCATGTACGCAGAGCCAAACAGAACAAAATGACAGCTAAGAACAACACTTGCTAAATCCATCAGTCATCATATTAAAGGCTTCATTGTTTCACAGGATGCCATTATATTTATCCCGATCGAACAGATAGTCTTAATCTTTCCCGTTTATGGCTTCGTTTACGATCGCATTCTTCCATTTACGCAAGTCACTGATATGAATCAAGGAATAGCATGAAATGAAATGTGTGTAGTTGATATGAATAAGCGATATAAAGTATACAGCATACTCCGGATAGAAAATGACACGATTTTTGAAGCTGATCATTCGTGCATAGGAACGTTTGCAATAAATTTCCAGACAGAATTCATTGTTGAAATCCTCCTGTGAATGATTTCCAAAATAAATTCCTTCGTATCCAGTTTAACCGAAGAAACCAAACAATGTATTTTAGGCTGCTTATACTCAGCAGCTAATGACAATAAAGGAAATATTTCAAAATGGAAAAAGGTAACAAGCCAAAATAAGTGGCACTTATTCAAAAAAAAACAAAAAACAAAAATCAACATGATCTTGAGCTTTTTGAGCTGGACTTACAGAGGATGGGGAGCTGGAGGCGCTGTCGACCTCCTCAGGAGAATCTTCCTCCTCTTCGGGCAGGGTGGGCATGGTGGGGGCAGTGGGTGGGCGAGATCGAGTGTGAGGGAAAAAGAAAGGTGAGTGGGACTCGGGTACCGTCAGATGAAAAGACCTCGGAGAAGCCGGTTTAGCCGGAGCTCCTGCTGCTCCGCATTCAGCAGAGATCTCTTTCTGCAAGACAACAAATCACACAGATCTACACTTTCTGAATTTTTTAGGTTCGAGGGCATCAAATGTTTACATGGTGAATAACGGCAGCATTTTTTCCCCTCCCTTATCCCGATGATCCATCGCTCTACATCTACCAGAGCAACCCGAGAGGAAATAGTTCCTCATTCAAAACTGATCCTGATCTCAGATACGTCCTTCCTGACAGTACATGCAGTGATGAAGAAAAAAAAAAAAAATACAAATATACCCAAAAGAACATGGCTAGTATTTACAAATTCTATTTTCTTGATAAACAATCCATAAAAAACAAGAATTCCACAGAACTCCACTGTTTATAAAGACACAACAGTGTTTTAATCATGCATCTCAGATACAACGTTCCACATAAAACAACTCGTACAAAAGCTTTCTCCAAGATGGAGTTAGAAGTACCAAAGCCAAATTGGGAGACTACTTCAAACTCCCAGGGGAATGAATTCCTGAATCCATTACATCTATTTTCATTTCATCAGAGTGCTACAAAAGCTATCTTTGGGTTCCTGATAATCCAAACAAAAAAGGGAGTTAGTGTTATTGTGTTCTTAGAGACGGGAAAGATAATACTGAGAGAGAGAGAGAGAGAGAGAGAGAGAGAGAGAGTTTTACGGACAATTAAACACTTAAATCTCCTTCCTATAGCAGAAATCCTTTGGGGAATTTATAGGAAAAGGAATTTAGGTCTTATTTTTTTTCTCTCTGGGATTGTTGTCATGTCCGCTTCTCGTTATTTCCTGCAGAGCAGCACTGATCCACACCTTCCTGACCTTCTCTGTTCTTTATTAACTTGTCAGATGCCTTCAGTTTTCTTAATCACATCTGCTGAAACTTCGGAGCTGGTAGCCCTTAAAAGGAAGAAGAATCGGATTATGATGATCGAATCAGAAACGAGAACATCCAAGCCTGAGGGGTATCACACTATTCAACACCATCACCTTTCAAACAAAGATTAGAACCGTCACGGGTCAGCTGGTAAGCAATCCCATATCTGCTGAACGTTCTTACCAAAGTGCAGCTGAAGGTCACGTACTGAGCACGTGATCCACGGACGTAACTGATAATCACAACGCTTCCATTACGATTCTCATCGACTCTTCCAAATGATCAGTGATTTATTTTTAGAATCGATCAAGAAATCACGTGTGTCGCAATCAATCAACCAGTAGATGTCCGTTTGGTTGATCCATTGGTCATCCGGTACAAAGATTTCTTTTAGATCCAATTATTTCAGGACCAAAATGGAACCACTTGAAGCCAGTAATAATACTTAGCAGCAGCATTTAGCATGTGT
>JAOTRN010000003.1:2692499-2705775 GCA_028566695.1 Bagroides melapterus | reverse complement strand
CTTCTCTCCTCCACTTTCTCCATCCCCTTCTCCCCCATACAGTATCATCCCCCATACAGTTTCCCCCATCAATGTAACGTATAAACTATAAAGAGTGCTTTATGAAGATCTCGTGCATCTGCCTCACCTTAGTGTTTTCCCTTTCTTTCATTGCCAGTACCACTCGTAGTTCCTCCAGTTCCTCCTACAAACAGGAAAGAGATCCATTAAATAGCAATAAAACATTAAGTACTGAAAAAAAAACACATGCAGTGAGGAGGATGAGCAGCTGTTACTTCCCAAAGGTGATGATTTTTTCTAAAGCCATAAAAGTTTGGTGATGAATACATACAGTCTTCGATTATATGAAGTGTCCACCATACATAAATAATTAACTGTTACTATAGAAACGATAGTGTATTAGAGCGAGCACATTAATATAAACCTGCACCAATCAGAGCTGCTTAAAATAAAAAAATCAGCACCTTTTGAAACAGACAGTAAACTGTACTAGTTCTCACCCCGACATCAGTGTTCGCTCTTTTCAGTTTGTTTAGCCGATCCTCTGCACTGTTCCTCTCCAGCAGCAGTTTTTCATTCTGAGAGAAAAAAAAAACCCAAAAAAATTCCCACACAATTTAAAGAAAGATCTGTGAATTGTTTACTGATTAAATAAACAAGACACGTACCATCTCTTCGATGACTTTGATATGATCCTTCAGGTGTTCAATCTCCTTCATCTGAACGAGAAAAAAGAAAAACATCAAACTTCACATAATCACATTTAAAAACTTTAGAGATGGTAAAATACTCACTGAACTGTGTACTTAAAAAAAAAAAAACAATCTTTTATTGAAGTATATTGCATAATTGTTGCTAGCTATAAGCTGCCCAACTAGCTTATGTAACTAGCTACTGTTTTCCTCACGTAGAGGTGTAGCTTGAGTGTAGCGACTGGAGCCACCTACTAGTAGTTAGCAATTCTATCCTTAAGGTAGTTGGGATATAGCTTAGCGTAGCTTGTTGCTTGGCAATTTCAAAATGGCTTCTCTAGCACAGGTGAAATGATTTATTCTTATGGTTGACTGATTTAAATAAATCTAATCCATACCAAAAAATCCCTCACACAGAAGATATTACAGAGATCTGGAAAATTATCAGGTTGAGAATATTCCTGGAAATGTTTAGCTGGTGAACAAAAAGTTGTAGAAAGAGATCTAACTAATTAAATCTTAATCACGGATCAAAATTGCGCTAGCTGACCTGCAGTTAACTAGCTAGCTAGCTACTTTATTCATGTTAGAGCTCTCATCGGATTTTAGTGAAAAGGTTCGATGTAAATTTTATATTTTATAGGTCATATAGATCCGTTTTGGTCATTAAGCATTAAAGAGACACATTTGGGCAGTTTGTCAGGTATGTGACAGACCAGCGAATGGCCGTTAGCCTGAGCTCGGCTGGTTTTCTCTTGGCTTTCTCTCAGAGCTCGTCGGGCTTCATCCAGCTCCTCAGCCAGAGACCGAGCTCTTCCTGCACACAGCTGGGCACTGACGACATAAAACACGACACACAACAAATGTTTGTTAGTTTTTTAAGGCTGATGTAGGAGGGAAACAACAACAACAACAAAAAAAAACCCACTGATGCAGCACCTAGCTAGCTTGCTGCGAAGCTCCGATGCATCCATCATCAGCTGAAGGTTGGTTTCCTCACACTGAGATACACTCCTCAGCAAGCTGCTGTTCTGTTCTCTTAGTCTGCGCTGAGCATACTTCAGTTCCGCCACTAGGCCCAACAAATCACTTGCATCACTGAACGCATTAAAAAGAACAAAATCATCATAATAAACATCATCATCATCAGCCAGAAAACTAGCAACACACCATATACACGTCACACCAAAGTGCTTGATTCCGATTGGTCAGAAGCTGGTTCTAAAACGTTATCGTTTCCATAGAAACAGAACATTCACAGGGTCTCATATGGGACGTTTTCTGTAACAAGATTACATTATAGAAGGGGAAGTGGTAGCTTTGTGGTTAAAGTGTTGGCCTACTGGTTAAGGTTATGAGTTTGAATCCCAGAGCCACCAAACAGGGCCCCTAAGCAAGGCCCCTAACCCTCAATTGCTTAGCTGTATAAATAAGATAAATCACTCTGTAAACGAAGGGAAGGAGACTGGCGAGAGAGACTGCCGAGATGATTTATAGCCGCCATGACGACGGTTCTGAAGATGATCAACAACATATCGCCGATTCTTTTTTTTTTTATTAGTGCTTGATATTTTATATGCAAGATATGAAAGGATTTTACTAACCAGTGATATTCGCCTTGGTCCGTGAACGTAGTTTCAACCGGTGAAGGCGAAAACTCCGCTCCTACAAATACAACAGCATGAACACAACCTAAACCCCACTACACATTCTTGCAAAAATATTGGCACCCTTTGTGAGCAAAACTTTCCGTACCAAAATGCTTGGCACCCTTATATCAAATACTTTAACTCCAGAGAAAGAGAGAGACCAAGGAGTCCACTTTTTTGTAACCATCTGAAAATTTGTTTGGCTTGTAAGTGGCAGAGGTGGATGAACCTCATGGAAGAGGCAAATAATTTATAGACTATAATATTTTTTGTACATCTTTTTCACACCCCGGTGTGCACATGTGTGTGTGTGTGTGTGTTAAAATGTCCATTTGTGATTTTGTTCTCATTTGATCCAATAATCAGTTCAGTTGTTTCAGTGTCTGATTACTGACCAGAACATGAGCTCTGATCTCAGGTACTGCTCAGTTGTATAAATGAGATAAACGTGAGGACGTCTGCTAAATTCTGTAAACGTAATCAGTAAGTGCTTCATCTTAAATAATGTTGTATTATACAGAATATACTTATACTGTATATTATTACTGCAAGAGGCGAGTTAAGCGGTTTCTAAAGTTGTTGCTCATTCTGTTGAAGGGTGCCAATAATTTTGATTGTTGGCAATTACAAGACTCACCGTTCGGAGTTGCTTTGTAGGAGTCTGATCCTGATGCCTGGTAGCTGTCATCAAATAACCTACAAGTCAACGGGAATACACTTCTCAAACACAAGACGGAAATAAAAGAAGGGTCGGAATTGTAACTGTTACTTTAATACAAACGAACTGAATTTATCGCTTGAGGAAAAAGTTGTCATACAAACGCATCGATAACGTATCAATACAGGCGTTTTCTGTGTGTCTCACCCATCCTGACTGCACTGAGCGATCCACTTCTTCATAGCGCTGTGAAATGCGTCTCTGTCCACATACGGATCTCTGTCTTCTGGATCCAACATGTACTTCAGGACCATCAGCTTGTCCTGTGCACCGCTGTGTCCCGTCATGGCTTGTAGAAACTGCACTACGGTGGAGGCCAGAACTTCTCCTGTTGACCAGAGATAAATCCTCAGAGGTCGGTGTCTCAAACAGTCCGGTTGGTGTCAAGAGACCAAAAAAAGGTTAAAGTCCTACAAATTACCTCGTCCTGCAGCGTCGCACGCCTCGAACGTAATGTTCAGAAGCTCTTCTTCTGAAAAACCGTTCATGTCGAGGCGCTCACGTAAATACCTGTCGCAGAGCCTGAAGCCTAAAAACGGTGAAAATGAGTCGGAATTTTAAGTAAAAAAAATAACATTCACAATTTTTGTCACGTACACAGGTATAAAAACCCGAACTCAGCTTCTAGACTGCACAAATAAATAAACTACATTTAGTTCAAAAAGAATGAATAGAAATAAGAAGAGGTAATAATTCTATTCGACTTTCAATGTGTGGCGCTTTTAACAATGGACGTTGTGTCAAAGCAGTTTTACAGAAGCATAAAAACAGAATAAAAATGTGAATGTTTACAATTATGTTAATATTTATCTCCAACATGAATCCCTAATGATCAAGCCTGAAGTGAAGAAGGGGAGGAAAAACTCCCTGAGATGATATGAGGAAGGAACCTTGAGAGGAACCAGACTCCGAAGTGAACCTCATCCTCATTTAGGTGACACCGAACAGAAAATAATATAAATGTAAAAGAATATTTTACATGTAGAAACAGTTCAGATTGGACAAACTATGGAATTCCAAGGGACGTGTAAGAGGGGCGTGTCTCTATCGAGGAGTCTGAGGGAAGAATCTTCTCCTGAGTCTGTTAGTTTTAGTCGTCAGACTCCGAGTGTATGTAAATAATTATAATAAAAGATTCACTTTGAATCCTACAAATTCCAGACTCTCCTCTTGGCTTGGCAGCAGCACATTAATCCTGTAATCTATCCAGCATTTTCTTCCCTCAAAGTGAACACCCAGAATGAATTCATTAAAAAATGTGTACGTTGTCAATAAAAACCTACTTTCGTTGTCGGAGTGAGGCTGGAAAAGTTCAGCCGAAGACGTTCCAGAGTCTACTGACAAACTCAAAGCGCTGTATTCTTGACATTCTCCATCCGGCTGAGAAGGAGAGCTGGACTCATCGTTTTGGGTTTGTTGACAGGGTGAAATCTCCGGAACGCTCCGGCCTGCGTTCACGTTCCCTGAAGCCATGAGTGCTGAGGAAATCAGAAACAAAGGCTGTAGCGCTACAACAAATAAATCCAGTTTTCCAACTCGCCATGAGACGGAAAGGGATCGCATTTTAATTAAAAAACAACAAGGATCATTTAAATGCCACCATGATTTATTTTTTCATACTCTAAACTCAAGCATTGAAATTGGAAATGAGGCTTTAAGAAAGCCTGAAGCAAAGGGAGAACTTTAGTGTGCTTTATTTCAGGAGAATCATTCTTGTCAGAAGATCTGGAGAGTTACACATGAAGAAGAAGAAGAAGAAGAAGAAGAAGAAGAAGAGGAATCATGCTATAGATTCTGAACAGAGTCGTGTTTTCTCTCTTAATAAAACCCCAAATGTATCTGAGACAGAACTTGCTAATTAAGTGATGAGTTGAATCAGGTGTGTTCAATAAGGAAGGTTGAAACCACGTCAGCGTGGTTCTGAAGTCTTCAACACTGCTTTAGATCAAAAAAACACCTCTAAAATATAATAAAAATCTAAAAAAGCCATGCATACAGACACGAGACTGAACGTGACTGGACGTGCAGGAATATAACATCTGTACCAACATACCTTTTAGTGGACCATTATCCCATTGAAAACTTCCATTCTAGCAAATTCACTGCACACTTTCCAGTGACCAGAGGAGAATATTTCAGCTGTATGGATCCCATCCTGACTGATGGTGAAGGCCGAGTGCAAGCAGCATCCTGTAGGCTGTTCAAATGGAAAGCTGATCTGGAAAGACGCTTTGCATGTCCTCATCTCGGGCACACACATCAAGTACAGCTGACATGACCACCCTCCTCCTCCTCCTCCTCCTTCTCCAGCTCTAATACCATCACCACCTTCAACACCCCCCCCACCCCATCCTCCAGTCCACTTACCCCGCCCTCCCCACCGCCTGCCGAATCGTAACAGTACACAATGCCGTAACAGACCATTGTAAGGAACATGACTGTGGTTTTCCATATCAAATGATTCCGCTCGGACGATGCCGGACAGTAATCAAGCTCCCACTCAGGGCTCAAAGGCAGAAATCAACCTCAATGAATACTGATGAGTGAGCTGAGTGATTGCTGGTTGTGATATTATATTGTATATGCATAAGGCTAAATTTTAAGGCAAGAAAGCAAGATCAACTGATTGTCAGGTGTCGTTCCGGCTCGTTTGGATGAAATCTTACTACTACTACGCATATTCTTGGTTGCGGATAAGATCGGACACGCCTGACCTAATGTATTTGATCCTATCAGTAGTCTTAGGATGTTCTTGAAGCAATGAAGATTGAGCAGTGGATTATAGTATAAGTGTGACGTGATAAATCGGAACCCCAGACACGTACCCTCGACGACGGAGATGACGCCTGCATTCATGATTTCTTCTTTTGCTGCTTAATGCTGTTTCTTCCTGACATTTATAAACAGGAAATGATATCGTTGAAGCATCAGGAAAAGCAAACCGGGCATGGTTCCATCCTGAGCTGGTGATGTCTGAATCTGTGTATGCATGGATCCCTGCGACATGGATAACCAATATTCCCAAACTGGGATAAACTCTGGATCCACCACCAAAATCAGATCAAGTCAAGAAGCTTTTATTGTCATCTAAACCATATATAGCTTACACAGTACACAGTATTTCTCCAGGTCCATGATGCTACATAGAACAAAAGACAAAAGACAGAGCTACATAGAACATAGAGCTAAGAACAGAGCTAAGTTCTAGCTACATAAAGTGCATCTGTGCAACCTAGTGTATATTGATCAGTGTACTCCACACAGTTGAGTTTGTGTGTGTGTGTGTGTGTGTGTGTGTACTCGGTGCAGTTCAGTTTATGTTGTTGAGGAGCCTGATGGCTTGTAGAAAGAAGGTTTTACAGAGTCTGGTTGTCAGGGAATGCTTCAGGACCTTTTTCCAGATGGCTGGAGGGTGAAGAGTATGTGTGTATATGTGTGTGTGTGTGTGTATATGTGTGTAGGTCATCCACAATGCTGAAGGCTTTACGGATGCGACGTGTAGCATAAATGTCCATGACAGAGAAAAGAGAGACTCCAATGATCTCAGCTTTCCTCACTGTCTGAGTTAGTGCAATTCCCAAACCAGTGATGCAGCTGCTCAGGATGTTCTCAATGGTCCCTCTGTAGAACATAGTCAGAATGGGGGGAGGGAGATGAGCCTTCAGCCTTCTCAGGAAGTAGAGATGCTGTCAAGCTTAATTGCTGATGGAGCTGGTGTTGAGTGACCAGGTGAAATACTCCGCCAGATGAACACCAAGGAATTTGGTGCTCCTGACGATCTCCACAGAGGATCCGTCGATGTTCGGTGCTCTCCTGAAGTCAACAACCGTCTCTTTAGTTTTATCAACATTCAGAGACATCTGAAGCTGCACAGAAAGTCAACAGGTGGATTTGGATTAAGAAGGTAGATCTGTGATTAGACACCTCAATCAACCACAGAGTGACAAATAACACAAAACCTGTTCAAAGACCCAGGAACTCCACGGATGAAATGCCCCAATGTATCTTGCACCACATGTAGGGGCAGTTTAGAGTCACCAAACCAATTACTGCTATGTTTTAAGGAGGAATCCAGAGAAAACCAAGTCACAGACAAAACATGCACCTGTCATGATATCTTAGGGGAAACAAAACAAAACACACACAAACAACCACCAAAAAAAACAGCAAAGGAAAAGTACAAAGGAATGGACGAAAGACAAACAGAAGACACAGAGTCTTCTCTCATTTTAAAGCTCAGACCTATCACACTGATCTGAGAGCAGTTTTATGTCCAGTATTGTAGGTTTTATTATAAAACAGCTGATCCTGGATCAGTCTGAGAGTGCAGCGTTTTCCCGGATCATTTATCTCACTCTAACAGACGTGCAGCAACAGGCCATGAAGATGAAGCCACACCACGTCAATGAGAAGTGTTGACCTTTACACGTTTTAACGGCTGCTACAAGATATTACTCAAAAGTATTAACCCCTCTTTGTCAGAACTGTGATATTAATGGTGTTACATACACACACAGACACACACATACACACAAACGCACACAACTATTTTTTAATTATTTAATTTTTTAATTATTTAATACACTTTCACAGAGATATTATTTAATAACGAAATGCAAAACGAGTAGCTAAATATTTAGAGCACTATACATAGATTCTAGAAGGATTATTTTTGATATTTATAATTTATTTGCATGTCTCTATGTGTGTTTTAAGGACTTTTACTTTAGCGCACGGAAATCGTGAGACCGGAAGTAAATGACTTTGTTGTTCACATGAACACCATCTTCAATCAGTAGCGACGAGAAAATTAGCGAGTTAGCCAAACTCCTAATCTGACAGAAAATTGAGGATTTAAACTGTCACCATGTCTCGGGGATCCATTGAAATCCCCCTGCGGGACACTGACGAGGTGCGAAGACATTTCTACACATTTAATTTCATTTTCACAACTTTATTTGTTGCAGAAGGAGCTTTGTTGATTAGCCGACTAGCCATGCTAACTGCTATCTTTAGCGCTAAGCAACATACATTAAACCTGTTCAATATCATAGCAGTAAATTCATATTTTCATTAGAACACAAGAATTATTAAGGTATAACTGATTAATTTGACCGGGTATTACACTTTAATATCAAGTTAAAATAACGTTTGATTATTTAAAGTTATTTACTGTGGGAAATTGTAGCTTTTTTTTTTTTTTTTAAGAATATTACATAAATATTATTTTATTCAACTACTTTCCTAAATATACAGGATCTAAAATAAAAAAATCCAGTTTTTATTACTTTCTTAAATAACTATAAATAAGATAATCTTGACTTTTAATTAATTTCTTACTTATAATGGAATTGGAAAAAAAAGGACAAAATGTTATTTTATTAAAATGTTATTTAATTTAAAATGTGCTGTTGTATTTTACAAAATATATTTTAAGTTTATCAGAATTTACAAAAAGTAATTTAAAAAAAAGAAAAGTTAGTGGTAATCACACTGTTTTTAAAGTTTTTTATTTAATTATTCAACTGTTTGTCAAGTCACTTAATTCAATTATATATATATATAAAAATTAAAATAAATCCAGTGAACTCAGCTAACATCGTACTCTCTAACTTACTCTCAGCTCTTTTCCTATGAACCTGAAACACTACATGATGTTTGCACGTTTTTCTTCAGGTGATTGAGCTGGACTTTGATCAGCTTCCTGAAGGAGATGAAGTGATCAGTATCCTGAAGCAGGAGCACACACAGCTGCACATATGGATCGCGCTGGCGGTATGTATTTCATTTTATTTTTTTTTTCTTTTGAAACTTTAGTTTAAAAAAAATAAAAAATTCTCACTCTTCTGCCTCCCGGTGCAGCTGGAGTACTACAAACAGGGGAAGACGGAGGACTTTGTGAAGCTGCTGGAGGCGGCACGTATCGACGGAAACCTCGACTACAGAGACCACGAAAAGGACCAGATGACATGTCTGGACACACTCGCTGCCTATTACGTTCAACAAGCTCGCAAAGAGAAAAACAAGGATGCGAAAAAGGACCTCATCAACCAGTCCACGCTTCTGTACACGATGGCGGATAAAATCATCATGTACGATCAGGTGAGAGCGAAAGCAGGATTCTGTGCATACACTCGTTCATCCTGTGCAGGATACAGACAAAACATTTTTATTTTATTTATTTATTTATTTTTAACGTAACAGAACCACTTGTTGGGACGAGCCTGTTTTTGCCTACTGGAAGGGGACAAGATGGATCAAGCCGACGCCCAGTTTCACTTCGTCCTGAACCAGTCGACTAACAACATCCCTGCACTGCTGGGTGAGTAAATCACTCCCATGCTTTAAATTTCACCTCCTCTAATAATAATCCATGTATTTATATATCAGACTCATTATTTATTGGTATACACTAAACATCTTGAATTCATATTGAAATGACCAGAAGCAGACTTTTGGCTCTCTGTTCTCTCGTCTGTCAATCACAGAGACTCTAATTAATCATCGGTGTCTCTGAATTGTGGATATCGGTTATCGGATATCGGTTTCCTCCGAGCGTGTAACAAGTTGTAATTTTCCAACTCGGAACCTCATTCGGAGAAACACCAAACTGCTTAAAAAGTTTAAATCACTCTGTTATTTCTGATCCTTAATTTTAAATGTGAGTGTCAGCATTTTAAAGTGATGTCATGGACTCGTGACCCAGAGCAGCGGAGGTCTCAGAAAGACTCTCGGCGTTCCGAGATGGAATTCAGAGTTAGAGAGATATTGAAATCAAAAATTTCCACTTAATTATGAACTCATTTATTTATAACTACTATCTTGTCTCCATCACAGGCAAGGCTTGTATTTCCTTCAACAAAAAGGACTACAGAGGAGCTTTGGCTTACTATAAAAAAGCTCTACGCACAAACCCCGGCTGTCCAGGTGAGAACTCTTCAGGATCTCATTTATTTATTTATTTATTTTTAATCAATGCTTGACGTCTTGAAGTGTTTTTTTTTTTCTTCTGCAGCTGAAGTCAGGCTAGGGATGGGGCATTGCTTTGTGAAGCTTAACAAGCTAGAGAAAGCTCGTCTGGCCTTCAGCCGCGCCCTGGAGCTCAACCCGAAGTGCGTGGGAGCGCTGGTCGGTCTCGCCGTCCTCGAGCTCAACAACAAAGAAGCCGACTCCATTAAGAACGGCGTGCAGCTGCTGTCCAGAGCTTACACCATCGACCCGAGCAACCCCATGGTGCTCAACCACCTGGCCAACCACTTCTTCTTCAAAAAGGTAGAAGAATTATTAATATATTTTAATATGGTGTAAATGGATCTTGTGCCTTTTATATAACTTGCTGCTTTTTTTCTTTTTCTTTCTTTTTTTTTTTTTTTTTTAAATTAGGATTATAGTAAAGTCCAGCATTTGGCCCTTCATGCGTTCCACAACACAGAGGTAGAGGCCATGCAGGCTGAGAGCTGCTATCAGCTGGCTCGTTCCTTCCACGTTCAGGTTAGAGCTGGGTTCTTTTTCTCTGAAGCTTGAGAGATGTTGCTTTAAAGTGTTGAAGCATTTCAAATGAAAAGTCTTTCTTTTCCGTGTAGGAGGACTACGACCAGGCTTTTCAGTATTACTACCAAGCTACTCAGTTCGCCTCGTCCACCTTCGTGCTGCCGTTCTTCGGTCTAGGACAGATGTACGTGTACCGGCGAGACAAAGAAAACGCCGCACAGTGCTTTGAGAAGGTCTTAAAGGCTTACCCGAACAACTATGAAACCATGAAAATTCTCGGTTCCCTTTACGCCACGTCGGACGACCAGGAAAAAAGAGACATCGCTAAAGTACTCCTCTTTTTCTGCTTGTGATGTGGACAGTAAGACGGTCGAGAATAAACAAGCCATTTGATGAATATCTTTTGTGTTTTGGTGTTTTAGGGCCATCTAAAGAAAGTCACTGAACAGTATCCTGATGATGTAGAAGCCTGGATTGAACTTGCTCAGATTCTAGAGCAGACAGACATCCAGGTATGATGGACGTGCTTCTGTGGGACAGTGCATGGACGGGGCAGGGAAAAAAAAAAACACAACTCTAATCACCACTTTCTACTTCCAAAGGGTGCTCTGTCTGCGTACGGCACAGCCACGCGTATTCTCCAGGAGAAGGTACAAGCTGATGTGCCCCCTGAGATCCTTAACAACCTGGGAGCTCTACACTTCCGACTAGGGAACCTTGGAGAAGCAAAGGTTGGAACGGGTCAATGTAGGGGTTTAATGTAGCCTTTTATCTAAGAATAATACATCATGCAACGTTTCAGAGGTGTGTGTGTGTGTGTGTGTGTTACCTCTGGGTTCTCCGGGTTTCACCCACAGACACAAGCGACTACATAGTACACTGAACTCCCAGATATTTTACTATTTTGGGAATGTCAAGCCCTAAAGATTGTCTGTAGGCTTGTCTTTCCATCCTGGATGTATACCAGCATTCAGAGCTCCTGGGATTTGCTCCAGATCCGATCCTGAGAGGCTGAACCAAGTACCGTAAAGTTCCTCCTGAAGATGGAGGGATGGCAATGGGTTGGGATGGGATGATATTTTATTGGGCAGATTTGGATGAGAGGAGATTGGGATTGGATAGGATTAGGGATTGGATTGGGCATGAACAGATTAAGATTTCAGTTAGGAACGATTGGAAGGGATTGGATTGGAGAAGATTGGACAGGATTGGATGACACTGGGGTGTAATAGGATGGGATAAAGAGAACGCTTTGGGCAGGACTGGAGGAGATCTTTTGATTCTGTAGGACTGAATTGGACAGGATTGATTGGAAGATGGGATCAGATCGGATTGGAATTGTTTTTTGATTTTGATTCAGTAGGATTGGATTTTAATTTTGATTTTGTCAAGTACATTTAAAAAAGTTTTCATTTACTGTTTAGAAACTGATTCAGGTTTTTGCGTATAAACATATCCAATTATTTTGGGTATTTATTTATTTATTTTTAACTTAATAACTCCTGTCTGTGGTTATTTTATGAAATAAAAGAAATACTTCCTGGCTTCTCTGGAGAGAGCCAAAGCGGAAGGTGAGCACGATGAGCATTACTACAACGCCATATCCGTTACAACCTCCTACAACCTGGCGCGACTCTACGAGGCCATGTGTGAGTTCCACGAGGCTGAAAAACTCTACAAGAACATCCTGAGAGAACATCCAAACTATGTTGACTGTAAGAAATCAGATTCCGGTTTTTTTTTCCCCCTCGTATATTGGATCTTAAGCTCAAGATCATTGTCATTTATCATTTTTGACCTGTTAATAGGTTACTTGCGGCTCGGAGCAATGGCCCGTGACAAGGGAAACTTCTACGAAGCTTCAGACTGGTTTAAAGAAGCTCTTCAGATCAACCAGGTAGTCCTGATATTTCTTTAAAAAATTTACTAATATAAAATCTACGTTTTTAAATTTATGAAACAAGTATATTGTTTATTCCAATATGAAATTTTATAATAATAATAATAATTTTTAAAAAAATCGAATTAATCAGATATTGTAAGCTTGTCTCTGATTGGTTGTCTGATGCCTCTGATCAGTCAGATGTTCTCCTCCTGGTCCTGTTGATTAACAACAAGCTCTTGAGCTTGTACTCAACCACCTACTACCGTAGCTCCGCCTCCTGTTGTTCTAGACCACCAGTTCATTTTGAGAAGTAGCGAGACGTCTGTCTATCCGTCTGTTAATTCCGTTTCTGTCTGTGATTTCAGGATCACCCAGACGCTTGGTCCCTGATCGGAAATCTCCATTTGGCGAAGCAGGAGTGGGGCCCCGGTCAGAAGAAGTTTGAGCGAATCCTGAAGCAACCGTCTACTCAGAACGACACGTACTCCATGCTGGCACTGGGTAACGTGTGGCTGCAGACACTACACCAGCCTACGAGGGATAGAGAAAAGGTGCGGTTTTACGGCTTAACGTGACGAGAACGTATACGTGGGCCTTTCGGGCTTCTCCGATCATCTTTTCACGGTTATTGTTTTAGGAAAAGAGGCACCAGGACAGAGCGCTGGCCATTTACAAACAAGTTCTGAGGAACGATTCGAAGAATCTGTACGCTGCCAATGGTATCGGTATGTGTTCCCCAGTGTCTGTTGTTCACTAAGAAACTTTTTATATACAGTACTGTGCAAAAGTCTTAGGCACCATATTATCTGTAGTACAGATTTTGTTCTATAAGTTTATGATG
>JAOTRN010000003.1:2570893-2578161 GCA_028566695.1 Bagroides melapterus | reverse complement strand
TCTGTCTGTCTGTCTGTCTGTCTGTCTGTCTGTCTATTTATCTATTTATCTCTCTATCAGTCTGTCTCTCTGTCTGTCTGTCTGTCTCTCTGTCTGTCTGTCTCTCTGTCTGTGTATCTATCTGTCTGTCTGTCTATCTGTCTGTCTATCTATCTATCTATCTGTCTGTCTGTCTGTCTGTCTGTACTGAAGATTTATGGAAGGAGTCTCCAGTGTCTGTGGGGATTTCTAAGAGGGAGGGAGGGAGGAAGGGAGGGAGGGGATTTATTTTATGCACAGTGGCGTTAATGGAAGTGAAAAGAGGTTGACGGAATGTTCCGGAACGTTAAATGTAATTCTAAATGGAGTTAAAGGATGAGTTGTCACTCTGAAGGTGAGGAGAAGACGATGCTCTGTAAATGGAAAATAATCGACGTTGCACACTGTTACGATCGACGTCACTTCATTCTCATGTTTTCAAAAATAGAAATGAATTCAAATCAAAATCCTGGCAGAAGACCTGAGACCAAATTCCGTTGTTATTTTTTATTTTTTACTTTTTTTCACTGTTTTTCTGCCATTTTTTTCACGTAAAAATTTTTTTGTTTTGCTGCTATTCTATTATTTATTTAGTACAGTTTTAAAAGCATCACTATGTTGCCGTTTTGTTCATGTTTTTTAACATTAAAAAATTCAAAACGTTAATCAAATAGCAGGAAAAGAGCGAGAGACGTATCATTAACAAAAACTTTTGAAATTGCTGCCATTTTCTTGGCATATTAAAAAAGTGTTACTGTTTTCTGCCGTTTTGTTAATTAACATTTTTAAAAATCGTCACTATTTTGCGATTTTGTGTTTTTAAAAATGCAACACTCCTTTTTTTTTTTTTTTGTTTTTAAGCCTCACTGTTGTGCTTCAATTTAGGTAATGCTTAAGAAAAAGTGTCAGTTTTACCGTCATCATTTCTTTAAACGTTGTTTTGCTGCCATTTTATTGACATTTTTAAAAGCGTTACTGTTTGGCTGTCTTTTATTTTTCTTCTTCTTTTTTAAATTGTTTTGCTGTCATTTCATTGACATTTTTGAGTAGCATTACTGCTTTGCCGTTCTTTCGTTGGCGTATTAACAAACCGACACAATTTTGCTGCCTTTTTGTTAATATTTTAACGTTAACATGTTCTTTTTACAAAAGCGTTGCGTTTTCATTTTTTTCCTGACACTTTAACATTTTGTTAGCGCTTTAAAAACCTCGCCGTTTTGCTGCTATTGACTGTTTTAAAGAAGCAACACTACCGAGATCTTTCAAAAGTCTCACTGTTTTGCTGCCATTTTGTTACTTTTAAAAAAAAAATTATTATTTTTTTGTTTTGTTTTGCTGCCGTTTCAATAACATTTTAAAAAATTGTCACATTTTTGCTTCTTCTGTGTAAAAATTTTAAAAGTGTTACACAGTTGTTTTGCTGCGGTTCTGCTGATGTCACTTTACTTCCGCTTTCTCGCTGTTTTGCTGCAATTCCGTTAACGTTTTAAAGAAACGACGCTATTTAAAAAAAAAAAACGTGTCACGGTTTTGCCGCTATTTATTCAGCACGCCCGAAAACACCCATATTACACCTCATCTCTTGCTAAAAATGCCTTTTGTTCCTGCAGGACGATTAAGCGTACGCTTTCATGCGCCAATTTTCATTTTCTCTCCGTCTTAAGTAGCGTTTTCACGAAGCCCCGAGCCCGAGCCGTGTGTCTGATTTAATCCTTCTCTGTAATCTAATATCTCCCTTCACTGGCGGATAGAATTGGACAGGATACAGCCACACGCTTCTACTGCAGCAAGACTCCACACGCACCTCTTCCTCTTCCTCCTCTTCCTCATCCTCCTCTCTTATTTATGCTCTCTTTTGTTAGTTTTTTTTTTATTTTTTTAATCCCGTGATCCGGTGCTATGTGATTATTTCCCCCCTGCAGCAGCTACACGTTCATCTGTTACAGCGAGCTCTTTATTCACATGGGGTGGGTTTTTTTGTTGTTTTTTTTCCTTCCATAATCGGTAGGAATGAAGGTTTTAACAGCTCTCGCTCCCTAAACGGCTTTGGATGTTGTTTTGATCTCATTTGAACGAGGTGAGCAAAAGCTCCGTTATCAAACGTAATATAAACACAAAAGCCGCAGAGGAAGAGCGGCGAAGAAGAAGCAGACGAACCAGACGGTGATAATTATCTCCGAGCTGTAACTCGCAGTATTCCGCGTCGTTTATTTATTTATTTTTCCGTATTTGCACGTTTCGGATTTTTTTTCTGCGCAAATCGAGACGGACCTTTTACGTACATACGCACGTATAACACGTGAAACGTCTTCTTCAGGATAATCGACCCTGAAAGTTTCCAGCTCGTACTTTTTTTTTTTCTCCTCAGCTCATTAATTTAACAGCGTTGTGTCCACTTCGGGGTGTTTAGGCTCGTTGCCATCCGTTGATGCTTATTGGGTCAGTTTTGCTGGCCTCGGCACACATTAAACATGATGGATGAGCGCAGGGTTGCAGGATGTAATAAATTAAACCTACAGGCCCGATTAAGAGCACATCCTCCCCTTCACGCTCATTAGATTAAAAAAAAAAAGTTATTGATTACAGTGTGTAGATGGAACAGGTCCGAGAGACTCGGGAGGCGGAGACGGAGACGGAGACGAACAACTCGGGAAAGAAACGTTATCGTATACAAGACGTTATCATCCAATATGTTCGAGTGTGTAATAAAATGTATAGAACTGATTGATGTCTTTGTTTCTATAGTAACAAATTACTCAAAGACTAAACAAATTATTTGTATAATCATTAATACGGGGTTATTTTCTGTAGGAAGATGTTTATTTAACGTTTAAGGAAGGAGTCTTTGGTGTCAGCACGTTCTACAGGCCAGAATGTTTAACCTTTCACGTTTTTTTTTTTTTCCCCCCGAATAAAAATAGAGCAAAAAATGAAGCTGGTGAACTGTTTATAGTGAGACGTGTTAGAAATAAATGTGAGAACAAGAACCAGTTTCAGGAACATTAGCTGAAACTAGAAACTGATAATAAACACAATATCACTTTTTTTTTTTTTTTTTAAATATTTTTAAAAGTTTTTAAATTCTTGTTGCCCAACTTCAGGATGTGAATTTATTTAAAAATAATGACCTAACTTGATAAGATGGGAACAGTCACTTCGCTTGTTCACACCAAACCTTTTTTTTTTTTTTTTTTTTTAAAATACGTTTTTTTTTCCCCCTTACTTATTAGCAGAATTTCCTGAATTTAAAAATGATTGTCGCTTTTTCTATTAATCGTATATTTAACACAAATCATGGTAAAATCAGCATAAATTTAGAGAGAGAATCAGGAACACTCGATACAAACATTTTTTTTTTTAATCCGAATTCACAGGATTTTTATGAACGCTAAATCTCTTGTCTAAACGCTCGTACGAACGATTTATGAATAAACCTGTACGTGTACAACTGGTGAGGAAAAACACCAGTCACGTGTGCACGTGTGTTGTCTCGGTAAAAGGCGTGTAAAAGGTAGCTATACTGTAGTTACGCCTGCTCTAAGTTTAATCGATGACAGTTTTTTTGTTTTTTAAATAGATAAAAAGGTGGAGCGTTAAGCAGTTCAGGTTTAGGTAAATTCACGTGAGTAAGAGAATTGCTTAGCGTCAGGATTTTCTGACGCTCGGGTCTATCGTAAGCGTATCCTTCCTGTGCAGTCCGTCTGAAGTGTTGTCGTTTGTTCCTCCGTATCCACAAAGAAAGGCAGAAACGCCGCAGGAGAAATCGCATCGCCTGTGAACCTAAAGCGAAGGCTTCGTCTTCGTGGCGCGAGAGTCAGGAAAGAAAGCAAAAGAACGTCACGAAAGCCGACTGTGGTGGATGATGTGCTTGAGTCTGTGAGCAAAAATAAAATCTGTTTTTAACCTCTTTGCTTTGTTGTTGACACGAGCGACAGGAAGGTTAGGTTTTGCACTCTGTTTCTTTTCTGGAGCAGCTTTATGTTAGAGGAACTCGTGATACGGTTGCTTTCGGCTTTAATACGTTCTGGTTGTAAACTCGGCCGGTTAAATTATGGTGCTGGTTTTTATTGCTCCTTCCAGAGAACTGACGAAATTCAATAAATCGTATTTTTATTATTCAGGACACTGGAGAAGTGAAAAACTCCGGTCCTGGTAGTCACCGTATGGAAGCTAGAGAGTAGAGTGCATTAATAGAGTTGGAATAATTTACAAGATCTTTAGAGTTATATTAAAACAAAGTGTTAAAGGTAGAACGTCATGTTTGTCGCCTCAGCAAAAAGACAAGTGTCCAAAGTTTTGAATGTTCCCACAGTGAAGCATGGTGGTGGTAGCATGATGCTTAGAGTCGCCTTTTAACTCTTTCTTACCTCGAGAATGTTATTATTCTGTCTCGACAGTGTTGCACGTTTGGAGTTGCCCGCAGCCTCGTTGTTGCCTCTCTGACTAATCCCCTTGTTTACTCAATCGCTCGTTGTATTTAACCGCAAGTTGACGACATGTCGTTCTAGCAGAAAAGTAACGAGCACGGAGAATATTATTATACGATCTCCTCAGTGAAACATGGTGGTGGGAGCATCCTGTAAGAGGCCGCATTGTTTCCTCTTTGACTAATCCCCTTTTCTTTTTTTTTTTAAACCCAGTCACTTGATACGTTTAATCATGAGGTTGATGTTTGACTACAAAAGCCTGAGTATTCACCTCTCTTTCAAATAGACAATACTGTTGCCCCAGTGAAGCAGTTACCCTTTACCTCTTTGCTGAATCTTTGATTAATCCCCTTAATCCCCGGGCACTCGATATATTTAACCAGGACGTGACTGCATGTAGTAGAAGAGTAGCAGTTTTTTAAATACTTATGGAAGCCACTAACTCTATTCCAACAGTGAAACACGGTGGTGGGAGCATCAACCTTTGCCTCTTTGTTGCTTTTTGGATTAATCCCCTCGTTACCAGGGCACTGATTTCAGGGACTGATAGAGTCAATAAGCAGTCGTGTCATTATTTTTTTCTGTTTATTATGACATCATAATTGTGACAGCATTCCTGTTCCTATTTACTTCTAAACATGTTTAAACCTGGCTACATGAAAATGTTTGTCTTTTTCCGCATGTTAAACCTACCTGTTCTCTGGACTCCTAAGAATATAAAATCAATAATCACAACACAAAATCCACTTGTCCAAGATTGTTCATATCAGCTACTAGAAAGGACCACAAGAGCTAAATATAATCCCAGCCGTCATCCTTTTCTGGCACTGAAACCGAAATCTCGCCTCAGCGCCGTTCATTTCCGTTCTCTGGAAAATTCCGTGGCTAGAATCCAGCCATCTGGTGGCTCCTCCTCTTCCATCATTTCTTTCTCAGATGTATACAAATGGAACAATGTCAGGAAGATGCGTGTGAGAGCGTTTTTTTTTTCTATACTGATATGGAAAACTGCACACTGCACACTGTATGCACACTGTAGCCCTCACCTCATGCACACTGTAGCCCTAAATGCACTTGTAACGTGTAGCCTAGCCTTACCTAGCGTTGGTTAACTTAATAACCTGGATTGTGGTAACCTTGTGGAACTCCGCTGATGAGGAGGTTGTTTGTTTTTACAGCTTTGGAGGTAGAACCTACTAAGAATTTGAGCTGCTTGTGTGATTTCACTGCCCTGTCCCAAAGCCAAAGTTTCTCAAAAGATTATTTGTTCTTGACCAACGTTTCATTGCCAGATACAACACAGAGGAAGGCAGGTTCTGAGAAATACCCAGATATGGTGGATGTTTCAGCCTCTGGCTTGTCAAAAAGTTCCATATCCTCAGGTGCCGTGTAATTCTATTTGAATTCTTGTGGGTTTTAACATTTTGTTGTGTTCTTTGCTGCTGAGAAACATCTATTATCTATATGGATTAAAACAACCTGTCTTGTTTTGAAGTATTATTCCACAGAAATAAAGCTAGGAGCTATTTATTGTGCCGTGTTTCTTTGGATCTCAGATTTCAAATCCGAAAACGAGTCTCTTTGGATCTTATTGTGGAATGTTTATGAAATTTTGGCCACTGCCTTCAGCAGACACTGGGTGGACCTGGTCCTCAGGGATGTTTACCAAGGTGCGTTATGTCAAATTGACTTCCATAAGAATGTCTGGACTTAGGATTTCCAGCAGAACATCAGAAGCAGCACACTCCCTCTGCTGGTGTGTCTTCTTCCTACAGTTCATCCTGGTAACACCACTTCTTTTCTTTGCTCAGGTCCAGGTCCAGATTCAGGTTCATTGCCCAGGTTGCTCTACCAAACAAAAGGTAAACCCTGCACGACCAAGCTACCAACCTGAATTGCTCAGTTGTATAAAAAAAATGAGATATGAAGGTAAGTCGTTCTGGGTAAGGGCATCTGCTAAATTCCGTAAAGGTCAACGTCTCTAAGGTCCAAGCTCCAGGTCTCGTTCCTGTCATCAACATTTTCTGTGACTCGTTCCACAGTAGCCCTTCTGTCTACTGGGTCCCGAAACGAAATCCTTCATTGCCCTCATACTTCCACGAACCAACACCATGTTGCCAGTTTGTCTCTCCTCTGGCCTCGGTCATTAGGTCCTCCTGACTGTTCGATTGACCTGGATAACCCCAAAGCCTTGCCCTTTCATAGTTGCCATATAGATGCCCCAGTCATTTGCCCATGATCATTTGGTCCTTATCAAAGTTTGCTCAGCTCCCATTTCACCTGCATCCAACATGATGATTATGAGAACAAACGCATTTGGCTCACAGGTCTATATTAGATCATGGTGAGGTCATTGAGTATCAGATGATATTTTTGTCGTATCATTCACCTGAAACCTTGTCTAGGAACTTGGGGTCAATCCTCAGCTCTGGATTTTGGCTCTGAGGAGTTCTCCTTATGTTCGTTCTGGTTTCTACCATTTTCACAGTTTTTCTCACACGGTTTAAAAATATACAGGCAGGTAGACACAACCGGTTACACTAATTTACCCCGAGGTGTGAAGGGATATGTAAATTTCTGTGAACGAGTTTCTGCAACGGACTGGCGTCCAAACTAGTGTGAAATTTTTACCAGGATATTCTGTAGCTCCACCACCCTGAAGAACGAACGCTTACTGAACCTGAATGATGACGAATTATATCCCCCGAGCGACGTTGCCTGCTCGCGATTTAACCGATGCTGCGGATTATAACCATGCGTACTAGATTAGTCTAAATAAAGAACACGCGGAAGTCATGCAGTTTTATATACTCTGGTATAAAG
>JAOTRN010000003.1:2442693-2464421 GCA_028566695.1 Bagroides melapterus | reverse complement strand
AAAGCATTTCACTGCATGTCATACTGTGTATGTTTGTGTATGTGATAAATAAAATTTGAATTTGAAAATTTGAATTTGAATTTATTGATTAATTTAATAACTGTGTTAAATAATTTTTATCCTGCATATTCCATAATTGGTTGAATGTAACTGTAATTCAATCAAATGTGCAATAAATACAAAAATAAATGTTTCTATTAATGAACAAATAGATATGTACTTTTTTAAAACAAACAAAAACATGTCTGTTTCTTATGTAAAATAAATGTAAAATTCATTCACACAGGCCTGGTTCAGAATTTGCGATAAGTAAAATATATTTTGTACCAAAACAAGAGTTTACCCATTCATCCTTGCTCATGTCTGACTGAGAATGCTTTTACTTCTGATTATATGATCACTTCCTCATGTACACCTGATTCAGAAACACAATGTGAGTCCATTAGACCTACAGAACAATAGAGAAATAGTCTTTTGTTGGTGAGTAAATGATCATTACAGTGGCTTACGTCACTACTGCCTTATAAAATAGCCGAAACTTCGCACTGCCAGTTTTAGTGACCAGTTGATGAGGTAAAGATGAAGAGACATCGTATGTGTGCTTTGTTACTTGTGTTGGTCCTGAGTATCTCCACAGTGTGTGGTGAAGAATACACAGAGAACGTGTTCTGCCCGAACAACCAAACAGCCTTTAATGGCTCACGTTATGAGTTTGTGATCCTGAATCTGAGCTTCCTTAACGCTCAGGCCTGGTGTGAGCGCAGTGGTGGACATCTGGTTTTCATCCAAAGTGAAGAAACACAACAGTTTCTCCAAGAACATCTGAATTGGACAGAGCATAACTGGTGGATTGGCTTAGTGTCTGAATCCTACAACTCCAGCTTGTCTGTTTCTAACGGTAAGACAGCAATCATAATGTTGGATGGCAGTAGTCCTAAACTATTGCTCCATTTGATGCTTACTAAATGTTTCCTATCATATTCCTCCATGTGATGTAAACACATAAAATGTAAATGTAATACAGTATATAATCAAGCATGAGTGTTGTTAAAATGGTTGTGTTGTGAAAGGCAGCAGATATTAGAAATAAAAATAAATACAGGAATTAGTAAATGATGAAGTAAAACAAGGCACTGAAGTAAACCGAAACCTTCTGCACATTATTTATTTACACAAGTCTCCGGTAGCATTTATTTTAAAAGACTAACCTTCTGAAATTTTGGTTGAAGCCTGGATCAAAGTAAATAATTATAATTATGATTACAATAATAACTCAAAGTGGGGTTTGTGATACATAAAAAGGCATTTTCTAGGTTTATTAATTTATTATGATGACTATTGACAGATTTATTATTATTGACTTGAATGGGTCTCAATAACTCAATAAGAGAGTTGGGTTATAAAGATAAATGCCAACCTGGATGTAACACGCTCTCTCAATGTAAATTTCAGGAATGAAAAGCTCTGATCATTAAGCAATGTATGATTGCACGCATTTCTGGCCTAAATATTTGAATAAAAAATTCATTACTAAAAACATGAAATAAATCTAACATTGGATAGATTTAAATTTCAATTTCAACTGGATATAAAAGTGGTAATTCACAGGTGAAAGAAAGTAAATGATTTTGCAGAATCCTTTTCATTAATCTCATTTAAAAAACTTAATAATCCACACATTTAACTATTTAAAACAACCTTTTAAGACATCTCACCCAATAATGTAATTTTCATGAGGTTTCTTTGCAGACATTTTGCTCTTAAACAGTATGCGGTTTAGTTTTTAACACAGAATCAACTAGCATTTATGCTAATGGAATGAGGACATTATTCTAATGATTCACTTATATAGTAATAATTTGCTTTCAGGTGTTTGTTATGTTTTTCAAGTGTTGTATGTCACATTACCACCAACATGATCACTAATAACAAGGGAATGAGAGTAAATGCTTTTTGTCTTCTCACGATCTTTAGGAAATTGAGAGGATGCAGCTTTCTTAATTTTATTTATTAAAGTATGATTTTGGGTCACTGCGCAAAACAAAATCCACTCTGGACACAGAATTGAATTTGGACTAGCTTCATTGTGCCACAATAATGTTTATTAAGGTCAAATGAATTATAACGTAAATGATTTGTGAAAAAAATGTTTTAAGCATGTAATATTAAATATTTAAACATTACTTAAGAACCATATTTTGCAATGTTTATTTTGTAATGGTTATTTTTCTGAAAGGTTTTTGTTTTGTTTTTTATGATGGAAACTTGTCTTTTTAAATGTCTTTTATATTTACTTTACATCTATAGTTATAAATCTTATATCATTTCCATATAATTGACTCACCGGACAAATAATCTCTTAACGAACCATTGTTTTTATCAGTCAGACTGTATTCATTATCTAATTACTAATTCAGCCTGGGGAAAAATCTAACTGTTATATTTCTAGATCTGTTGACTTGGCTGGATGGATCTAAAGTGGTTTACTCTAACTGCTTCGAAGAGGCCATGCCTGACACCAGCTGTGGCTACATCTCCAAAGAGTCAGATTTTCAATGGGAAGTAACTAGTAACTGCACGCAGGAGTTCAACTTCATCTGCGAGTATGGTTAGTGCCTTAAGTTTTATAATATGGGTCATTGGCACACAATCCACTTTGGGCAAAAATAATGGGCCTGGATCAGTTTTATTTTGGCAGGATTATGTATAAGTTTAAATGCAATGAAAAATATGTTGCTATTGAGAGAAAATGTACAGTGAAGCTCATTTAGAAAAAGAAAAAAAGCTTATTAATTTCGGCAATGCTTCTGGTTGTGTGGGACTCTTACAGTAACTAGACTTGGAGGTCACATTAGGAATTTCAGATAATGACAAATTCATTCTCTATTCTGATTTAATTTTAAGAACTACATCTTGGTAGGTTTGTTAGTAATATAATTCCTTTCTTTGAATGTTGATGGATTTTTAATCCATTAGATATTATGAGAATATGAGGAGGATCTTACATATCTGTACCAGATATTGCTCCAAATATTCCTAATTGTGTCTGGATTAAAATCTAAACCCACCTGGGATTATTTTGGTTTGTACCTTCCCAGAACATTTCCTAAAAAAAATGAAACTTGTTCTATTTTCCAAAATATCAACAAACTAGTGGCCTGATTTAGGCTGTTATTAAGGACCAGCTCACATTTACTGTATGCTAATATTGAATGTCCTATACAAGACCTGCATGAAAGGATTTTGTTGTCTGGAGATCAGACCCGTGACACAACTGTGCCAGACTCAGTCCAGTATCTGATAAGAACACATTACCTGTATAATCCAAATATCTTATTTATATTCACTTCCATCGCTTCATTACAGTACAAGTCTAAATATAGTTGTACTTTATTCAGACTCCTGTCTTTATATCAAATCCCTCCTTATTTGTCAAACCAAATGATATACATAGCTTGTTGTCGAGTGTATTTGCGTGTCTTATGCTTGTTTCAGAGTACGGACAGAGTATAAACTGTATGGACAACCACACCATGCTGCAGTGTGACTTTGGTCAGTTCATAGTGGTCAACGAGAGCTTCTACGGCAGGAACACATCGTACTACTGCACTGCAGCCAATTATTCTCTGTCACAAATATCTGACCAGGACATGTGCAGCTGGGTGGACGTAGCGGGTGTGGTATCATGTATGTCCTTTTCAATTATTTTTCAAACCCACAGCTAAGAATAAAATTGACTAAACAGAAAGAACTCTTAGAAAGAAGGAAAGCAAACTGTACGCTTACTTACTCAGGTAGTACTGGGGTGTATGTATAATTTCCGTGAGCAATGGCAGCTCAGTGGTTAAGATGCTGGATTACCGGTTATATGGTCAATAGCTCAAATCCCAGCACCACTGATCTGCCACTGCTGGGACCCTGAGCAAAGTCCTTAATCTACAGATGCTCAACTGAATAAATGAGGAAAAAATTTAAGTCACACAGGATAAGGGCATCTAATTTTTATCTGGAAATATGCAGGTAATGTAATTTAAATAATAAAAATGTTAAAAAGTGATGTCCCTGTCTTTCTTTCCCAAGACTCACACTAAAAAAGCCAGACAGGAAAAAGTGACTGATTGGATTGAATTGTATTGGAGTTCAAGCATAATCAGTCGTGTCGAATTTCCCACAAACCATACAGATTATAAAACAAACACAGCCACAGCACACAGATATAAAAGGTTTATTGTTACTCATCAGGGCAGATGTCTTCCAGCATATATATTTGCAACCTTGACAACCCTAATGGGTCACGAAATTCCATCTCTCTTAAAAGTATAGATGACATTCAAAAGTCAAATATTTACCTGTGATATTTGCCTTTAGGCCATCAACGTCTTTGTTTGAGCATGCGTCGGTTTTTAACATAGTCGGCTTTGAAGAGATAATCCTCCGTCGTATCAAGTGTACGCTAAAAGCTTGTTATGTAACTATGTCTGATGCAATCATCTCATTCAAATGACTGAAAGTCTGTTTAATTCGTAGCCTTCTGCAATGGACAGCAAGTTTGTGAGATTCCTGTAGATGCACCAGCATTTGGAGAGCCTTGTCCACAAGTGGGAAGTTACCTGTTTACAAAATATCTCTGCAGAAACGGTTAGAGCCCTACATTTAGATATTAGGTTAAGTTTTTCTTTTATTAATGACTTCTCAGGTGCTTCATGTAATTAGTCTTCTTTGTCTATCATGTCTAAAAGAAAAGTAGTGAATATAACTATATTAAAATTAGCTTTTTTGTATGATATATGATATATATATTTTTTTTTACATGAAATATGCTTTGCAATGTTTTGTGTATCCTTATTTGCACAAACCCTTAGCACTTGTTCATAGAAAAGTTTTCAATCTAGAGTAAAAATACTTTATTTATTGAACTTTTTTTTTTATGTAGAATCATCTGCAAATGAAAGCAAAAGCTTGTCACAGGTATACACTTAACCAAATAATGAATTTAATCATTTTGTCTTATTGCATTACAAAATGTGCTATTGTTTTTTTCTTTTTTAACTCTTTATCTTCTTATGTTGAAAGTTTAAAAGAGACATCCATGACTGCTCTTGCCAGGATCTACATAATTACTATGACCATGGTGTCAATATTGAGTAAGACATTGGCCTATTATTTACACATTTTTTAAATATATTTTTTATTGCCAGTTAATTTCTATCATGATGTACTTCACTTATTCCTTTCCTCCTCTCACTCACATATTCATCATATTAACTAAGGAATTTCATTTTTTTCAGTTGTACGGACAACTGTGGTAAAGTAGATCTCAGTATGAATGTTAGTCTAAAAGCACACAAAGATGTGGACAATGGTGAATGGTATTACATACAGTCGGATGGTCCTGTAAGTTTTTAAGTCTTGTTTATAATTACTATAATATTTTCACATTTGAAATTATTCCTAACATCTAAATGACCATGTATAAAATTGTAAATAGCTTTTCAAGAATTTCTGCAAATCTCATGTTAGGTGCTTTGTCGTTTGTATGGTTTGAATATGTAATGAAAGCTATGTGCTTAATATATAAATTGTGTTGTTGTGTTTTTTTGTAATTTAACACTTGCACATATCAGTATTGTTTTCTTCTTTTTTTTAGAATGCTGTGAAGCCATGCAAAAAAGACAGTTCTGCTTCTATATATCTGAGTGAAATGCTTGGAAGTGGTGACGTTTTTGTTGTTACAACTGATTTTTTGAAAAACTTCACAACTTTTGGAGACATCACTATTGTTCTAAAAGGTATGAATTGTTTGTGTATTTTTTTCAATTTGCTAATTACTATGATACAATTATTTATTCTCTATTTCTTTCAGCTTATAAAGATAACAATCTTGGTTTTGATTGCTACGATATAAGCTTCCCATCAATCAACGTACCAAGCATACCCTCAAATAGCCCACATTCAAACACCCTTAATTCACCCACTAATTCACCATATGACAAAACCCAGCCAGGAACGACCACCACAGGACCTACAAAACCAACAAAACCAACAACCACTACAACAAGAACAACAACGACAACAAAAACAACAACAACAACAACAACAAAAACAACAACAACAACAACACCAACAACAAAACCAACAACAACAACAACAACAACACAACTCACAACCAACTGTCAAATTTCTCCTTACAGTGGAAATATCTTCACTCCCTTCACGGTCACCTGCAACATAAACCCAATTTTTAGCTCTAATAGGCTTTGCACATTGTACCTGAATACATCAAATGGTGAGAGAAGGAATCCTCTTAATATTACAGGCTTAAGTCTAGTTGTTATTCCTGAAAGAATGATGTGTTGATTCATCCAATTTCTGCAGGTGATTTTGTGTATTGTGGCAATCAGACGATCATATCAAACGTGTATCTTCCTCAAGGTGTATCGGAGGTGAAAGTCTATATTACGAATAAGGCTGGTGAAACAATCAACAAAAATCTCAATGTTCAAGTCAGTATTATGTTTTTTAGTGCTAATATGATTCATCCTGTTGGTTTAGTTACAAAACTTGCTCTTTGGCCATTTATAAAAATCTAGATGCTATATGTGGAATATTCAGAAACAAGCAACATTAAAATGATGAATTTTGTATCTTCCAATTCCAGGTCACAGGCAGCAAATCCATTAGTACTGAAGCTGTAAATGATCTTATTGCACAAACTGCATCTCTGCAGAAAAATGGGACTATTTCAACTAGCATGTTGGCGAAGTTGTTTGAGAGCATTTCCGATACGATAAACAGCAGTTATACTGAAGATGATAAAGAAAAGGTAGCAAGATATTCTGCATTGAGACAAACATAAAAAAAAATGTGTTGAGAATCATTTCAAATTCTGATGCAAGCACCTTAATTCACCCCCATCATTTCTTTCTGAAGCTAGTGGAGACCATGTGTCAAACTTTGTGTGCTGTGGTGTTGCAATCTGCGAACTTTTCTAAAGTTGATATAAACGTCATCACTTCCACTATCCTAAGCCTTGTCTCACATCAACAGCAATTGGCACATGCTTCCGAGGTACTAACTATGTTAATTATGTAAATACGCAGTATTTCTTAGCTTGTCTAACCTGTTTTTTTATCCACAGATGGGAGCAGTCTGTGTTATTGACAAAATTAGTAAGAGTCTATCCTTTTTGCCCAATGGATATGTTTTGGATATATCTCAAAATCTTGTTTCATCAGCGAGTTTTCTCCTTAACGTTTCTGCAGAGAGTGACAAAGAGGTACCAACAACAAACTACCCCTCTAAAAACAACCATCAAGCCAAGTGATTCGATGTACTGATTTTAACAGATGTCTCTTCTTTTTCAGGTCTCTGAATTAATAATAAACATATTAAACCAAATACAGAGCAACTTGCTTGTTAATAAAACTATAAACACAGAGCCAATTGTAGTCACTTCTCCACTGATTAATCTATATGTTAACAGGTAAGCAATATTGAAGTATAAGGATTTTTCCAAAACACACCTAGAGGTGTATATGGTGCCATGCAATGGACTGGTGTCCTATTCATGGGAACGCAATATTCTACTTTAAATACTTGGTATTGGCTCCAGATCAGCTGCAAGACTGACCATAATAAAAGGCAAAGTCAAACAATATTCAAACTCAAGGGAAACAGTCAAAAAACATAGCATGGTCAGAAGATAGGGTACGGCTTTGGAGTTTAATGCATGATAGCAGAGTGTAAAAAACAGCTGAGGACACAGAAGAGGTGAACACAATAAAAGTGTCACAGAGTTTTGTTTGCTTTTTCCCCTGTTCTAGATTGACACCAGATAATCTCAGTAAGTCACAGATCAGTACTGGAAAAACTTCAGCTGCCTTCTCACTCCCACCATCAGTTTCAGGTTTGATTAATCCAAATGAGCCCGTGAACATACGTGTGAGTTTCCTTTTATTTGCTACTCTCTTACTGTTCTGTTCATGTCCTGTAGCAATACATATAGAAATGTATTTAAGCAAAATTACTGAGCTCTTGATTCATAACTTAATGATGTCCTTTGATGTCCATCCTCACAGATGACTTGCTTTGAGAAAAACCCTTATGCTTGGAACAAAGAAATTGATATTAGTGGAAACGTTGGTTGTCTCTCACTTAGCACGGATAATGGCTCTACTATTCCAGTGCAAAATCTCAATGAGGAAATTGAGGTAAAATGTCATGTATCATGATTTCTAAGTGAAAAGCCATTATTTCATGTTTATGCTAGTTTTCTGTTTTAAATATTAAGCTCCTTATAGCAGTGATTCTTCAGGGTCGTGATTTTCAGAGATTCTTCAGGGTTGTCTTGTTTCCTCACACATGGTAAAATGTGGAATTGTGCAATGGAGATTCTAAATTTCCCCTAGATATTAATGCCTAGCATCTTATCCAGGGGTACCACAGGGATTAATGTTCAGTACAGTTTAAAATCCAGCAAAGGCCAAACACAGAAATATGTGATCAATCCTATTCTACACAGGGCGATGTTTGATGGTCTGTCTCAGGGTGGATATGGCAAACCAAGTGTTCCCAGGATAGTCCTTGTATCCACTGGCATCCTCACTAGGATAAAATGTGTAATGAAGATGATTTTTTAAAATCGAGCTTATAACTGTGTCTTCCTGTTTCTAGATTCTCTTACCAGTAGATGGTGGTGTGGCTCCGAACAATACATTTCTGAACCTGACAAGTTACAGCACTATGGCCATTAATGTGACTGCTCCAAACATCTCTCTGGTGCTGAAACTGGAGCCTTCAGATAACACATCTTTGATGTTAAATCTAGGCTATCAGTACTATCCAAATGACACCACATATGTGGCCAAGACCCAGCTCCCTCAAGGAGGCTCACAAGGTGGAGTGTTTTGCTATTGTTCTAACATAAAGAATAAGATTGGTGAAGAAAGATCTTTACCTGTAGTTCTCCACAGTGGATGGGTATACGTGGGTGCTGAATCCCAACGATGTGCATCTAGAAGTGGGCGTGTACTATCTTCTAGTGAGGCCTATTGTACCACCAGGTGTGAATTCCTCAAATGCGTCAGTGTTTGTCACATCGATTGCTGCTACCTGCAAGTACTGGAATGAGCAGGACTGCACCTGGAATACATATGGCTGTAGGGTAAGTTACAGGAAACAATTTGACGTGCCCTTGTTTTATGATTTTCAAGCTATGCAAATGAAGCCATCCCCAGCTAGTTAGTTTTATTTCCATGTTGTCTCACACTTCCACACCTCCATCCTCATGTCCATGTTCCCTCACACCTCCAGGGCTAGTTTGAATTCGATGTTGTCCCTGTACTCCAGGGTTTTCCTCAAGGTACTCTGGTTTCCCCCAATCCAAAGACAGGCATTTTAGGCTGACTGGCATCTCTAGATTGAGCCTCCTGGGATAGGCTCCAGGTCTATGGTGATGTGTAAGAAAAATTGTAAAGAAAATGGATGGATGACTGCTACCCCTGCTTTCCCTTTCATACCAGCCATCCTAGCTTGCTTTTTTGGACATTAGTAGATCATATGCTTTGTCAAACCAAGCTCATAGTATGTTTTTATTCTCATGAGTAATTCTAATTTTCAGGTTGGCCCTCAGACAACAGCACAGGTAACTCAGTGCCTGTGCACTCACCTGACTTCTTTTGGGAGCTCGCTCTTTGTCATGCCCAACACAGTTGATGTGTCTCAAACTGCTCAGCTTTTTTCCACATTTGCAAACAACCCTGTGGTTGTGTGTTTTGTTGGTGCCATATTCCTGGCGTACATTATAACAGTGATATGGGCACGAAGGAAAGACAATCAGGACAAGATAAAGGTATAGCAATCCATATAGTGTTGTTTTACTTCTAAGCATAACCTAAAATTGAATAATATTGAAAAAAGAGCAATCTGTATATCAATTCTACCATGATGTCATGTTTAAGGTGAGAATCACAGTGCTGGAAGATAATGACCCATTGGCTGAATACCGTTACTTGGTAGCAGTCACCACAGGTCATCGCTATGGAGCTGCCACTACGTCTAACGTCAGTATTCACATTTCCTTTTTTATTACAGTAGTAGTTATATGATTGATATAAATTTACATAATATTTCATTGTAATATTTCATCTCATTTTTATATTATTGTCGCACCTGCAGGTTACGCTCACGTTAATAGGCACTGTTTGGGAGAGTAAGCCACATCATCTGATTGATCCAGAAAAAATTGTCTTTACTAGGGGAGGGGTGGACATATTTATACTCACCACTCCTTTTTCACTTGGAGATCTGCAGAGCATCAGGCTGTGGCATGACAACTCTGGCGAGCAACCTGACTGGTAGAGTAGGCTGATTTGTCTAGCTACGGACTACTGTTGCTATATATGCATATAACGCAGGAGTTTCCAATCTTATCCGTAAAGGGCTGCTGTGGTTGCAGGTTTTCTTTCCAACCAAGCAGAGGACACACGAGTCAATTGCTCAATGCCAAAATCAGCTGTAGAATTAGGTGGAATCAGTTGTGGCTCCTTCTTGATTGGAATGAAAACCTACAGCCACAATAGCCCTTTGCGTATAAGATTGGTTGCCCCTGAAGAAGGATCTCTTATAGTCAATACACAATTTCTGTTCATCAGGTATGTCAATAGGGTGGTGGTGCAGGATCTGGAGACTGGACAACTATGGAATTTCTTGTGCAACTCATGGCTGGCCATTGATTTAGGGGATTGCACTCTGGACAAGGTGTTCTCTATAGCATCTGAGGTTGAATTAAAAGGTTTCCAGTGAGTAGCATCATTTTCTCCAAAGAACATTTCCAATAAGAACGTCCATCATGGATTTGTGCAGTGGGTAGTATTGCTGCCTCACATTTTCAGTGTCCTCCAGGGTTCAACCTGGATGTACAGTGCCATATGTGTGTGTAGGGTTCCTTTGGATTCACTAGTTCCCCAGTGTTAAAAAAATACAAGTTGGTTGATCAGACTAAATTGCTTTTTTCTGGCTTGTGTTCAATGTAACCAGTATAGTTTCTGGGTTCACTTTGACTTCAGCCAGGATAAAGTTGCCCCATTCTAAAATCTTGTGTTTTTCACCCCCACCACCAGCAATATCTTTTTCACGAAGACAGCAAAAGACTTGTGTGATGGCCACATCTGGTATTCTGTCTTAAATCGACCTGCGAACAGTAGTTTCACTCGAGTGCAGCGCCTTTCTTGCTGTTTCTCCCTGCTTCTCTGCACCATGCTAACCAGCATCATGTTCTGGGGGGTTCCCAAAAGCCCCGCTGAGCAAAACATGGAATTAGGTACTGATATCTAATGATATTATAGTTTTTATTTCATTCAGACTCTGGTAGCAATATTTAACCACTGCTATGAGTGAATATATGTTGAAGTATCTTTCTTTACCTGAAGGCACGATAACATTCAACTTACAACAACTGATGATCGGCATCCAGAGTTCGATTATTATGTTCCCTGTCAACCTCTTGATTGTGACCATATTCAGAAGCACCCGACCTCGGAAAAAGAAAGACATAGCAATAATTCAGGCCTCCAAATCTGGATCTTCTAAGCAGGAGAAAAAACTTGCAGAGAAATGGCGCATTCAGACTGACATTACTATCGAGATTGTTGTCAAAGTAAGTCTGTTTTAAATTATCGTAACTTCAAATGCTGACCTTAGCTGTTTACTGATATCAATGCCTAATATCTAATAAATTTGGCTAATACCGTTTCATTAAAAATGATTGTTTCTCAGGAGTTAAAGAAAATAGTTAGTGCCTTGGCTAAGGCAGTGATGTGTCCTGTTCCAAATGCAGCCCAGGAATCTGAAACAACAGACATCAGCACTTTATTGTTTGTCCTGGAAGACATTATCCGGCAACAGAATTTCACTGTTAGCAAAGTTTTTATAGAAGACCCTGAAAAAGATCAGTTCTTAGTATACAAGCTCTATCGGCACTACCTCTACAAACAGCTCCGGAATCTGGAAAAAGAGCTCAGGCTGATGGGTCCTTCAAATTTCCCAAAGCCAGAGAACTATATTCAGGCTGTGCTTCAGGTACAAGGTATAAAACAATTGCTCGAGCCCTATCTTTACTCCAACCCTATGGGTAACGAGGTCATTAATGCTGACATTGAAGAAGAGAAAAAGAAAAAGTGGTACCAGAAAGGCTTTCCCTGGTGGTTTTTGTTTGTGGGTTGGTTTCTCGTTGCGGCAACTAGTGGCGTGTCAGCATACTTCACCATGATGTATGGGCTGACATACGGAAAAGACCGCTCCATCAGCTGGCTCATTTCTATATCGGTCTCATTCTTTGAGAGTTTGTTTGTCACCCAGCCTGTAAAAGTAAGACACACACTTAATCTTTTTGCTTTTATTTAATTAAGTGCCAATTACTTTTACTCTGAATCATTTGTACTCTATCTGTAATATCTTGTATATTCCAGGTCCTAGGATTTGCGATCTTCTTTGCTCTAGTGGTGAAAAATATTGAAAGTAACGATGAGAATTATTTTTCCATGTTGAAAGACATGACCCTTACCTACTCAGGTACATGCAGAACATATTGTAAATTTTAAATAAAGCCTAATATTTTCCTAAGTCATCATCTCTGTCAGGCTTTATATAAAAAATGAAAAAATGAATAAAAAAATGAAAGCTATGCTTCTACAGAGGATCCTGATGATATCCGAATTTCCAGAAGGGATAGCACATGCAGCTTCTACCAGCCTCCTCCTCCTTCTGACATTGAGAAAATGAAGAAAAACTATGTAAAAAATCAGAAAGCTATTGCCTTAATCAAAGAGATCATCAGTAAGACGAAACGACGATTTGATTCTATTTCATTACAGATAAAATGAACAAGCTGTTAAAAATTCTTTGTTTTCTACACAGTTTACCTTGTGTTTCTGTGCGTACTACTCCTGGCTACGTACGGTCAGCGCGATCCAAATGCTTATTATCTCACTCAGCACATTCAGCAAAGTTTCAGCAATGGTATCACAGACAGCATGAGTGCTGGAGATGTGTTCACCTGGGCGAACAGCGTCCTCATCAGCAACCTCTATGGACAATATCCAGGTTTTGTCTCCACCTTAATACGAAAGAGTGGTTGGGACAAATGCATTGTTAACACTATGCTTGATTAAGGCTTTAATCTCTATTATATTAATTTCTACCACCTCAGGCTTTATCACAGACGGAAACTCGATGCTTGTGGGAAGTGCTCGTCTTAGGCAGGTTCGAGTGCACAAGGACTCGTGCAGAATTCCTAAAGTCATGCAAAAGGAGATTCATGATTGTAATGCACCATACTCGTGGAATATCGAAGACATGGGCTCCTATGGTCCAGGCTGGAATAGTTCAAGTGATGTAAATTTGACCGAAACCCTCCTTGTGTCCTGGCAATACCAAACCCAGTCCACACTCAAGGGGAACCCTATCTGGGGCACAATGGCTTTGTACAGAGGTGGAGGATTTGTACTGGACATGGGTCTTGACCCTGAACAAGCAAGCAGGTGAAAGCATCCTCAAGATGATATATAACAAAATGTGTGTAATGCACTAGTTAAAATGAACAAAATATGAGTACTCAGAGGATTGAAAGTGCAGGGGCAAATTGTCAATACAAGTGCTGAGATAAGCATAAGAGGGTCTTTGCGGTAGGAACGTAATTAAATACGAACACATTGATCGGGTTGAGTAGCTAATGTGTTGTAAATGAACACAAAGACAGATACAGATAGCAGGTGTAGTGTTTGCAATCTGGTTGAGGCTAGAGGTGTCATGATCAAGGCTGGAATCTCAAGGGAAGAACCAAACAAAGTCATGCAAGCCAGAGGATCTTACTTCTGTATTAGCCCACGCCAATTTCTGAGTTAAATCTGAATAAAGATACAAAAAGTGTCACTGTATTTTAACCTTACTTTACGGTGATCCATGAGTCGCAAGTGCAGAAGGTTCCAGATGAAGCAGTGCAAGAGCATTTGACCTCGCTCCTCCAGGGTCGGGGGTTTTACTTCCGCCCTGTGTCTGTGGAGTTTGCATGTTCTCCCTGTGGGGTTTGGGGTTGCCTCCAGTTTCTTCTGGCAGTCCAAAGGCATGCGTTGTAGGTAGATTGGCAGTTCTGAATTGTTTGTGGTGTATGAGTGTGTGTGATTGTGCTCTGTATTGGATTGGCTCCCCGTCCAAGGTGTCCCCAGCCTTGAGCCTAGATTACCCTTGGATAGACTCCAGGCTCCCTGTGACCCTGTGTAAAATAAGCTTGTAAAGAAACTGGATAGATGGATGGATTCCAAAACTCTCTCTCTTTCTTACAGCATGCTACAGTACCTGTTTAACAACACATGGTTGGATGTATACACACGGGCAATCTTCGTTGAGTTCACGGTATACAACGCAAACGTCAACCTGTTCTGTATTGTAACACTGATGCTAGAAACCACCCCAGTGGGTAAGGAAAAAATCTACTACAACATTATTTAAAACACAGAAAACCTAGTTAAAAAGAGTGTGTCTACACGTTCTACATTTTTTTTTACAGGAGCGTTCCAATACAGCAGCCAGCTGCAAACATTACGTCTTTATGAGACCACGAATGGCATTAATATAGTGGCTTCTGAGGTCATTTATTTCCTTTTCATTCTCTATTATATGTTTTTACAGGTAAGCTCTCTTCTTATAGAAAATGTAAATTATTTCATTTATACTATTGAATTAAATCAGAAACTGAGTATATGTTTGTATTGGACAGATCAAGAAGCTCAGGGAGCATAAATTGCAGTACTTCAGGAGCAAGTATAACCTTTTAGAGCTCACCATCATTCTTTTAAGTTTGGCTGCAGTAGGTGTAATCATCAATAGGACAGTTCAGGGAAACCAAGAACTGAAATATTTTCAGGAGCACAAAGACCAGTGAGTGGACATGGACACATTACCATCAACATGCACATTAGAGCATTTCAACAGTTCTTTTTTTTTCGCACCAGGTTCCCAAGCTTCTACAGCACAGCCTCAGCAGACTCGTGCCTGGGGAACATTTTGGCTTTCCTGATTCTTCTGGCAACCATCAAAATGTGGCATCTGATGCGCCTCAACTCCAAACTCAACTTGATCACCTGTACACTGCAGCGAGCCTGGAACGACATCTCCAGCTTCATTGTGGTCCTAATCATCATGGTTCTAGCCTACTCCATTGTGGTGAGGATCCAAAAACTGACACATTATAAAAGATAAATACTATATAAAATCATTACTTGCTGCCTTATCCAGGGCTCCCAGTTTGATCCTATTAAAAGATAGGAAAGCAAGAAACCATGACTATTTACCATAACCACAATACTGTAGATAAATGTGTGGGGGGAAATGTATACTAACTATCTTTTAAATTATTTCTTTCTTAGAGCAATTTGCTGTTTGGTTGGATTCTGTACACATACAAGACTCTTCAAGATTCAGCCATAGCCATTATTGCCTTACAGCTTGGTATATTTGATTATGAACAGGTAGGTGACGCTAGGTAAGTGACGAGATCTTTCTCACCATAGGTTGAGCAACCGGAGGATTGATTTGTCGTTGTGTTTCATCTCTCATCTGTAGATCCTGAATCTGAACCCAGTGCTTGGTGGATTCTTAATACTCTCTTGTGTCCTGTTCATGACCTTTGTGGTGCTGAACCTATTCATCTCGGTCATCCTCGAGGCGTTCAGTCACGAGCAGAAGCACTACAAGGTAACATGCAACATATTTCTCTTTGTATAAAGAAATACTACATGTATAGCCTGACCCTTATTGCTAACTGATATGAAGTGGGTGTGGCCTAGTCCAGACTTTTTTAACCCTGACAGTTCCTCAACCTCAGCTAAATCACCCACATTCATAATGTATTTCAACTGGAGGTTTTTTTGAGACCCTGACCAAACACTAAAAATTAATGAATAAATGCTTGTATTAATGAATATCTTTCTTTGTCCCTCAAACTTAATATCTTATTGCTCAAGATCAGTACTTCTGAAAAAAAAAATAAATTAAATTATTTCAATCCCAAAAACAATTATACCCATGTTTGACACTTGTTGGGTGTATAATCTCATCTTGAGGCTGTAAATTTATTCCAAAGATCTCCTGCTGTAAATCATAAACGCAGTCTTGACCTTCAACCCATCAGTATTTTTTACCCAACAGCCATCAGAAGAGGAGGAAATAGTAGACCTGATGATGATGAAGATCTGCAAGGCGTTTGGAATCCCAGTTAAGAAGAAATGATGGAGAAAACCAAAAATAATCAGCTTTCTTACACTTTTGTTATATGCTTAATATAAAGCTGTTCTGTTTGTGTAGCTGCCAAAGAGGAATAAACTGTTCAGTGGGAAACTTTTGCCTTTAATTTCTACTAATAAAAAAAAAAAGGAGAGAGAGAGAAATTGGGAAAACAGTTTATATGACTTACAACTTTGTGTTCCTTAAAATGCTTTTTTCCAAAATTACAAATGGATGAAATAAAGTTCCTCAGGAGTTAATGTTTAATGAATATGATCTTTGCAACATGAATCACATTTCTGTTTGCATGTAGTGAACAAAAAAAAAAAGTGGAAATCCAGAAGATGTAAATCAATAAAATATGACTACATGGGACCTGTTTTTGGGCTTTATACCTTTTTTTAGTGATACTACATGTGTGCAGATATGGATAGAAAAACCTCCTTTAAACGGCAAACAAAACACAAACCAATACGTTCTCTATCAAAAGAGAGATCTGTGACGTGACTAAACCTGCAGGAGAAGAGAAATAACCCGAACATCCTCATTTTAGCCAAGATTGTGTCAGTCCATGTCAGGATTTAAAGTTCATTTCTTTTCCTTTTTGTCGTCTTTCTTGGCTGCAGAATCGGCCTTGTCCTTGTCTTTGTCCTTCTCCTTGTCTTCTTTCTTTTCCTTCTTGCTGTCGTCCTTCTCTTGGCCTTCTTTCTTCTCTGCGTCACGGTTCGCGATCTTGTTGTTGATGAGGTTGTGGAGGGCCACCACGGAGCGGATCAGTGAGGCCAGGTAGACCACCAGCATCTGATCGTTGGTCTTGAGATAGAAGGCCTTGATGAACTCCTGCAGGTTGACGTCTGGTAACAAATTGAACACGTCCTGCAGCTGGTAGATGATCTGGTGGTTGATGGGCAGCTTTCCTGTAGCGACCTTCTCCAGGTAGCTCTTGATGTCTAACAGCTTGGAGTTCAGGCCTTTGAGACCATGGACCTGATTAGTGATGCGCTGAGACAAAGTGCCTACAGTGGTGTCCTTGATGTCTCTGTGAAATAACATGAGAAAGTCTTTAGTCATTTTTAGATATACAGCTGGGTCACAATTAAAATTATAAAATGAAATGTGAGTAATTTTACAGTATTTAAAAAAAATTATAATGAGAATTAGATTTACAATTTTATCACTCATAATATCAATCATCTGTTGCCAGATCAGGAGGAATTCCTCTCCCAAAAAACAAACCTGGCATCAACCTGGGAGTTTATTTATTTATTAAACAGTCTGGTTTGCAGTCAGCTTAGCAACATTTTATGCTACTAAAATATTTTTTTCTCTTAGATTTTATTAAGTAGTTGTAGTTTCCTTCGCTCATCAGCAAGTAAACCTTTTAAAACCTCAATACATCTCACCGGAGCAAATGTTCAACACCGACTTCCTCAGCCTCTTCAGCTCCAATCTCACTGGTAACATGCTCGAATGTTTTTGACGTCGGGGTTCCATCCTAGAGGAGAAAGAAAATGGAGAGAACGGCATAGATGATACCTCAGATATGAGTACTCTGACAATTCATCTCTATATCTACTCATATCGCATCATTTTAAATAATTAATATGCCGAGTAAAAGATACTGTAGTGTTTTTTTTTTTAGATAGTGACAGATAGGAATAGAATGAATATAATGAAGCTCTTACATCATGCACTTCCTCTACAGAGATGTAGGCTTCAGTCGGCAGGCCCAAGTCTTTGGGTTTCACATCGATAATGACTAAAACCTAGCAAAAAACAAACAAACAAACAAAAAAACACAGTTACATTAGATAAAATATTTGATATGTTAATAAATGATATAGTCAGTGTACATACCGAGTTTGCGCAGTACTGCTTCATGAGCTCGTTGATTGCAATGTCGTTCTTGTGCAGTTTTGGTCCAGTGTGGTACCAGCCCACTATTCTTTCTCTGGCTGAAAAAATGACAATTGTTTATAGTCCGCTCTGTAATAACTGAAGACTACAGCATGCGTTATTGTATGACACACTTACCATTGACTTTCTTGAACATTCCATACATATTCTCCAAGTAATCGTGGTCCAGGAACCACACCGAGTCGTCCTTATCGTCTTCATCAAAAGGCACTGTTGAAGAACATCAAGTGGTGTGTTGTTTAAATCATGGGAAAGACTGATTCAGTTACACAGACAGACAGACAAGGACACCCCGCACAGACAGACAAGGACACCCCGCACAGACAGACAAGGACACCCCGCACAGACAGACAAGGACACCGCACAGACAGACACACACAGACAAAGACACAGACACACACAGACACAGACAGACAAAGACACAGACAGACAAAGACACAGACACAGACAAAGACACAGACACAGACACAAAGACACAGACACAGACAAAGACACAGACACAGACAGGCAGAGACACAGACACAGACAGACAAAGACACAGACACAGACAGACAAAGACACAGACAGACAAAGACACAGACAGACAAAGACACAGACAGACAAAGACACAGACACAGACAGACAAAGACACAGACAGACAAAGACAGACAAAGACAGACACAGACAAAGACAAAGACAGACAAAGACACAGACAAAGACACAGACAAAGACAGACAAAGACACAGACAAAGACAGACAAAGACACAGTCAAAGACAGACAAAGACACAGACAAAGACAGACAAAGACAGACAAAGACACAGACAGACACAGACAGACAAAGACACAGACAGACACAGACAGACAAAGACACAGACAGACACAGACAGACAAAGACACAGACACACACAGACAGACAAAGACACAGACACACACAGACAAAGACACAGACACACAGACAGACCTGCAAAGCTGTTGGACACATCGAGAATCTTTTTCTGCCAAGATCCGAGCAGCACACCTACAACTCGTTTCTGGCTTCCAACTTTTCCAATTCTGCAGGTGATAAAAAACAAGATTATTGGATCAGTTTGAAACATCATGATTGAAAACTCTGTCATAACAAAAGGTACAAAGGTACAAAAGTGACACCAAAAATCATCAGATACAGATAAAGATAGTTAGAAGAAGTCTTATAATTATTTCCTACTCAAAAACAAGCAACCTAGTATGTTCCTAAAATATTATAACGTTTAATGACTGAACTGGCAGAGAGCAGGAACACGGAGTGAAAAAGTGCAAGCAAAGAGGAAAGGAAGTCGCTCTCTCTCTCTAATTTCACACGTACAGAGACTCACAGCAACAAAGTGACCAGAGCCGTCTGTCGGATGCTGAGGTCAGAGCATCTTTTATGATTTAAAAATAAATGAGAACAATTAATAATTCCAGTCTCCATCCTGATGTATCCTTTATATAGGCTACATAGAGATCAGCGCAAAAGTTTACACCCCCCTTATAGCGCTTATTTCCAATATACAATTCAACTAACATGTATATATTTATAATCAACACAATTCGTTAGTGAGCTAATGCTCCTGATAAATAACTTTGGCGATGATAACTTTAAGATAGAAGGTTAAACACTGATTTCTCGGTAAAAACACTTATGTATCCAATATAAAATCTTACAAACAATAACAAGAGGATGAAATAAAGTGCTGATGTCAGAGAAATTGCAGTTTTAGGCCAAATATCAATCAGTTCCATGTTCCATACACAGGTGTACAATATAAGACTTGATATTTAAAGGCTACAAAGTGCGCTACATGTCAAATACAGCTACATTTGGATAACAGCCGGACTTGGATTAGCATGCTAGCATAGCCACAAGCTACAGTGAGTTAACAAAAAATTCTTCATTATCAGCAGACAAAGTATATTTACCTGTTAAAATGATCTACAACACTCAGCAGGACCAAGGGGTGGACGACAACTTTTTCTACAGCCAAATCCGGCATTTTGAGCACCTTAATACAAAAATATTTATTTACAAAAATGACAAGCACTTTCCTCAATAGCGAGCGTTAAATCAGGGGAAACGCTGCTGCGGCTATTGATGATTGTACTTCCGCTTCCCGTTTCTTTTTGTTCTTTGGTTAGCTGTGGCATACAGAACTACGACATCTGGCGTTCTGGAGTTTAAACAGTTTATTAGTTGTAATGACAACAATCAGCCACCAGAGGGAATATTTATTTTCGATTACTTTACTAATCCTCTTGTGGCTGAAAGAACACAAATCCGCACTGCCTCACTCCAAGATCTAGTAGAAATCCTTCCCTGTTTCAATTAGGCGTTAGCACAATTATTATTAAGATTTTTTTCACTGCAACAAATACAAAATAACAAAGAAACAATATAAATATAGCATTAATATAGCACATTTGGCATAGCCATAGACACAGGGTGGTGTTGTGGTGCAGTAGGTAGTGTTCCATCCACGCAGATCTGGAGTCCCAGGTTCCGTCCTGATCTCTGGTTACTGCCTGTGTAGGGTTTCCTCTCCTAAATTCAGCCCTAGGTAAGTGTGTGGCTTCCAATGGACTGTGCTGGACCCATGGTGTACTCTCACCTCACACCCAATGTTCCTGGGATAGACTCTAACTAGACAAATAAGACAATAGATGACCTTCAATAAAATACTGGCTTTGTATATGTATGTATATATATATATGCATTTGGGTTTTTTTTAGTTTGTTTGTTTTTTTAGAAGACTTTATCAAGAAGAGAGGTTTTTTTAGAACACAGGTTTATCAACCTGATGTAGTCTCAAGAGCACTTTGTTAGTACAGCCAATGAAAGGACGTTTGTATGAGACATGCTGTATCTTTGGAAACCTCTTGTGCTATATTTAACCTTTACCATGTCTACTATCTGTACTTAAAGTAGCTGCTTCCTGGATTCCTGAATTCTTCATCAGATTTATGTATGTATAAAGTGTGTTCTTCTATATCAAGCCAACAACGATGAGTGAACATTGTGATCATTAAGAACTAGCCATCATAAAGCTGCTTATCAGCTGATCAACTCAGATTTTTAATCCTCTTATTTACTTATTTATTAATTATTTGATTGTTTACAAGTTTCCTTATAAGTGACTGAGAGCCACACAAACCTCCTGTAAACTTCTCACTCTTTAACTCGAACATAATTATGAGAGAAAGGGAGAGAGAGTCACGATAATAATTGCCAAATGAACAAATTTTAACAAAGTGAAATTAAAATATTTTGGAATTTAGAATGTAAAAATTATGCACATCTATTTTTATTTAGGATTTTTCAATGAATTTAGTATTAATACTAATAGTATCAATGTATAGTTCAGGTCACAAGTATACAAACACCTCAGCTAAAGACACTCAACTTTTCACAGCTCATACTTTTCATGTTCTCATATGGTACATTTCCTGTGTTAAGCCAAATATCTACAGTACTGTGCAAAAGTCTTAGGCACCATATTATCTGTAGTACAAATTTTGTTCTATAAGTTTATGATGT
>JAOTRN010000003.1:2394780-2405077 GCA_028566695.1 Bagroides melapterus | reverse complement strand
CTTTGACGGGTTAATAAATAATTACATCACTCCCATATTTTGGCAGTAGCTGAATAACATAATGGAATAACAAGTCTTTTACTCAATTCTATTTACTCTCAAGTCTTTTACTATATTAATAATGTGACTGGCCCATTCATCCAAAAGCTGAAATCCAGAAAAACGAACATGCCATGGCAATGATAAAGCTTGGTAATGTAGTTCACCAGATGGAAAGACTTTGCAATGAATCTGCAACATAAATGTTCAGTAGCTGAACATGGGAGTAATGAGCTCTATGAGGTGAGTTGTGGTGATGTGGACTTCTGGTGGTCTGGCATGAAGCTGTTAGTGAAGTAAAAGGATAAGCCATGGGGGCTGAGAGATAAATGCTGTACTTTAAAGGATCATAGACGTGAAAAAAAAAAAATGAAAAAAGAATTACAGCCATGAGATATGATATGACCACTTCAAGTCACTGGTGGATTTAAAAAAATAAAGGGCAGCTACTATTGAGAAAAGGAGTTTCCCATGATTGTGAACAGCTTCATGGAATTTTGCTGATATTATCGTGTCATCAAATATAAAGTTTTGAAATTTATTTATTTATTTATTTATTTTAACTTCCTTTGCATGTGTAGGAGCATCGTTTAACTAAATGAGACCACTGTCTTGAATCCCTCCTCCTTTATTGAACCACAGTCACTGTTTACATGTGTTTAATCAACAGTACTATGGTGTTTATTTTCCCCATTGATGGATACCAGACCTCTCCTGTTTACTAGCACTACATCCAAGGACTTTTGCCTCTGCCTAGTGATGATGTCCTTTATTAAACTAAAATGTAGTCATTAGGTTGGTCAGGAGCCGAGTGTTTATATTCAGCAGCTGCTGTTCTTTTAACTAATTCCCACAGCTCGAGGGTGTGAAGGAGCCTGTCATCCTGCAGGTGTTTGTAAGTAATGACACAGGTCGTGTGAAGCCTCATGGATTCTATCAGGCCTGTCGAGTGACGGGTCGAAACACCACCGCCTGTAGAGAAGTGGACATCGAGGGCACCACGGTCATCGAAGTGCCTATGGACCCCAGCAATAACATGACTCTTTCGTGAGTATTAATAATTCACATAAAAAAGTGATTAGATTAATAAAGGAAAATGTCTCAAATATATACATGTAGCTAATATTTGATGAATATTTTATTAATATTAATGAAACCTTTTTCTTTTTTCTTTTTTTTTTTATCTTGATTTATTGGCTTCTCCATAGACGTCAAAGCATTAAATCTGAACATTTCCATTGCAGCATAAACCAGTGCTCCAGTTCTCACTATATGCAATTACATAACATCTTAATAGTAAAGTTAAGGTTTGATGGATGGATATTTTTACAGTGTGGACTGTGTGGGCATCCTGAAACTGAGGAATGCAGATGTAGAGGCTCGTATCGGGGTGGCCGGATCCAAGAAGAAAAGCACCCGTGCCAGACTGGTGTTCCGGGTGAACATCACTCGTGCCGATGGCTCTGTGCTCACTCTTCAGGCACCGTCCTCTCCTATATTGTGCAGTGAGTAGATCGGGATTGTTCTAGATGTGTTCTAGGTGCTAATAGACTAAAAGAATTCACTGCTTTTGTCACATACACTGAGATGCATTCATATTATTACTAGCACACAAACAATAACCTTCATTTAGTTTACCGTGTCAGCACAGTCTATGTTGACAGTTTGCCTGTTTACAAACACTGTTTACAAACCAGGGCATCAGATATGCCATAAACTGCTGTCAGGTCCGTGTAGATAAACAGTTGGAAACCCAAGTTTTAAACAAGTCTGACAGCTCTAACATACACTGAATGCCGTAATCAGGTTTAATCGCAGACGTGAGAACACTTACATTTTAGTAAGAATTTTTAAGACAATGATTCTCTTTTGCTTTTTTTTTTTCATTTATAATTCAGATCAGAACCACCAGACTTTGTTTATCAGCCAACTAAATTTGTATCAGTGTATCACTAATAGACATATTTTATCTTATGATTTGTATTTCATGTCATCCTGAATTGTTAATCTGCATTAACCTGGGGAGAAAAAATATCCACCATGGAAACGACTTCAATTCAATTTCAATTCAATTTTATTTGTATAGCACTTTTTACAATGGTCTTTGTCACAAAGCAGCTGTACACAATCAAAGACAGTTATGGAAAGTGAGAGTAGTGAATCAGTTTGTCCCTGATGAACAAGCCGAGGGCGACGGTGCCTAGGAAAAACTCCCTGAGATGGTAATAGGAAGAAATCTTGAGAGGAACCAGACTCAACAGAGAACCCATCCTCACAACAGAGAACCCATCCGCGATGTATCCACTTTAGAAGAACTAGATGAGCTTGGATTACTTAAAATCACTATCATTATATTGTTAATCATCAAAAGATATGTGTACAATGAATAATAATCCAGTAGAAGCTTTGAGAAATATGTTTCTGGTAGCTGATCAGGTCATTCAAGTACTATTTTTAAAGTCGTAGGCAGACTAGACATGCTAATTCGTTGTAGAATCTTTTGCGACAGTTTGTATTAGTAGTCGTGTGGTGTTCTCTCTCCAGCTCAACCTGCAGGAATACCTGAGATCCTGAGAAAGAGTCTGCACAGCTGCTCAGTACGAGGAGGCGAGGAGGTGTTTATCATTGGAAAGAACTTTCTCAAGGGAACCAAAGTGATATTTCAAGATAATGTCTCGGGTATAACGTCACGTCTCCTTTCTCTTGCGTGATCTAAAATAAAAAGTGTTTCCTATTAGACTGCTTATATGTAGTTCAACTTCCTTTTTTGTTTTTCTCACAGATGAAAAGTCTTGGAAGGCTGAAGCTGAGATCGACATGGAACTTTTCCATCAGGTACCCGAAAAGCATTGTGTTTTTCCTGCTTGCTCTGGACCATCGATGGCGTTGTCATTATTCTTTCCATTCCCTATGTTATTCACAGTGTGCTGCCCTGTTTACTCAAAAATAGAATGTGATAACAAGAGACGGGACATTTTTGTGAAATCCGAAAACAGTTCAACTGAAGGTGTGAGAGAAGACATCTGTTCCTTAAGACATCAAGCTCCTTTTAAAATTTGTATATAAATAAAAACATAGATATACGCATCAATCATACAACAATGTTAAAAGTCCCAGTTTTGCATAATTATGAATTAATGTAAGAATATAACGATGGAGATGATGTTCTCACATATACTTACTGACTCACCTTTATTAGGAACACCTAAATAGCCGTTTCTGAAATACTCAGACCAGCCTGTCTGGTCACAGAGATTACAAATTTTTCCCCCATTGTGATGTTTGATGTAAACATTGTGAACTCTTATCCTGCATGATTTTATGCATTGTGCAGCTACCACCTGATTGGCTGATTGAATAACTGCATAAAGGAGCAGCTGTACAGGTGTTTCTGATAAAGTGAACAGTGAGTGCACATCAAAAGCAGCCAAGACAACTGACAAGGCTTATGCAGGTAGTGACATAAATATAGCTGACATTTCTCATACACTTTAGATTCACATTTATTCATTTTAGCCAACAGCAGGATTCAAACATTTCAAACCAAAGTTCAAAATCATATTGACTGTAGACATACAGGGTCCAAAATACTGAGGCCACTATGAAATGTGTGATTTTATTTTCATTTAAATTTGGAAATACATAGAAGAATACTTTTGAACAATTTCAAAAAAGTCAGTATCTTGACTATGTAATATTTAATAGTTTTTAGGTCCATTTAAATATAAGCAAATTTGTGAAATTGAAATTTGTGAAAATGTTAAAGGCTTTGGAAAAACGTTTCATGAATCATCTTCCGTTGTTGAAGCACATGTTCAGATGACACGTCAATTGATTCGATCGTCAATTGAATAGATCTAAGGTTTTTTGGTCCATACTATCTCAAGTGTGGGTGCTCATCAAAGCAAAAAATACATAGCAAATGCTAAAGCAATACATGTTGTCAGAAATTGATCCAGTATCAGTATACAGGTATAGATGAGGTGAAAGGAAGTTCAGTATGAGAGGATATTTATAACTATACCAGCGGCTCTTGGGTATAAATCTGATTTCTATGTAAGTAACACTTGGGCATGCATTGTTTTTTAAAAGTTCAAATCTGTAGGGTATCCACGTATGACTAAAAAGTAAGTCAGATATGGAGAAGCTCTTGAAGGGAGTTAGCAGTAGATATACTACTATCTATTAAGTGTGAAATTGATTCTGCTCTGTACTAAATCCAATAAGTAAAACTTATTGGAAGTGCATATATCTATATGAGACACAGGGATACATTTCCAAAGCGTACTTATAATGAAGTAAACGTATAATCCAATACAATAAGGCAGAACAAGAGCCAACAGTGCCATCATGTGTCTGATTTGAATCATTCTAGCCATTTGACTAATGGAGTCTATTATATATAATATAATGCAATATTAAACCTCTTCCACGCATGGTGACATCATCTTTTATGCCGTTTCAATCAATGATACCTTTACATTGACATTACCACCAGTCCACAACTCTTTCTATTTCACCATTATTTATTGTTGTTTTTGTTTTTTTTGTTGCTGTTGTTTCTTCCCATTTAGAATCATCTTATTGTCAAAGTTCCTCCATATCAAAATCTTGCCATTACCTCTCCTGTGTCTGTTGGGATCTATGTGGTGACTAATGCTGGACGTTGCCATGATGTGCAACCATTTACATACACTCCAGAGCCAGGTTTGTACACTTATGAGGTGTTTTCATGCTAGACCCAACTGTATACATTATACATTAGAAGCTAATTTCATTATTCATTCATTTGCTATCTTTATAGTAATAGATGTATCTGTGAAGAAAGAGACCGGGCCTCCAGGCAAACCTTGTTCTTTGGAAGGTAAACATGAATGGTTTACAATTATATTGCCCATTTGATTACTTGTTGAATTACTGAGTCAGTGCATTTTCTGGGGTTTATACATTTTCAGGTGTATATTTTTCTGTATGTATTTTAAACAGTAATGGAAAATGCCTTGCTCGTCCCTGTCTTACCTCTCGTCAAAACAGAAGAGGTGACTCCAATGGACGTCTCCAGTAACTCTGCATCCTTTAAGGCATTTATTTCTTTCTAAAACTACACGTTTGTACATATATTTGATATGCTGTACACTGTAATATAGTAGTCCTTCTGAATGAATGTTTTTCTCTTTTACTTGTTTACTCTGCAGACCTCTGATCTTATGAACTCTGCCCAACAGACCCTAGAACTGAGCAACATTTCCACCAACAGCCCCACGTTTGCAAACTCTGTAGCATGTCAACCAAAAGAGCAAGAGCAGTCTCAGGGTTCTGTTTTCTCCAACAAGGAACCATTAAACAATATTCAGAAACAAGACACCACCCAAAACAACTCTTTCCATGTGTCTGGGAAAGCCTTGCTCCAGCAAGGGCCCCAGCAGTTCCTCTTGGACAGTGACGGTCTAGCACAGGAAAGGTCAGGGACTACAGCTAGTACTTTGGTAGGGATTGCCCAGATGGATGACAGTCCGCAGCACCAACTGTCTCTCTTGCCTCCGGATGAGGTGGCACAGCTCGAGCAGGCAGTTCGCCAGCTGCAGGCAAAGGGGTTCTGCAACATCCAGCTCCATTCAGAAGATTCACTAGTCAAGAAGCAGCAGCACCAGCTTCAACAGAAACAAATCCAGCAACACCAATTACACCAGCAGCAGATGCAACAGCAGCAACAAGTCCTGGAGAACCTGCAACATCATCTTTTCCATCCACAGGTTCCAATGCAGTGCAGTCGAGAGCAGCAGGGCTCTTCACCGGGCATGGTGGAGAACAGTAATACACTCTTCCAGCAACCACCTCCACAACAGCAACAACAGCAGCAAGCCGTTATGTATCACCAAGCAAAAGATCTGCTCTCCATGCAATCTGGATTTCTTCAGCAAGCCCCTCCTCATTCTTCTTCGTCCCTGTTTCACACCTCAAACACCTTGGCTGAGGCCCAGTCCCCTCAAGAGGCTCTCTTTCACACACAGAAGACATCACCCACTCAAGAACAAGTCCAAGCCTCCCTTTTCCAGAACACCATGAATGTTCTTGACAGATCCAGCCTAAATGCAGAGCCTCAGCACTCTGCAAATAGTATGTTTCTCTCCCAGAATGCCTTATCTGGTCAACTTGCAGGAAATAACAACCAGTCCCAGCAGCTAGCTTTCCTTAGCGCTATGCAGCCAGCTGGCCTTGAGCCACAACCTGTGTTCCAAGCCACAAGCCAGCTGTCCTCCATTCAAGAGAGCACGCCCATGGAACAGCAGTCCTCACAACAGGCCTCGCGAACTCCGCCAGGTACACTCTTTCAGACCATCCAACCATCGGCAAGTAACAAGCACCAGGCCGGGTTGCTCTATAACTCCCTGAGCTCAGGAATGTCTCCAGAACAGCCACCGACTAGCCTCATGTTCACTGGTCAGCCTCAGATGCCTTCAATGAATACCACAAGCCTAATTTCTTCAGAGCAGCAGAACCCATCACTGTCCTACCCCCAGAATGGCATGATTGCCGTTAGGCAGGAAGTGCCTTCCGAGCCCATGTCCTTCCAAGATCATAGCACTGTTGTGGATAATCAGTCTGTGAGTAAGCAACAGCTGTTCCAGGATCAACAACCAATGCAGCTTACACCGAGTTCAGGCACTGGCTCTCAGCCTTCTGTGAATCTCTTTATAGCCCAGTCTGACATGCCAAGAATGCCTCATGCGTCACAGCGTGCCTCACAGGAGGTGCTTTTTGCTGCACCGAGCAGCGTGGCTGGACTTCAGACCACCACATCATCACCGGTACAGCAACCTGGATCTCTGTTCCAAACCACAGTGAATGGAAGCCTCAGCCAGCCCAACCAGAACCAGCAAACTAACCTCTTCCTTTATGAAATACAGAATGGTAAGCATGGTAACCATGTATAGCCTGCCAGAAAGGATCATTTCCAAGTGATGTATTTCAAAGCAATTGTCAATCCTGTGAAGTCACCTACTCAATTCCAATTAACATCGACTACTGCACCAGTGAAAAACATACATGTATATAAAAGACGATGCAACCTTGAAATAATGCAAGACGGTATTACCAGAATCAGGACTAAAAATGGACCTCCGTTCATATTCCTGAATCTGGCAATAGCTTCTAGCATCCATGAAGCACAAAAATAATGCTGGCACAACACACACAGTCGCCTTACAAAAACAACGAAATTTTCAAGTATTGCCTTCACATACAATCACAGCTCATAGCTAAAAACAACTTCACAAAATAATAATTCACCAACAGAGAAATTCTCAGGAGATTATAACGACTTATAGCTACATAAAGTCACCCTTTAAAGGGATTAATATAGTCCTTTATTTTCTGTAGTCTATATTAATGAACATAATTAGCATGTCATACCTTGTGGCCATAACATCGCTATTAGGTCTTAATTTCTTGATGTGTTCTCTGTTGTAGACTGTAGTCAGATGATGAACTCCCAAGGAGGCTCCCTCTCAAACCAGATCATTGGCATCAGCCAGAATCAGAGAGAAAATGAAGGGACAATTCATTCCTTACTCAACTCCTCCATGAATGAATCTGGGAATGTGCAGAATCCCCTCACCACCTCACAGAACATGGAGAAGATCGATGACCTCCTTGTGAGCCTTCAGGAGCAAAGCAACAGCCTATCACATTCATACTAGGACCTTACAGACCCTAAATGTAAATGATTATTAAAAAAAAAACACGCTAAAAATTCAAAATTCATATGTACCTCTGTTTATAAAATTAGAAAATGAAATATGAGCACAGTGAAAATGTAACAAAAAAATATTTAAATTAATCTAACTGCCCCTTACTGTGTGATATCTGACATCTTAATTGTAATTTGCCTAACACACGTGAAACTTGCCATACTTAACACATTGATAAATAATTGATAAATTGAATAATTGATAATAATTTTGTCTTCTCTATTTTGTTTGTTAATACACATTTTATTTTCATTTTTGCAAAAGCTAAATTTTATCCACTTTCTCTCCACACAGGCTTTTTAAGGAAATGGCAGAGGAATCCCGCTAACTGACGTCTATTGTGCGAACGTACACTTTTGTTATTGACAAGTGGAAACGTGAATATCACAGCGCTAATGTTGTTGGTCTTTAGCTGTAAATGAAGCATGTCTTATTATAGAACTTTTTTGTGTATGTTTTTTAATGTAGTTGCATCAGCAGCTAAGTACACAACTATTTCTATGTGCACCTGTGACTAATGCGATATTTATATTAAGATTTTTACATTAATCAATTAATGAAAGAAATGCTCAGTTTAAACATGTATGTTTTGCCCCAATAGCACTTTTGCATTTTGTTTGCTTTCAGTCTCAACTAAATGAATGTTGTTGTTTTTTTTTTTAATGGTTATGTTTAAATGTTAGTTCTCTTCATATACAGAAACACATCTGGGAAAAACGCCTCAATTTTGCATCGCTATGAAAAATAATATATAATAATTTTATAAAGTCTAAAATATGGACACATCTCACTAAATCATGTTCCGTGTTGGATTTGGTTGTTTATTAGCGTCTGGAACGCAGATAATAAGCAGTAAAACTTCACCCTGTTTATTACCAACAAGGTTTTATGGTGTCCTCTTCATTTTCTTAATGAAGTTTAAGAGGGCCACAACGTTTGTTATGCATTTACCTTGTTCTACTTGTAAATACCACTGTTCAACAGAATACTGTCGTTTAGTGTAGCAGAGGATCGGTAAGGCCTCAACTGCCTCTCCGATTGAGTCGGCGTCTTTTACACTACGACAAATCTGGCCAGTTTTATGGCTCAGAGGGTTGATGATGGAAAAAAGGCTGTTAACTCATTAATGAAAGCAGAACATCATACAAGTTTACTGCCAAGCTTGTTGTAAAGCTGCCAATTTTTTTCTTTTACAGAGATATCTGGCTAATGAGTCAGAAGGCCGAATGTTTTTTTTTCTATGAATATATTTGCCTACATTACAAGGACCCTGCTCTGTGTAATATTAAAAGCAATAGCTCATTTGAGCTTTTACTGAGCAAATTACCATCAAATTGCTTTTTTTTTTTTTTTAACTACTTTTTATTGCTAGTTTTGAATAGTGACTATTCAGACCTCTGTTTAGGTGGAGGAGTGATCTTTTAGATCTTTAAAGGAGCCCTGTGTTAGGGGAAGAGCTGTGAACTTAATCTGGAGAAAGAGCTGTCTGTGATTGGCCTTCATCTCTGTACAGGACAGATTTTCAACAATTTGTTTGTTTCTGTCATTAAAAAATGGATATTTAATCGTATTTTCACGTTGGCCAGATTTTGAAAACTTGTATATTATATAATTTATATATCCAAAAAACATTTTCAAAAATGGCTTCTGTTAAATGTATTTAATATCTAAAAAATCATATCTAAATATCTATATGAGACCATCGATCGTCAATACCATGTTAATTAATTGTTTGAAGTTTTGATTCCACCTAATGATGAACATGAGTTTTTTTTCTCATACTAGAAAAGATTTAACTGCTGAATTGAAAAAGAAATTGATATCTCAAGACGTTTTTTTATAAACCAAGTAAATGTAACAAAACATTTATGACCTCATCTGACTTTGGACCAATCACATATTTTCATTTCATTTCATATTTTTTTTTGTTACATTTAATCATACTGTGTAGATAAATATGTACTTCTTTATTCAGAATATCTTCAGTACACAGTTCAAACGGCTATGCAGTTAAACTCCGTAATCACAATGTTTATTTTTAAATTATTTCTTCCCTAATGTTTTTAGCTTTTGTTTTAACAGTTAGGAACCTATAGCATTGTTAAAAAAAATTAAGTTACCTTTGAATTCTGTACTTTCTCATAGTTGTTGTGACATTATGGTTGTATGTTCCTACTTTAGGGGAAGGAAATCCTCAGAAATAACACTCAGTTCTCTAAAGCCTCACAGCGTCACTGGGACCTGTATGATATGAAATGGTTTATAAGAAGTAAATACATGTGATTACTGAGAGCCAGCCCAGTGCGTGTTAGGGCTAAGTCTGGTAACATATACATATATTATTTGCTTTGTTCAAAAAATATACAGTCTACATCAGTATTTTGTTCATCTTTTTTGTCAGTTACGTGTCTGACTTGTATTTTTTTTCCTCTATACATGATGTTATCAATAAATATTATTGATAATGAAATTGTTTCTTACAGCGTCTGGATGGATGGATGGATGGA
>JAOTRN010000003.1:2274427-2295574 GCA_028566695.1 Bagroides melapterus | reverse complement strand
TTGTACTACAGATAATATGGTGCCTAAGACTTTTGCACAGTACTGTAGATAAATATATATATATATATATATATATATATATATATAAATAGTTATATTGCTTTCTTGCTACTAAGGTATGTAGAAGTGTGTGTGTGTGTGTGTGTGACATTGAGAAAACTTTTGCTTCATTACTTTCAAAGCTCTATGCTCGGTTAGCAAAGCCAAAGAATCCAAGCATGATTCGTACCTACAGCTGCGTGACTCGACGGCTCCGTCCTCCAGCTCTTGTTTCGGTGCTTCATTTCTCTACCCTTCATCCTGTCATAATATAAATATGACACCGTAATAATTACATAATAAATAATAAACACAGTAAACAGCATACACAGAAATGTTCAGTGTAGCACTTAAGGATAATCACTTCAGTCATTTAATCGTCATGTCCTACTTGACAGCACTAATTTTTGTGACATAGTCTGTCGATTAATTTCTAGATTGAATTATGTTCTTGACGAGACCCTGAAAGGTGCTGCTATCATGTGCTAAACAGATGCTTCAGAAAGCGTGTTCAGTGCCAAAGTAATCAGTTTCTAAATCACCAGCAGGCCCCGCGGCAGTAAACATGCCCACGTTTGGAGCTTGTTAACAGAATCTCAGGCTGACCTACAGGTGCGAATGAATAATCACTGCTCAGTGCAAATCCCTATGACTAAGACAGGATCAGGACGAAGATCATTTAAAATGTACGATATTTAATGCCTAGTGTTATAAAACAGAATCATCTGTCGTATTTTATGCCGCATTGATGAGTGATGCTGGTAGTTAGGGGACACTTTCTAACTGTAGACTCGCTCTTGAGTGATGTAGTGGCAGGAAAATACAATACGATGTGATGGGACGCAATATACGATACGATACTAAATGATATGATATAATAAGGAAACAATACTTAGCAGGAAAAGCAGGAAAATATTATATCTTATGATGTAATGTGATTTGTTAGTATATGATGATGATGATGATGATGGAGATGATGAAGAAGAAGAAAAAGAAGATGATGAAGATGATAATGGAGACAATATAGATGGTGATGATGGAATTAATTGTATGCTGTAATGTGATATGTTAGGATATGATGATGATGATGATGATGATGATGATGATAGAGGTGTTCAATTTCTTATGTTGTAATGTAATTTGTTAGGATATGAGGATGATGATGCTGATGCTATGATGATGGAGATAATTGTGATGATGGAGATGTTTAATATCTTATGCTGTAACATGATTTGTTAGGATATGAGGATGATGATGCTGATGCTGATGATGATGATGATGCTGATGATGCTGATGTTTAATCTTATGCTGTAAAGTGATTTGTTAGGGTATGATGATGAAGGTGATGTTGAAGATAATGGAGATGATGATGATGTTTAACATGATATACTGCAATGTGATTCAATAAGGTTGGACGTGATGATGATGATGATAAAGATAATGGAGATGATGAACATGTTTAATATGATATGTTTTCCCTTTTCTTTAACAGGTAATTCTATTCCTATTTAGAATTTCTATTGTATATTTTGCTTTGTTTTTTACACTCAGATTTTCCTACATGTCTATAGTTAAACTTACAGTTTGAACTCGATTGTTAGAAACCTGTGATTTGCTGCTTCACCACTCTCAGAGGTTCCGGTTCCGGAAAACAATCAACGCATCAACGTCTTCTGACCAATCAGAATGGAGCCCAGAAGAACGCTGAGCGTCTGGATTTTACTGTGGAAGCTCAACTGTGGGTGAACATATTTAATCTTCTAAACAGGACAAAGATTTGTGGTGAAATAAATTCTGTAGACATCAAGTGACCTTCAGCAGAGGAACATGAGGCTTTCTTGGCTTGTGGTAAAATATCGATTGTGACAGAATCCCAACAAATGACAAGTCCTGAAAACATGAAATTCTGGTTGGAATGTTGTTCATGTACAATTCTATTATTTTATTTCTATTAAATGCTGTCACATTGCTTAGATAACAGTTTGAATTAAAGCTCACAGTAGGCATGTGGAGCTGTGGATCAGTGGGTGAATAGGGCCGCAGGCATCTTGTTCCATAAACCAGCAGGTATGAGGATTATTTACTGGTTATATTTACTGTTCTGTAACGAATGAAAATAATTCTCTCTGAATGGTGTTATCACAATGCTTACAGCCCTCTAAGGTGCTAAGGAGCTTCTACACCTGCACCATTGAGAGCATCCTGACGGGAAGCATCACAGCCTGGTTTGGGAACAGCACCAAGCAGGACAGAAGAGCTCTCCAGAGGATGGTGCAGTCATCTGAATGTACCATCCGCACTGAGCTCCCTGACCTGGAGTCTACTTACAGCAAGCGGTGCTGGACCAAAGCCAGGAAGATCTTGAAGGACCTCAGCCATCCCAACAATGGACTCTTTTCTCTGTTGCAGTCAGGAAAGCGTCTCCGTTCCCTGAAGGCAAGCATGGAGAGAATGAGTTGGAGCTTCTTCCCTCAGGCCATCCGAGCCCTCAGCAAGCTCAACACATAGGACCTGGACTCTATAGATTGTTCAATATACAACAATAATTACCTCACTACACTTCACTTTACACCCTGCTCCTGTTTTATATTTTAGATTTTTATAGTCTCCTATTCTATATTCTATATATTCTATATTTTATATGTTATTACTCTTATTTTTATTATATCTCTTTTACTTTTTATTTGTAATTTTATTTTATTTTGTTTTATATATCTTATATTTTTCTTTGGGGGCACAGTGGCTTGGTGGTTAGCATGTTTGCCTCCAGGGTTGGGGATTTGATTCCCGCCCCTGCTGTGTGTGTGGAGTTTGCATGTTCTCCCTGTGCCTCGGGGGTTTCCTCCAGGTACTCCGGTTTCCTCCACCGGTCTAAAGACATGCATTGTAGGTTGATTGGCATCTCTAAATTGCCCATAGGTGTGCATGTGTGTGAATGTGGGCTTGTGATGGACTGGCAACCTGTCAAGTGTGTTCCCTGCCTTCACCTGTAGATGGCTGGGACAGGCCCCAGCTGATCCCTGTGACCCGGGTAGTTCCGGAATAAGCAGGTATGGACAAGATAGATAGATTTTTTTTATTTTTACTCTACCTCTCTATAAGGATCAGTCGTACAAAAGCATTTCACTGCATGTCATACTGTGTATGGTTATGTATGTGATAAATAGAATTTGAATCTGAAAGTATTGATTAACTTTCTGTAACAGCTGTATTTATAGTAATGCAGTCCTTCCAATACTTCAATAATCAGCTGCAGCTCTTTCACAGGGGCTCGTATGAGGGATGGACGACCAGCCATGCTTTTATTTATCAAAAAAAAAAAAAAATGTAAGGAGACGCATGTTTATACGGTTATAAAGTATAACCGTATAAACATGTTTATATGTAAGTCTCCAGTTTCAGTGTTTTGCAACCATTTTGGTTTTTTGCCACAGGTCTCACTTAGAGTTTCTCTGTAACAAGATTAGAGAGAAAAAAGAGGCTTGTGATGAAACAACAGTTAACCGTCAGGACTAACGACATTTACATCTGCCAGAACCATTTATCTGCCTCAGCTGTTTCTCCTCCAGACCACTAGAGGGCAACCTGCACGTATGTACCAAACCCTTCTTCATTTGTATTACTCTGTTACTCATGCCCCTTATTTAAATTCCTTTGTTTCACAGTGCCATCATCTAGCTTTGGTTAATATCGTGGCATGTTTGCTTGCTCTAATGTTCTTCATTGTGGTGTAGTATCTATAGCACGGTTTATTTGATTCTTCTGCATGCTAAATAAAATCCTGCACCTACCTTCGGCTGCTCTTCTTTGTTAAAGGTAACTATAAATGGAAAAAGTGTATGATGTGTCATTCAATAATTAAGAGTCGTTCATTGTTGGGAATTTGCCGTAGCGTAAGAGGACTCAAACGCTTCAGAGGTGGTAACAGTCACTTCATCACACCGCCCTGTTGTTGAATATTTTCCTAACAGGAAATCCATCGTGCCACAGGACGATGTTTGTGATGGTGTTTTATTAACCAGACCTTAATTCATGACAATCAGCAAAATACTTCCGGTTTCCTTCCTGTTAACTTTTAATTGGTGATAAACTGCCTTCTAATTAGCCTGCAGGACAGAATTGAGAAATCACAGTCGGTTCCGGATGCGGAGTTTGTCTTGTGGATTTGGCTCCTTATTAAAAACACTTTTGGGATCAGCAGGTCTGTTTGGTCCAGGTGTTTTCCCTCAGATTTGACAAGTCATAGAAAGGCACATTCACAAACTCTCGGTCCGTGCCAAAGCCAACCGCTTGGTCAATTTAATCTCCCTGCCAATAGAGCAGAAAGCCCGTCAGTGTGGCGTTTCCATGGAAAGCAAACACAAAGCCGCTGTGGGAAGGAGCTACTCAGGAACTTGCTGTGTGCCACCGTCTTTCAGCTTTATCAACTATAAGTGGGAAGTTTCTTTGGCTGAGAAAAGGAAATCAATGCTGGCTCTCTGCCCATCGTTTTGAGCAGTATCTCTCTCTCTATTGTTCTCTAGAGACATCCATCATTAACTTTTTTTCTGTCTAATGCCCACCACTGGAATTCAAATGACAAATGTTCTCAAAAAGAGGTGATAAATATCCGATTTCAAGCATCACTGAACTCTTTCCCTTTTGGATCTCTGCAACAAATCATGATTTAAACACCTTTTCAAACGTACTTCATAAAAGTTGTCACTTCACATTTGTTATGCAACATCCAGATCAAAATCCTACATCAGGCTGAGCCACAAAACACAAAGTCGACCTTGGAATGATGTGAATCCTTTATGAGCAAGCTGTGGCTGAGTGATACACTGCGGAACGGCGTGCAAAAGGAAATCAATCGTGTTCTTGTTGAAACAATAATCAAAAGTATCGAGTAGATTTCTTATCCCGGACTCCTCAAATCCACTCTGACATCATACTTCCTGATCGATTAATGAAGCCGTGGAGGATCTTTCTCTGTCCGCTGTTGAAGGATTGAGGTCACTGATGTTTCTTTCACCTTTGTGGACACCTTGTGGGATAAGATGGAGAAGAAATGTCAAGGAACCAGGCTCTGACTTGGTCATGTAGCTTCCTCAAGGTTCAACATCTGGCCTTTTCTCTCCACAGAGGTCAGGTCCTTTGCTGGAATGCATTCATTTTTTTCTACCCTTGATGGGTTCACAGAGCCAACATGATGAATAGAATAGAATAAAAGAATATAAGACTTTATTTGAAGCATATACATTACACCACAGTGAAATTCTTCCTTCACATGTCCCAATTTTGGAGGTTGTGGTCGGAGCACAGGGTCAGACCCCTGGAGCAGTGAGGATTAAGGGTTTTGCTCAAGGACCCAACACTTTGAACCTAGATCTTTCAATCAACAGCCCAGATCTTCTTGAGCCATCACTGCCCCAAAGGTATTTGTATGATGAGAAGGTCCACCTGTGCCCAGACACAGATTGTGGCACCTGTTGTATCTTCAGATGTTCAACTCTAACTCAGAAGACAACTCTAAGATCTTCATCTATCAGGTACTGGGTCTTGTGCAGGGTCTCTGTTCCTGTCTGTGCCTCTCGATAGTGCATACTTTTAAGGTGCCCAAAACTCCAGAATTGTCATCTGAGAATCTCAGAAACTTGAAGGAGAACCTGATTGTTCTTTCTGTCAGAACACTTTGTCTTATTTTGTGATTCCTGGCTGGTTTCTGTCTGCCCAAATCATTCCATCGCTGTGTACCGTCCACACACTTATCAAACCTACTTGATATGACATTCCCTCCAATTTTCACTGCACTTAACCCTGGTTAACATCATTCTAAACCCTGCTTTAATCCAGATAGAGGAACATTTCACGTGTAATTTAGATGCAGGGTTATCATGGCTTTTTACCTGGGGTTATGAAACTCTGAAGCAGCATCAGAATGGCGGTGTTTTAGTGTTAACTCCACATCAAGGTGCCAAACTTGTTGTACAGTGCTAACATGTTACAGCTAGTTGCTTAGCAACAGATACCCAATAAAAAACTAAAAGGGGCTTCAGTCTCATATCAGGTGAATTCCAGGACGTAGCTGAACAACACAGTACAGTACAGTAGATAGAGTCAGGTGGCAAAACACTGAACGTCACGGAAGTGTGGGTTTTAGCAAGGGGGAAATACGTCACGATGAAAAGTTGGCAGAAGAACAAATGACCGGCCTAAAAATATAACAAAACCTGCTCGATGCAGAACCACAAAGCTGAACTTTTTTCCTCATTGATGTGAAAGCATGAGACAAGCCGTTATTTAGATTTTAAACCGGCAAACACTGGATTTATCCAATCAGGGTTGTTGATATGCAAATAAGAAGAGGGTTAAGCCAGTGTTTAGGACTGTACAGTGTAAATAATTGGGTAAAGTAGGAGCAATGTGAAACTACAAACTACAAAAGCCAGGATTCTATTTGGCCGGAGTTTACTATGACCCAAAGGAAACTTTTCCATATAGGAAAAGCTCTAAATTAACAAGGAAGGCATTATCATTCTTCCCTGTCTTGACACCTGCGAATATATTCATATACTGCTTTTTATATAACGCAGCAACTTTCTAATCTCCGCTGTATTCTTAGAGCATGACCTATTCGCACTTAAAAAAGACTTCTCCAAGATGCTGTAGATATAAATAAAAATGTAAATGTTTTCCATCTCAGCTCACTGTGCAGAAGCAATGGGGAATGATGGTGTCAGCCTTTCTTCCACTCAGTGTGCACTGCAGACTGAAAGATGGTTTTAGTTTTCACCCAGGTATTAGATCTGTACTTACACGGAGTGGTTGTGTACAAATTTCTTGTTAATGCATCCCTGGGACATGATGTGCAAAAAAAAACTGTTTCATGCCAGAAATAAAGCACTTAGTTAATTTGTAGTTTGTACATACGCCGTTGTAATTACCCATAATTGCGTGTTATCTAATTATGTAATTGTTAACACATAGTTTAACAGAGCAAGCTTCACAGAGTTCTGCTCTATCAACTTGGATTACATTTAATGATTTTGCCTCAAATAAAAAAGAAATTCAATTAGATTTTTAATGATAGACGTTGTCACGAAGCAGCTTTACAAAAATGCCTGTCTAGGATGAGATCGCTAATGAGCTCACCATGAACACGCTAACGAGCACGGAAAACATTGTGAGACTGACTAATGAGGAAACCTTGGGCTGTATTCAGAGTTGAGTTATACATATGATTTAATAATAGCAAGAAATTGCACACACTCATATTCTGATATTGGGATGTTATGTAAGACTTACACACATGGGGTGGGGTTTTAGTAAAACAGAGGAACGTCTCAGTTACATGGGATTATGACTTTGAACCATTTTCTACAATGCTAGCTCAAGTCAGTTTTAAGTCCACTGCCACTGTCTGAGAGTTTGATGTATACACAATATATCATAAAACATTTATGTACTGGCTGTAACTAAATGTAAGAATTATGGAACACCATTTGAGGCAGATATTACATGAAAACAATTGCAAAAAAAATAAAAGTGTTGAAGTGTTATAGATTAAAGTATATGAAAAGGTCCACAGAGGAGATCAGAGGAGACACATTTTAATCTGAGACATACCTTAATCTGAGACACATTATAATCTGAGACACATCTTAATCGAGACACATTATAATCTGAGACACATCTTAATCGAGACACATTATAATCTGAAACACATCTTAATCTGAGACACATTATAAACTGAGACACATTATAATCTGAAACACATCTTAATCTGAGACACATTATAAACTGAGACACATCTTAATCTGAGACACATTATAAACTGAGACACATCTTAATCTGAGACACATCTTAATCTAAGACACATCTTAATCTGAGACACATTATAATCTGAGACACATCTTAATCTGAGACACATTTTAATCTGAGACACATTTTAATCTGAGACACATTATAATCTGAAACACATTTTAATCTGAGACACATTTAAATCTGAAACACATTTTAATCTGAGACACATTTAAATCTGAGACATTTTAATCTGAGATATACCTTAACCTGAGACACATTTAAATCTGAGACACATTTTATTCTGAGACATATTTTAATCTGAGACACATTTTAATCTGAGACACATTATAATCTGAGACACATCTTAATCTGAGACATTTTAATCGGAGACACATTATAATCTGAGACACATTTTAATCTGAGACACATTTAAATCTGAGACATACCTTAATCTGAGACACATTTAAATCTGAGACACATCTTGATTTGAGACACATTATAACCTGAGATACATCATACAACTCTAGACACATCTTAATTGTCAAGAATGTTTTGTTACCTGTGTTGTGCCACGCCCTTCCTTTTGTTCTGCTTTAACACCTTGTTACTTGTTTTCCCATTTACCCCAATGTTCTGCCCAATACATATCAGCCCGTTTCGTATCTGTCTTTGTCAGTCACTGTTGTGTGTTTTTGGGGTATGGTGTGATTGAGATATGTGTATCCAGGTAACCATGTGGTAGTTATGATTTTGTTATCATTCTTTGTTTATTTTGTTTATCTTGTTCAAGTTTCAGTGTGATGTTCAGTTCAGTTTTTAAGTTAATCAAGCAGTTCATCAGTTTTTGTCTAATTCTCTGTAATGCAGGAGATCAAGACTACCATAGGGATCTGGGTTTGAGCTTCGCTTCACGCAGTGTCTCCAGACTGTTACGTTAATCTGAGACACATTTCTCAATATCCTCTCTTGCTATCTGCCCGTTTTTCTCAACACACATTACATCAGTACAGAATCTCTGATTTTATGCCAGCTCACTACCTCGTTCATGGTTTCCAGACCTCTGATCAGACACACCTGTGCTCAATCACACACACCCACACACTCTCAGTGTGAAATATTCGCTTGGTTTACGCTCAGTTCTGACGATATAGAGCTTTGATCTTTGTTTATGTTTTCCCAGTCTGACCTGCGTCTAGTTAGCTGTGGTGTCACTTAGCCCAGTCTGTCCTGTATGTTGATCCCCTCACCTGAGCTTGTTCTCTTAACCTCTAGTTTGCTAAACTGTCCTTACCACTGGAACAGAGAGGGTTAAGGTCCTTGATCAAGACCCCAACAGTGGAAGCTTGAGCCCCGATCTTCCGATCAACAACCCAGAGCCTTAACTGCTTGAGCCTCCACTGCCCCTGACCACTGACCAGACCCTGATTTTGAGTGAGTCGACTCTGCATGAGAGGAACCGTGCTCAAAATGGGACCATTTGGGTGACCCGGAATAGTGAAATTTGAATTTTGACAGCATACATCCATACAATGTGAAGACAGACAGTATGAAAAGTGTTGAAAAGATACAGAACATCGGAAGGACGTGGCCAATTTTATCCACAAAGGCTGCTCAGGTTCTTGTTCAGTGTCTTTTCATTTCTGGCAGGTCTACCCACTGTATGAACGCAAATCATCCTTTGCAAATGATCCAAAATGCAGTGGCATGAATTGTTTTCAACCTGCCTAAGTTCTCACATACCGTCCCACTGCTGCACTCCCTGCACTGGCTTCCTGTAGCTTCACGCCTCAGATTTAAAACATTGATGCTAGCCTACAAATCCAACAATGGACCATTACCAGGTATCCCTCTTACCTCAAAGCCCTTATCACTCCTCGCACTGCACCTCGCTCCCTCAGAGCCACCAGCACTGCTCGACTGGTCCCACTAACTCTCAGGGTAAGTGGTAGGTATACGACAAGACTCTTTTCTTTTCTGGCACTGAGGTGGTGGAATGAACTTCCCCTAGCTGTCTGAACAGCTGAATCTCTGGCTGCTCTCAAACGATGGGTAAAGACCCACATCTTCCAGAACACATTTAGGGATCTGATCTTATTGTGAGGACAAAGTTCTTCTTTAGGAATTATCATCATCGCACACAGCCACCTATAAACTTTCTCGGAGAAAGCGGAAGCTCAATAGTTCTTTATCTCTTAGGTATGATAATGTTACAAGCTTACGAAACAGTGGTGGTGTAATGGATCTCTGAACTCGACTAGATGATGGTGAAGTGTTAAATCTGTACCGCTGTTTGTCCAAGCATTCAGCTCAGAGCCATGAGACGCTCCCAGCAATAGATTTCCTTATTTCTCTTCTTTGTCGTTTTCATGCTGTGGCTTTTGTTTGTTTTATTTTATTTCTTTGCTATATATAGTTTCTTTTCTCCTTCAGTGCTATGAATGAATAACGTATGATAATGACAGACACTAATATCCTTGTTCGAGTATATAATTGAATTAAAATATGCCTGAGGAAAGAATTCAAGTAAAGAATAATTTTTTCCCAGTTCCATAGGGAAGTGATTTAAATATGCAGATGATACACTTGAACAGACAGGGAAGTCATTACGTAGGTTGAGTGGATTATTGATAAATGTTGATAAAAACCATGGGGCTTTTTTAATAGTCATCAATGAATCATTGTTTGCCTGAGCGTTCAACCGATCAAGGCTGTAATTTGACATAAATTTGTATTATTTAGAAATGTTATTTGGATACTCCGAAGTGAGTTTGTTTGCACCAAATGATTGTTGGATTTATTTGGAATATTTTAAAAGCAACAGGATCCAAGAACGACACCAGCTCTGCTTTGGGATGAATTCCATGTTAGCCTTTGTGTTAGCTGCCATCTGCATTCAGGCTTGTTTGGAGAGAAAGTAGAGCATCAGTGAAACCCAGTGGACGCTGAACTGTTCATCGTAAGTGCCTGGATGCTTCAGTATGTCTGCTGTGTGCTTTCTTTCACAGCACAGAAAACCTGCCACAACCCGACGTATCCCTACCTGGCCATAGACAAGAGGATAAACAGGACAACGGGTCAGCCAAGGACTCAGAGAAAGAGAGAGATGACACCTGGACAACATGTAAATGTCAACCAGGCAGAATGAGTCCAATGTCCTGTCATAATTACCTCCTCCCTACAGAAATGTGCAATCTGCTCTTCCGTAACGAAGCTCTCAGGCCAGGAAGTTTGGGGTAATTATTTATTATTGCCATTGCATTCTCAGGTATTTGCTAAAATATCAGGAAGCAACCAAGAGTTGATTGAGATTGGTAATTCAAAGTGATGTACAGTGACACAAAACAAAATACAAGCATTAGTACAACAGTAGTATAAAAGGAGGTGGAGCTCTGACATCAATTAATTCAATTAAATTTTTTTAACAGTGGACATTGTGGCAAAGCAGCTTTACAGAAATATATGAGTTTAGGATTTAAGTTTATCCCTAATGAGCAAGCCAGTGTGCGACACCCTAACGAGCGTGATTCTAAAAAGAATTTCTTCATCGGGAAGTGATTTAAATAAGCAGATGATGTGCTAGTGGTGGACCGTCTCACATGAACAGGCAGGGAAGCCATTATGTGGATAATTTAGTGGATTATTGATTAATGTTGATAAAAACATGGGGCTTGTTTTGAATCCTAATGATTCATTGTTATTGTACCATTTCTTCTGAGCATCCAACCGATCAACACTGTCATTAGTTATAAGTGTGTTTAGAAGATATGAAAGGAAGAAACCTTTAGAGGAACCAGAGTGAAAAGGGAACCTTGTCGTCACATGGCTGACACTGGATAGTAAAAAAAGAATTTTATTTCCAAACTTTTGTTTGTGTAAACTATAAATTTAATGATTTGAATGAAATTAAAAAAAAAAAATCAGTAGAAATGAGCACAAGATGCTATTCTTCTTCCTAAATGTTTACGTTTGTATGTTGCTAATGCTAGCAGCACGGTGCACCATACAGCTCCAAGGTCCCCGGATCCATCCTGAGCTCAGGGTGCTATCTCTCCTGACGTCCCAGTGTTTGTGTGGGTTCTCTCAGTTCTTCTGTTACCTTTCATCTCTGAGAAACCTGCTCTGTAAGAAGGACTGATGACTCGAACACAAAACCAAAAACAAGAAACTAGTAACCAAAACACACACACAAACACACACATACACAAACAAACACACAAACATACAGAAAAACAAACACACACACTCACTCACACACAGACACACAAATAAACAAACACACACAATCACAAACAAACACACCACACACACAGAAAAACAAACACACTAACAAACACAAACAAAAACACCACACTGAAACACATACACACGCACAAACAAACAAATGCACACACCAACAAACAAACACATACAAAAAAAACACCACGCACGCACAAACACACAAACAAAAAACACACCCACAGAAAAACAAACACACATTCACAAACACACCCAAACACACACACACACACACAAATTAACACTCATGCGCAATCAAACACACAAATGCACAAACAAATCTGGAAAGAGGGAAAGAGAGAGAGAGAGATCAGGAAAGAGGGAAAGAGAGAGAGAGAAAGAGAGAGAGCGGGAAAGAGAGAGAGAGAAGAGAAAGATTCAGAGAGAGAGAAAGAGAGAGAGAGAGATCAGGAAAGAGAGAGAGAGAGAGAGAGAGAGAGAGAGAGAGACCAGATAAGAGAGAGAGAGAGCGGGAGGGAGAGAGAGAGAGAGAGAGAGAGAGAGAGAGAAAAGAGAAAGATTCAGATGGAGAGACAGAGAGAGAGAGAGAGAGAGAGAGAGAGAGGGAGAGAGAGAGAGAGAAAAGAGAAAGATTCAGAGGGAGAGACAGAGAGAGAGAGAGAGAGAGAGAGAGAGAGAGGGAAAGAGAGAGGGAGAGAGAGAGAGAGAGAGAGAGAGAAAAGAGAAAGATTCAGAGGGAGAGAGAGAGAGAGAGGGAGAGAGAGCGCGGAAAAGAGAGGGGGGAGAGGGGGGGGGGTATTTTTTTCTTTTTAGTAACGGCTAAATGTCCTGCCATAGCAAAACTGTCAGATCTTCCTACCCTTATGCACACACACACACACACACACACACACAATATTAACTTAAACACCATATTCACAAAAGGTTTTTACATTTTTATCGGTGCTCGACTAGTCTGGCTTTAACTTTAGCTCTGAGACTGCACTGTCCCTGAGCTTCGTAATGACATCATAACCTACTCTATCCTGAAGCAACAAGCAGTATTACACACAAATCACCACCTAAACACCACCATCCCAGTCAAATGCTAGCCCACTGCCTATTAAGTTATACCCTAATGCTGTAAAAAGTGCTTTTCACAGCAGTGCCCCCTGGGAAAAAAGGTGGATACGGTAAGAGATGAGACAAGATAAATCGTTTTAAAACGAGAAAGTTCCAGAAACATAAACCGTATGACATGGGTATTATTAATGAAAAAATTATGAACAAATCGTGAGTAGCGTTAAGCGTTTTCAACACATCTGTCTGGAACAGAAAGTATTAGCACCCTTCTCTGACATGCAAAAGTGAAAGCTTGTATTATTAAATAAAATTATAAGTAAAGCCAAGCCTGTGGACGTCCTGTAGGGGAGGTAGTGGCCACTAATAGGCTTGTTATTAGCAACAGGGTGAGGAGATTAAACGGGCCGTTGAGATGCTCCGTCACGCCACCTGTCTCAGCCGGTCCCATTTTCAGTAGATCGGATCTCTCGGTGATGCCGAGCGAGGACACGGAGCTTCTGCTCCATCGAGTTGCTCAATCAGGGATGAACGATTAGCGACAGCCGCAGAGAATGCCTGAACGTCTCTGAGTCTCAGACACACTCATGGTCAGCTGCTTAATTATTGGCACCCTTGATGAAAATAGGAAGAGAAGTGTTACGGCATGTCCAGTTAACACATAACACTTTGTCTACTTTAAACTACAATTCATCTCAGGCTTTTAATCCACTGATGGGATTTAAAAAAAAAAAAAAAAAAAAAAAGCACTCAATCCTGCAAAGAGTTATTCTGAACAATGAGTTCACTTAAAGCTCTCGGAATTTCAGTAATGGATCCACCTACATGTCGATCCCAAGTGCGGATGAAATAAACAGGATAACGATCCGAATGAGCCGAGCTCTTAGCATTATTCTCTCTCTCTCTCTCTCTCTCTCTCTCTCTCTCACACACACACACACACACACACACCACTTCAGAATTATTGGTTCATGGAAATGAATCAAAATGAATATATTAAACCATTAACATTCAAAAAGGAGCTTTAATATATGAAAACTAGGACATTTTTTTACACTATTTGTTCTCAAACAAAGTAATAAACTACGTAATGCAATCGTTCTGCTTTCTCCGATTATTTCTTGATGTCTGAAGTTGAAGATGTTCCGGTTACAGAACAGATTTTTCGAGTCTCCTCCAGTACACCATTACAAGCTCGCTCATATTTTTAACTTGAGGATGTTTTCTTCAATTTTCAGTTTTCTACAGAAAATACGGTGAAGACAAAATGAAACTTTTGGCCATGAACTCTGTCAGTATGTGAGTAAGAAAATGGAAATTTGGTGTATGCAAGGAAAAATCCATCACCATTCTTTGCCTCATGCTTCAGTAGGGGAGACTGGGGACGGTTGCAACGTGGGGCAGTTGCACCTTTGCTTTTTCCTCTAAAAAGTGAATACATTCATACTGCAGGCCTGATACTTCATAATGATTTTATTACATTTTAAAGAATGGTGCAACTGCCCCTGTGCACTGATGCGACTGCCCCCTGCTACGGGGACAAGTGTAACATTTTACTTTGTCTATTCAAGTATAAATTGTATGTATATTATTATGTGTACACATGTTCCAGCAGTGTGCATGGGGAGCTGACAGATGTGGGTTTAATGTATTAAAATTTTGTCTTTCTAATACAAACCGTTTCTGAGAACCTGAAGAAAATTCAAAAAGTGCAGCAACTGTCCCCGGTCTCCCCACTGAGCGCGCGGCCCACGGTAACTTCCGTATACCACAGGTGTTTATTTTAATTCATGTCTTGACTCCGCCCCAGTCTTATAATTGGTTGTTCCTCGATGACGTCCCTGATTAATCTCACGTGTTCTGTGGTGTACCCTTTGATTTTTTCCTTGTATTTAAAAGTTTGTGTGTCACGTGTTTGCACCCGCGTTATACCGATCCTCGTTTCCGTTTCGCAGTCGCCCAGTGACAGGTTGCTCTCGGAGTTTTAACTTGTCTTTGTGTTTTGGATTGTTTTCCTACCAGCTTTAATATAACCTCACCATTTACACTTACCTCCACACGTGACCGTCCGAGCCCTTCGACCTCACCACGTGACCAAACCCAGAAAACTGCACTAAGATATAGCAATGGACTAGTGAAGGTTTGTGTTTGTTTTGATTAACATCCTTCTGAATAGAAAAAAATGACCGTCTACATCACAGTTTCCTCTACCAGGAGGTTGAAGGTATCGACCTCTGAGACGTCTGGAAGAAGAATTCACGTTGCTCATCGGAACTAATCCGCACAAAACTTCAACAATCCACCGACACATTTTAAAGCAAGTTTTGTTTTCCTCCTTGCGTGCTATTTCCTTTTTTATCGCCTGCACACTGATAGAATTTAATTTTGTCTTCACCATATTTCCCTTGGGGCAATTTCAAGCCTCAGGTTTTTTTTTTTTTTCCTCTCACAAGAACATCTGCTCAGGCTGTTAAAGAAGTCGAGGTACATGCTATCTGCCCTCTTCTGCATACTCCTAGCTCGCAGACCTCAAACGTCTGGCGAGACTTGTTCTGATTGACAGGAGAGCAAGAGAAAGTGTGTGTGCTGTAGTCACGGATGACTGTGGCATCATCCAGATTCATACTTCTGATTGTTTTGCCACTCAGGAGCCAAGAAAAACTTCTCGGTATCACTTCTTCAACTTCGACTTCTGGTTGTGCTGTGGCTTTTATTTATTTATTTATTTATTTATTTTATATTATGACCCTTGATGTGCTGAACTCTTTTCCCAAGATTTCTTCCAGATAATTTTTTGGTGTACATCTTAAACGTCTTTGTCACGTCTCGCTCCACAGCGGTGGTTAATACGAAAGATAATATAGATTATCTTTATATTTACAGATTATTTTCTTTTCCTCCACTCAAATTTTCAAAGTAAACAGTGACATCAAACCCATCTCTACTCCCTCAGATGCTCCAAGTGTTTGTTCACAAGCAGCTCAAATTTAAAGCCGTTAGCTTCAATCGCTAATATTCTCTGTAGGGTCATCAACAGAGGGAAAATATCAGACGTGTGAAGATAAAATCCTTCATTTGTGAATACAGATGGAAAATATCAGATTTGGTTAAAAGGGTTAAAGTTAATTGTGTCTGAAGATATTTATATTTATATCTGTGTAAAATTTTATGCTCAATACCCGAATTAGCTGTGCAGGTTAGAAACCATGTCTGATAGATAACAGAGATCTTATATGTATCCAGCCTCATATCTGAGCTCCTGGAGAATGCTCATGGGTAAATAAAAAAAGTCATATTTTTGTTTCCCAAATGAACATTTTTAGGCATATCGATAATTCTGCATATGTTTAAAGAGTAATAATATTTATGACATTTTCTTGTCTTGTTATAGTAAATTGTTCGTTGCAGATTATCCAGAGCGATATGCAAAAACTTTTTGTCGTCTCGATCAACAACGTTCCGTCTCTAGTTCATGCGAAAAAAAGGCAACGCAAATTCTGATTTTTTTTTTAAATACACCTACGAAGTGTTTATTCAGAGCACGTCTTTAATACAATCGTTCTGTAGGGTGCCGTTAATTCTGGTGCCGTCTATAAATAAAACATCAACACCATAAATTCACAAAGCTAAAGCATGATATCCTTGTGGGAGAATTCTCTCTCTCTCTCTCTCTCTCTCTCTCTCTCTCTCTCTCTCTCTGTTTTTTTTGTAGACCTGTGGCAGGTGTCGGAGTCGTCCCGCTTTCTCCGAACCTCACATTCTGATGCAAACGCACAGCAGCACGGTTAATATTCAGACACAACATGTGCCTCATGTCTGCTGATCCCGAAATAAACCCACATCAGCATGCAGGACCAAAGGCTAAGCAGCATGGCACAGCGGTGGAGGGCGCGTTTCTTTCTTTCTTTCTTTTCTCTCTTTTTTTTTTGTTTTTGTTTTAAAACAATCGATAAAAAGAGAAGTAAAGCACCGGCGTGCTCGAGCTTTCTGAATACCGTTTTCAAAGCTCACAGCTTGACCATGAAAGAAGAGACGTTTTATATTCCAGACTTTAGCGTTCAATCCTTCGAGGATTAATTCTGAACATAACGATGATCGGACCTTCGGAACTTCAGTGACACATCCACCTGCATGACCAGAATGATTGGAACCCTTCAATAAAAGCAAATATATAACAATGTGTAACGTCACATTCTGAGCTTTAATATGAAAGAATGAGTCATTTTTTTTGTGTGTGTGTAAATGTTATAGTGGCAAAATTATTGGCACCCCTACGATTAACATTAAGCCTCTGCCAGCACACCTGTAGTGAATTGTGGACTGTTCTCCAACCACATAATTTCTTTTCCATTCTTTTTCTCTCATGTGTATGAATATACTCCAGAATTATTGGCACCCATCATTAATATCTAGTATACAAAAATATATACTCCTCCACTGGAGAGAATAACAACACACTTGTGTTGAGTTTTAGACTGTCCTTCATGCACTACATGTTTACGTTCTGAAGTTCATGTGCAATGGTTTCTTTAAGGTGCACCAGGGTTACTACTGAGATATTCATTGTTAAAAAATTTTAAAAAAAGCTCTATTTTTTGAGAGTTTGGGGCCATTATATTGTTAATAAAATCCATTAAGATCCAAGTCCTAACCTTCTGGGTGGGGGCAATTATATTTCAGACAGAAATATCCAGGTACTCGAGAGAGCTCGTGATCTTCTGAGGTTAGTCTTCACATAGCCAGGAATTAATTTCAGCAGGAATTAAGAAAATACATGAGAGAAATCTCTTTCTGTGATCTGTACAATTAACTTGATAACTGTGATGCGTCTCAGGTGGATGTCAGACAGTAGAATTAACGGCTGAAGGCACGAACTTCTTACTTATCACTTAAAGCAGGATCCACTGTCCATCAGTCTCTTACATATTAACATGAACACCAGTGAAATTGATTAGAATAATATGCTAATCACAGAGGATTCAATTTTAGCTTAAAACCATCGCTTCACCTCCATTATTTTACATGGACACATGGATATCTTCAGAAACGTTTACAACTGTGTTTCTCACTAGAGTCATGAACCTCACGCTCACACAGTCATCGTGCAAAAATGTTACGCAACACAGATAAACATTTTACGCAGAAATTGCATCATCATCATCATCATCATCTTCGTCATCGTCGTCATCATCATCAGCATCGTCGTCGTCATCATCATCATCGTCGTTGTCATCATCATCATCTTCATCATCATCATCATCATCATCATCGTCGTTGTCATCATCATCATGTCTTCATCATCATCATCATCATCATCATCGGCGTTGTCGTCATCATCATCATCTCCGTCATCGGCGTCATCATCATCATCATCGTCATCATCATCATCATCATCGGCATCATCGGCATCATCATCATCATCTCCGTCATCGGCATTATCATCTTCATCATCGTCATCATCATCATCATCATCGTCATCATCATCATCATTATCTCCGTCATCGGCATTATCATCTTCATCATCGTCATCATCATCATCATCATCATCATCGTCATCATCATCATCGTCATCATCATCATCGTCGTCGTCGTCATCAGCAGCAGCATCTTCCTCATCGTCATCATCATCATCGTCGTTGTCGTCATCATCATCATTGTCTTCGTCGTCATCAGCAGCAGCATCTTCCTCATCGTCATCATCATCATCGTCATCATCATCATCGTCATTGTCGTCATCATCATCATCATCATCATCATCGTCATCATTGTCATCATCATCATCACCTGCGGCACATTTTGGGGCATAGGATGCTAACGAGATGTCTCCAAGTATTTCCATCATGGTTAAAGTTGAAGTATGAAAGGAAGAATGGACTTTTGGAAGGAAGGAAATTTAGAAAGAAGGAGGTTTGGAAATTTGGAAGGAAGTTCTGAACGAAGGAAGGTTTGAGGCTTGGAAGGAAGTTTGGAAACTTGGAAGCAAGGACCTTTGGAAGGAAAGGGGTCTGGAAATTTGGAAGGAAGTTCTGAACGAAGGAAGGTTTGAAATTCGGAAGGAAGTATTGAAGGAAAGATGGACTGAAGTTTGGATGAAAGGAAGCAAGTTTGGAAGGAAGGAAGGAAGGAAGGAAAGGAGAAAGGAATACATACTTATGAAACTCTTACGGTGGAAGATCACCAGGTTTCAGCTCTGTAGTGTAGCACAGGCTTTACAGTGGGGTTCATGATCTTCATGTTGGTCATCAGGTTTGTTGCATCCTTCAGTAGATCTTTGTCTCCTAACCATGATTTGTCCATTTGTGTGCTATTTATCAGCATCTTTTCATCTTTCAGTTAGATTTTAAAACTGGAAAATATTTCATGTGGGAATATTTTAAACCCAAAAATCCTCCCTCGTAGCTACACCACTGGTCCATGTGTCCGAGTTAACAACGATAAAATGTATGGACCATGAAATGTCCCACAGGAGGCTTTATTATCACAGCTAGTGTTATCGATGGAGCCGAGAGTTAGCGAATCTCCATTACTGCCTGCTAACCAGGGGCGTTTTCTCTCCTCCGCTTTTACACCACCGGAGAGTTCACAAACGATCTGCACAAACTTTTTGTTTTCCACGAAAAGAGCCTCGCCGCTCAGCATACTGCAAATTAATCTGGATAGCCTCTTGTGTGTTTGTGTTGCATAAAATTTTCCAAGCATGAAAGAGACACAGAAGCGTCTTTGGAGCCGGTCCCACCCACTGCTGCCGAGAGCCACCCACCACTTCCTCTGCTCCATCACCAAACCAGAGTGAGTTCACATAATCGCTTCCCACTGCCTCCCTACGATCCATCATTTCTGTGCTGATGTCATGCAGTCACCGGGGAACGTTTCTGTTTTATGCCAAAAGGCACATCGCTGCCACAAGCGACTCTTTAAACTTTAATTATTTTTGCTCTCGACAAACAGAACGGATTTGATATAGCGGTGAGCCGTGATGCTGGGGTGATTATTAACAAATTAAAATTTCCTATAACAGCAGAGCCTTATAACCAACAATTATTCTCCAATAATTAGAATATTTATCCTTTAAAGATCATTACAGCACGGTGAAATTCTTTTCTTCACATATCCCAACATTGGAGGTTGGGGTAAAAGCACAGGGTCAGTTAGGATACAGCACCCCTGGAGCAGGAAGGGTTAAAAGCCTTGCTCAAGGGCCCAACTGCTTCATCTTGGCACTGCTAGGGCTCGGACCCCAACCTTCCAATCAACAACCCAAAGCCTTAACCGCTTAAGCCACCAATAATAATAATACTTGCACCATAACCTCTGACTGTTACAAAGCACTGACATTGGAGACTCCTTACTTTTTTCTCACAGATTGTCCTGGGTTAGACCCCACAGAGTATAAACTCCTCTCCTCCTCGGTGATGTCCTCCTATGACGTACTGTTACTATAGAAACGATACCAAATTAGAATTCGTGCATCAGTATAAACCTGAATCATCAATATAAATTCATCCACGGTTCTGACCAGAAGATTTGAGAATGCCCTTGAGAAATAAAATAATTTCAACAGACAACTAGGGCGGCTCAGACGAGACGAGCCTGGAGACAGAAGAAACGTGACGTCGGGTAATTAGGTAAGATCCTCAGGCTTCCTGCTGCGGTGTACTTTCGGCTGTTTATTCCGTCCCCGAACGTTTTTTGCTGACTAAATGGGGCGATGTGAAGAGCGAGCTTTTAGATGAAGCTTAAATCCTACACGGGCTGCGTTGCAAAGCTGCTTTTCTTCTCTGCTGCTGAGGACGTTGCGGTTCTCCACAGGCACAGGCGGCTAATAGAGCCTCATTATTGTGTGTCACAGCACTCCTGGGCCTGAAGATTAGACGTTGTAGGTGAGCCCATTAGAAAGCTTCTGCTTTTGATCTTTCAGCCCAGTCTTTGGGGCGTCTGATAAAACCACATAATAATGGATCTACTTTCAATGTGGCAACAACAAGCTCCTGCTCAGGTCTGTTCTGCTGATCCATTACTATATATATA
>JAOTRN010000003.1:2117143-2127445 GCA_028566695.1 Bagroides melapterus | reverse complement strand
TAATGTGCGGCCAAAAGTTTGTGGACACCTGAACACCACAACTCCACTAGATGATGTTGGTTCTCGTTCTTGGCTGACAGGAACGTGAGGTGGTCTCCCTGTTTGCGGTGTGGTGTGTTCTGCGATGTCACCACGGCTACAAAGTGTGCTTCCTCACCCTACCGTAGATTTCCTTTCAGCTCACACCAATCTGGTCATTCTCCTCTCATCTCTTGGATGTTTTTCTGTTTTTCACACCAATCCCAGGAGATCAGCAGTTCTCAGTCCAGCCCATCTGAGAGCTTTTTATCTGAAGCTCTTGTCTCGTACCTGCATGATTTAATACAGCGTTCTGATTGGTGTACAGGTGTCCATTAAAGCCGATGGTCAAGTGTATATCTATATCCATATCCGTCATATCTCTATCTATAGGCAGACAGATGGTTCTTAACAAAGTTCCTCCTGAAGTATCTTCTTCCTTTGTAAAACGATTACGATAGAAATGTTAATCAAATCTTAAGCATGTTACTTTAAGTGAGCTGCCACAGGAAACGATCGGATCGGATGTCTTCTTTCACTTTAGCACTCAACTGTACTTAATGTAGAACAGGAATTCTCTACCTGCGTCTCCATAACATTACAGCCGGATAATCGCGTTTGCTTGGAACATTTACAAGCAAATTCGCTGTGCTACATGTAACGCAAAAAAGTAAGTACATAATGTCTTTAAAAAAGAGAAACGCTTTGGGACTCCCTTACTGAAACCTTAGCACACGGAATGTTTCAAACGCACACACACACACACGCACACGCACACACACCTAAATATGATAAGATGCTGCTGCTACTCACATCTCTGTGTAACACACCGGTGCTCACAGCTCTGTCTCTTTCCTTGTGTCTGAGCTGAGTGATGGTCTGTGTTGAGCTCTGTAACTGAACACACAACCATTCAGTGGGTCATTTAAACTACAGGTATGGGATTAAATTTATGTTAAACGTATTGAAATTAGGGCTGGGCATGTTTACGTGTTATCACATTTATGCATTAATTAATTAACGCCGACAATTATTTTAACACAGATTACAGTTTATTATTATTATTATTATTATTATTTTAAAAGTCCGTTGTTCACAGGAGGGCTGGAGTGTTGATCAGCGCCGACTTGATATGTCTCAACCAATGAGAGCATTTGGGGGTGGGGCTAAGACTGCTGCAGGTCTCACACGGACCGGGACAGAACAGAACTAGCGGAGACATTAAAATAGAGAAAGATACTGAACTCTAAACTAAATCTCTTCACACGGTGAAGCTGATAGAAACAAAGTTATTTGGGGTTACTGCCAAGTTGAATTTTCTCACCGGAAAACTTAAGTTGAGATTTAATATAAAGAAATATTTTAACAGCTACTATGTAAAGGGAAAACTGTTGTGTAAAAAAAAAACAAACAAAAAAAAAAACACCTTATTTCTTTTAAGTGCACTTCTGTTCATATAGCACTACTTTTAAAATAACAGTGCACAATAAACTTCATTTGAATTCATTATTAAATTTTGTGCATTACAATGAGATTAATCAGCAAATTTAAATTTTAATCGTTGTCCAGCACTAACTGAAATAAAACAAAATATATAAATAAATAAAACAGGCTTAATTATTACAGTCAGATTTGCTGTAGAAACAAAAAAAACCCTTTGATTTCACAATAAATCATTCTTCTTGCCTACAATCTGAACCGAGAAACACTTTTTTAAAAGATCATGAATCCTCTACCTCCAGCGTGAGCTCCTTGACCCTGGTTTCGAGCTGGACAAGCTGCTGGAGCTGCCTGAGTTTGTCCTGGTCCTTCAAGGACATCTCCTTGTGGAGCTCTGTGATCATATCCTGGAGCTCCTGTATCTGAGCTTCACGTTCCTCCACCTGCCAAGGAGTAGACATCATCATCACCATCATCATCAAGCAAACTGAAAACTTAAGACCTAAGAATGTATGATATGATTCCACAGCAGTGTTCAAGTCTCAGTTCTGATTGGTCAGGAGATTCTTCATATTCGATGTGCTTATCTCTTGAGGAGAATCGCGTGAACGTCTACGCTGTGTCGCTTTGGTGCGTTGACGAAAGGGTCACAGAGGGGACGAAAAAATAATCACCTCTGATCAATCGAAAAAGCTGGAGCAGAAGACGAATAAGACCTCCACACAAGTCCACTTCATCTCAGCATTCTCTCTGGTGTTATTTTCCGTGTAACAGGTTTATGAGACTCAACAGTTAAGGCTTTGGATTACGGATATGAAGGTCAGGAGCTCGAGTCCCTTCCTAACAAAGCTGGGATAGAATTTCATGAATGTATATGAATGAATGCACACAGTATGTGACGAATAGAATTCTTGCTCTTTATCTTGTCTTTCTTTTTGCTTTTGTGTCCTGCTGAAAGGCACAAAACTGCAGAAACGAAATCTCTGATCTCCAGCTTTCGTCTCACACACACACACACACACACAAATACTTAGCGGTAATAACAAAAAGACGATACAGCCGAGATGACACCCTTGTGATAGAAGTTACATGGTTGTGGACATGCTCGTCAGGGTTACACTGCTGAGAACTGGACGAATCGTGTCAGTCCATCCTCTAGAGCGAAATTGGCCTCTGTGACGGCGGGTCACGGTGGAAGACAGAACGAGGTCAATCTCACAGCACATCGCGCTATGAGCTACACGGAACAAAAAGTGTTTGGAGTTGGATGTTCTTTCAAAGACAAAGCTGTTGCTGGGACTTTAAAGAGGCTGCTTCAAATAATCCACAACCTCATGCTCACTGATGATCTTTGGAGGCGAGTGGACAGATAAAGTACCAATACTTCTGGAGGAACTTTGGCAACATATGACATTGAGAGAATATACGTAATACAGTTATCCTCGTTGTGTCGAGTGTTTTGATACGTCACGTGTACGTTTGGGAAATTTGATGGAAATTTTGCAATTCCGTTCATATTGGGGGCTTGACGTGCACGAGATGTCACGTGACCTCATCAAAACACTCAGAAATAAATCAGTTGATCGATTTTTATTAGAAAATCCTAGCAGGCAGAGAGAAAAATACTCTGGGTTACCCCAATTCCCCTGGTGTAGATCAGGTGTGAGCTCGACTTGATAATAAGCAGCTTCTGATCAAACAACCCACAGCTCCGCCCATTTGATTTCTATTGGCTCACAAGGCTCAGGATTGTGAATTCACAGGGGAACATTCACCAGATAAAGTAGACGTGTCTCACGTGGATCGTGGACGGCAGCTCATCAGTTGAAGCTCAATCCCAGCAGAACTGAACTGCTGATCATCTCAGGTGATTCATCCCCAGGTCAGGATCTGGCAATAATCCTACACAATGACCTGATCTCCCCTTCAGTTCACCACTTTGGGGTAACCACGGACAATCAACTGTCCACGTTCATTTGAATGAACACAATTCGTCCTCAAATGATCCAGAATGCAGCTGCACCACTTGTGTTCAACCTGCCTCACACCCCACCACACTGCTGCGTTCTCTCCTGTAGCTTCATGAATCAGATTCAAAACACTGATGACACAACCAGCTCCTCTTACCTTGAAGCTCTCATCACTCCTGACACTGCACCTCGAGCCCTTAGATCTACCAGCACTGCTCCACTGGTGCCACCATCGCTCAGGGTAAGAGGAAGATATACAACAAGACTCTTTCTGTTCTGGCACCGAGGCGGTGATGAACTTCTTCTAGATGTCTGAAGAGCCGAGTCACTGGCTTCACGACGGTGGTTGAAGGCCAAAACACTTGAACTAGCACTTTCTCCCCTGTTTATTCTATGTGTGTATAAAAAAATATCCAGAGAAGAACAGAATTTTAGGCTCATGGTATCTTAAGTCTGTAACCTTTTGAACCAGAGTTAATGTATTATTGATGGTAGTGGATTCTTTCTGCACGTAGCTCTGTATAAGGACTTCTGCCACACACCATAAATGTAAATGTCCTGAGTCCTTTCGCCTTCGGTGAATTGCCATTTTTGAGAATTTTTTCTTGGCGTTTGTTCTGACTGGTTAGTTCTGGGGGCATCTTCAGAAACTTTGGAACATTGTTTACCGTAAAAAACATGACGACTAAACCTTAGATAAGTGTTGCGATGTTACTTCCATACTGCTATATGGGTTGTTTGCCTTTGTTTGTTTGGTATTCGTCTATTTTTTTCCCCCCTCTCATTTACACATCAATATCTAGAGCGAGGTAGAAAAGTGCCTTGAAGTCTCTATCGACAAATACGTGGATATTGGAGCACTAGGTCACAAACTAAAGAAACCATCAGTCTAAAACTCTGTTGGGAGGAAACACAGCACCCAGAGGAAGTTGTAGTTCTTAGAATATATTGAATAGATATATAGAATGTACATTACAGCAGAGTGAAATTCTTTTCTTCACAGGGTGCTGCACAGCTATGATACACCACCTCTGGAGCAGTTAGGGTTAAGGGCTGAACTCAAGAGCCCAACAGTGGCAGCTTGGCAGCTCTGGTGCTCGAAACCTGATCTTCTAATCAACAAGATTCTTCACCAGTGGGTTGAAGCCAGTCAGTGCCTCGGATGTTCTGACATGATGAGAAGTTCATTCCACCACCTCGGTTCCAGACCAGACCAGAGTCTTGCTGCGTACCTTCTACTTCCACGTGGATGTTTTTTTTCCAAGCTGCTAGCACAAACACTAATTTGTTCTCAATAAAAGTAGATAACAATGAACAAAGACTTAATGTGCTGTTCTCAGTGGGAGTGGTTTTAACACCGTAACTACCGGAGACGGACGACGCTGGACCTGAACGTTGTAACAAACTCGTTGATTCTTCACATGAGAGATATGGTCTCGCACAACGGAGCCGTTATCCGGACATGTTACGGTCATTTCCTTTTGTACAGATGCATCTCTGAACGTTCACACTAACGTCAGCCTCAGTTTAACACATGCCCCTGGAGTTTTCACCTCAAACACCAGAAACTGCCCAATAATAACTTCAGATATAAAACAATGTATACCCTTTTAATCCACGGTTATACAAGAGTGCATTATATATATATATATGTGTGTGTGTGTGTGTGTGTGTGTTTGTAAAATTGGTAGTGGAATGCGCGTGATTTACATTTTAATTAGGGCGTATTATCTGCCCTTTCAGAGCGTGCGTCATGCGCTTACAAAATCAATTCCTTCTAAAAGCTTAATTGAACTTCCATTTTAATTAAACTTCTGGTGCTGATAACGGAATCCTGTACATTTCTGCGGAACAAAGCGAGCTGCAAATGTCAGTCATTTTCTAATCATATTTTAATGTCAAGATCTAATCATCTTTGGATTACTTTATCATGCCTGCAACAGAGGCTAAAGCTGTTGGGTTTGTAGCTTAATAATCAAATAAGATAATTTAAGAAAAAAAAAAAAAAAGCTGCTCAAACAAACAAACAAAAAACAAACAGAAATAAGTACGTGTAACAGTGCTGCTTTATATCTGAATGTGCTTTATAGGTTTTTTGTTCGGTCAAATATAAGACGAGAAAGTAGAAAAAAAAATAATAAACCAACAAACCGTGTCTCCGTTTACCCGGATTTCTACCCCAGTCTGGTTGACTGGTGGATCTATAAGCACCATGCCTGAGATACACCTGAGCTTCACTGAACTCAGTAAAATACACAATACCGCAACATTGTCATGAAAGATGAAAAGAAGGAGGAAAAAAAAAAGAAATACAGCCATAAGAGTGTGTCGGGAGTCTGAGGTATTTTGGACTGGAGCTCCATTTCAGCATCATGCAGCACTCAGGGTTCAAATCTACAGCCTACAGCAGAGGGTGTGTGTGTGTAAGTGTGTGTGTGAGAGTGTGTGTGTACGCTGCTGGGAGAACAAAGAGAACAGAGGGTCTGAGTAAAGGCCAGGCCTCGGAGCATCCTCTCCCAGGTGCTTTCAACACACACAGAACCAGTGCAAAGCTTTAAACCGCCGCCACCCCGCCCTCAGTCAGGGGCCGGCTTTCAACCCCTCTGTTTGTTCACTTTGACTGCAGGATGAAGGCGAGGCTGCACTCCCACTCCAGCACCGCAACGCTTTTATACCATCGCTAATCAAACACCAATGCAGAATTTCACCAAAGAGAGAATTTTTAATGAAAGAAAAACAACTTTAAGCTGATTCTTCTTCATCTGTGAAGTTCTAATATATCCCTGAGATCACGATGAATGTTTGGTACCCGGGTAAATATGACGAGTCCAATCAATCACACAACGTTTACCGTGCGTGACAATTATCAGCACGTTCTTTAGACTTTCATCAACCTCCCATCGCTGACGTAATGAGAATAGAGAGTGATGAATCTGAAACTGGTCCTCAGTCTCTTCTCTAGGGAAAAAAAATAAAACATTTTCTTCCACAAAGTCATCGCTGCTTACAGCATCAGCGGTGGTTAAAGTAAAAAGCCGTGTTAAAGCTTGACTGTAGATCTGGACGAGTGTCCTGCATGACCGGCTTGTAACTTCTTGACAAAAGCAGACAGATTTTTATTTAATAATCTCCTGGAACTTTAGTTTGTGGTATTATCTGGAAGTTTGTGGTATTATCTGGACTAACGTGACAATCCCGAGACGAGAGAGTGAAAGTGTCCGTACTCTCTAGGTGGTAGAGATGGAATTCCTCTATCGGCTGTCAATCACAGTGATGCTAGCCGATCGTGAGCGTCGGTCAACTCGCGTATGTAGAAGAAGGAAGCTAACGCTGGCAGGTTCTGGTTGTGTCTAGTGAATTTAATGATTGAAAAAATATGACGTTAGTCTGTTAATAATGATGTCTACCAATATATCACTATTCCCTTTTTGTGGTATGTGTCAATTGCATGCTAGAAAACATGTTTTTTTTTTTTACCCTACGGCAAAAAACAAATAGTGCTGAACGTGCAGTTCATCAGCAGAACGTCGTCGCTCGCGCCACCGCGCCTAGCTGTTAGCCGCTCGTCATTAGACCTGTGCTGACGCAACAGTATATCCTCAGCCAGCTAGCAAACACTTGTCCACCTTCTCATCGGAAGCTTCTTTGATCTCTAACCTTCTGGCCAAACAAGCTTTCTTAAATCAGCCACTTCTGCTCCTAAATGCGAGCAACATCAAGTAGGTCTGGGAACATATGCAAATTCAAAAAGCTGTGCGCTTTAAACGAGAATAATAAAGTAAAAAAAAAAACTCCTTGATGTACTTAACCAAAACAAGCCACAGACCGACAGGGCCTCAATGGCATATTGAGAAGAAGAGGCAAAAAAAAAAAGAAAATAATAAAAGAACACAAGTGTGTGTATCTGAAAGAAATCAGGACACGTGGAATAAATGCAGCACATTTTCATCGGGTGATTTGGGTAAAAGGCTCTTTGTTATCACCAGACACAAGGAAAGGCCTCCTACTGACTTGATCTTTAGAGGCTTAGATCATGTCATTAGCATGCTAATTGCAACCTCATCCAAGGAGCTGAAAAGGACCGGGAGAAAAAAAAAAAAAGCTGCACACATGCCATAGACAACACATGCAGAGAGGTGCTTTGTTCTGCCCAGGCTATGGGACTTTTCCTTTTTTTTCCCCACAAAAATAGGCTGGCGGATAAACAAAAGGCATTTACATTAGGTTTACAGACTCTTCTCATCCTCACAAACACGATGAAGTCTGCAGTGTGTGTGAGGCTGAATCAAGGAAGCGTTCGACACAAGAGCAGCTGCTCCCCTTGTGTAGAGTCAAGGCCAGCGGCTCCTAAATGCTTTTAGACATTACAGGTGAGCTTCCTAATGAACGAACACACACACACACACACACACACACACACACCAGCAACTCTTCATCATGTTCATTAGCAATATGGCATACTTAAAGCACATCAAACAAATCCAGTCAGCACACACACACGCGCACACATGCACGCACGCACGCACGCACGCACCTAAGGATGCATCACTAAAACTCAGAACGCTTACAGACTTCATAATCTTCTTGTCATCTCTAGATTCTAAATGAATTTCTATGTCCTGATGTTGATTCAGTTCAGTGTCCAAATAAAAAAGTATCAATAAGGTCTCAGCGGTCGGCTAATTCTTTTCTAATTCTTTAAAACGATGTTAAAGAGAAATCTGAGCTGATTTTTAGATGAAGAAACACTCAGAGAACAGAAATGGGTCTTCAATATGAGCTTTATATTAACACCACTGTGGAGTGAGACGTGAGGAAGACGTTCATCAACATGGACACAACACAAAACTGAGCTTCTGGGAAAAAGAGCCAAAAATGAACAAGACTCCGTAAACACACAGAAAAACGTAATTGACAGCTAAACTGAAGAGAAACCGACCAATGACGATACAGGAGTGGTGTCAGAACCAGGAAGTGAAAACAAAAAAGTCACCATCTGAGTGCATGTGAAGCTGGAAAATGGCGTTCTCTGGGCGGATGTGTGATGACACTGACAATAAATACTGCTCCTCACTCCTGGTGATAGTCAACCAATCAATGGGCTTTGGTTCAAGGTCAGAACTGTGAGACAAACTCTGCAGCACAGTAGTGCCCGAGTCTGAATATTGATGTGCAGAAGTAAAAGCAGAGTGCTCGATGAAAGTCTGGAACGAAACAAACGACAACTAAATAGTGGAACATTCTCAGTTCAGCCGTGATGTGAGAGAGACACGTGACGCGGTTGGACGTCGGCAAGTGCGAGACCGTTATCTACAAAAGTGTCATCTCTCTTTCACAGCGGTGCTCTTTAGGACGTGGAGCAGGCTCAAGACCGCCTGCCGTGCTGCGAGCGCCAGCCTCACACACAAATGCCAGAGGTCGTCCTTTTCCCCGGGTGCGAAATCAAAATGATAAAGACTCGCTATTAAAAATTCTATCTGAGACCTACACAGAGGCTATGTCAAAAGGCTGCAACCTGGCGGGGGTTCTGGCATGAGGTCGCGGGGCTCCATGATACGCATAAAAGAATCGGGGTGGAGTTAGGGTTGGGGGCTAGGGGTAGTTTGGGACATCAAAATGAAAATACACCCACCGACACACCATGTCTGATAATGCCTTGACATTGAGACGTGGGTTATTTGCCGCAAAAAGGCACTCTGCTTCTATGAGGTCATTCCAAATCAAGCCAATGGCTGCCGTTTTGGGAATTACCGATTACCCATGTCCGTGGTGGGTGGGGTTGGGGTTTTATGGCTGTAGGAAATAAAGAAAATAATCAAATAAATCCTCTAGTGGACTGTTAATGAATGTATGTGGCACGGCGACACTTCAAGAGACAATCAGGTGCTGGGGATTAGCTAAAATTGGGATAGCCGCACAGCCGACCTTTTAACGGCGCTGCGTTATCCGATAGCCGTCGGCCGTTACCACTTTAGCGCTTCTCCCTGTTTAAATCCATTCCCAGCAAAGCCTTTTACACAAGGCTTATTACGGCACCTCTCCAGCCTGATTCACCCTGCCATTATTCAGAGGCGAGCTTATTCAGGAGGATAACCGGCGCTCAGATGCTGGCCACTCAAAGCCAAAGCCGAATAATACATTTTGGAAGCGTTTTAGCCGAGCCTCGACGGTCACGCTTTAGCTAAAGAGGCTTGGCGTTTTCCAAGTTCTACGATAAGAGAGCTTTAGAGATCAGCAGGAGGTTCCTGATTTCCTTGGTTTATTAGGTGCGTGTAGTCAGGAAGGAAAACGACAACACACTTCTTGGCTTTTTTACATTCTTTCACGCATCGCTATCTGACAAAAGTATGTTTAAAGAAGAAGGGAATATGGGGGGAAAAAAAATCCACAAAACTGCTGACTTTCATTTATTCACATGACCCAATGTGCTCGCTATCTACTTCCTTTCTCCACTCACACACACACACACACACACATATTATGTATTTTCCAATTACACTGCACTATAATCATATTACACTTTTATAATAAGGATCTGATCCACTTAAGCATCAGAAACTCAGCACAGGACTAGCATGCCATGCGCTGACATGTAATACAAAAAAACCTGCGTACATCATCCCAAGTTTCATTTCATTAGCTATTCTATGAATTTCCAATTAGGCCGAGGACAAAGAGGAGCTGAACACTGGGGTCTTTCATCATCAGAGATGAGTAGCTGCTAGCTCAGGTATTCCAGTCCGGTCCAGTGATGGAGTGGGGATGGAGGTTGGGATTGTGTGTGTGTGTGGGGGGGGGGGGGGGGGGGTTGAAGGGGTTGGTTAAGCAAAACAAAAGCGAGGGTTTTAAAATAACCCCACCGGTTGTTAAAAAG
>JAOTRN010000003.1:2082733-2112907 GCA_028566695.1 Bagroides melapterus | reverse complement strand
AGAGAGAGAGAGACAGAGAGAGAGACAGAGAGAGAGAGAGAGAGAGAGAGAGAGAGAGAGAGAGAGAGAGAGAGAGAAGAGTAAGCGGCAGTAGCCCATCACTGTTGAGGCTTCAGGGATAAAGCACATGATAAGTGGACCATCCCGGGACGAGTAAACAAATCAATCATGTGTGATAAGTGTTGGAGTTTTATCAGAGCTGGCCAAATCGTGCCACAATGCCTCTCAGAGCCGAGCACGGAATATTAACGGTGAGAAGAACGGCAACGCAATGCAGCGCTCACGGTGAAGCCAAGAAATAATGCAAGGAGCTTTAAGTTGTCTTTCGCACGGCTGACGCTGGAGTTACGCTGATGTGAAGTCCACATATATACGACATGGCCTGAACCCTGAGTCTGACTCAACCCCACTGAAAACCTTTGGGATGAACCGGAACTCTGACTGAATCCCAGGCCTCGTCAACATCCCAACATCCATGTCTGATATCGCTAATGCCCTCATAGCTCAGTGGTTAATGTGTTGGAATACTGATCAGAAGGTCATGGGGTCAAGTCCCAGGTACACCAAGCTGCCACTCCTGGGCCCCTAAGCAAGGCCCTTAAAATCAATTGAAAATGAATGTAAGCTGCTCCACAGTTTGTGTGATGTTTCAAATGTTCTCCTTTTGTCACTGCGGCGGAAACGTTCTGTCGCTAAACGACTTCGGCCGCGTGGACGTGAATAACGTCCGACTGAGTTTCGATTACGTTTACGGCATTCCGCAGACAAGCTCGTCTAGAGTGACTTACGGTTCAGATGAGATTTATACACTTGACTAATTGAGGGTTCAGGGATTTGCTCAGGGGACCAGAAGTGGCAGCTTTCTAGACCTGGGACTCAAACTCACAACCTTCTGATTGGTAGACCAACAACACCACATCCCAGGCTCCTGCTCTCACAGCTGAGACTAGCTTACATGAGATTATAATAAATATTAATACTCGCTAGTATGAACAGGAGAGTGTGTGTGTGTGTGTGTGTTTAGAGATGGTGAAGGTCAGCGATCAGGCTCAAACAGTACAAACTCCAGCTGAAATCTAACCTTCCTGTTCTAAAATCTACAACAGACTTTACAGGATTTTATTCTTCTGCTTCGTCTCTTTCGGCGAAGTAACACCGACGTCATTTTCCTTTCCTTTGGATTCTTCGTCTGGAAGAAGTTCGCAACCTTGATTCAAAACGGCGGCATATTTTAAAAATAAATTATGCTATCGCGTGGTCTACGTCAAGTGAGGTGCTGAACTTTCGCTCTTTTTAACTTCACTTCACTTCAAGATGCATATTAAAGTCATCATAAAAAAACCCAAAAGAGATCAATTTGCATACGTTTTAGAGCAGAGGCTGTGAAGTGAAAGCCTCGGCTAAAAAATTGTGCAAAAAAGTAAATAAAACATAAATAAAACATTCAGCAGTTCAATGTAGACTCCACTGCTTTGTTTTTTTTATTTTATTAATCGCATACATTTATGCAAATGTTTTGCAAAACCAATAACAAGCCCGACGAGTCTTTATTGAAGAACTAACAGTTTATACATGTTTAAGTGTTAAAAGACTTCAACTGTATTAATTCATGCTCTTTTTGTACGTGAGGAAATTTATATTGCTGGAGTTTAACACTTTTTCTCTCTTTTTTTTTTTTTAATTCTTAAAAAGAAACTGTTCAAAATCGACTCATGAGAGAAGCGACCATGACAAAGACGGAGGTTCACAGTCACTTAGTATAAAACGTCGGTGTAGAAGAATCTCTCACTACTCAAACTGAGAGATTATAAATTAATAACAGCAGACAGAAAGAAAAAAAAGAAACAAGTTCGACCTTCAATCCTTTCTGTATCACTTGATTCATTTTCAATAGTTGATATTTGCAGTGTGATAGGGAGATAAACATCATTATATTAATGCTAACGCACGCTGCTCTTGCTGCTAATAAAGCTCAATAACAACCCCAGTGCCATCCTCGTGAGAATAAACACAGGCTGGCTTTTTCTTCTCCTTGTTTTTTTTATTGTTGAAGAACTGCTTAAGAGGTTGAGGTTCAAACTGATCAAAAGGCAACCGTTTCCTTCCACGTCGATGAACGATGATTTTTTTTTGTTTTCAAGCCGCTGGTGATTAAATTTGCATTTCTCTGTTACGTTACGCTATTAAGGCCTTGAGGAAAGGATTTTCGAAAGGATTAAAACAGATCCCGATTGACTGCCACAATCAAATGGACAGGAATCTGTACAAAATGGAGAGTTAATTAAAATGAACCGCCTAAATGACTAGCGGAGCTCATCGCACGGCTCGTGTGCTTACGAAGCACACACGTTTTAATTCACGCTGCGTACACTGATCGTATCTGTCCCTGTGTACACATGAATGATTCTACAAAAAAAACAAACAAACAAACAAACAAACAAACAAACAAGATCAATGATCCTATGAAGAATATTTGATCCTGAACTGGATCTACACTTAAATTCAGAATATGAAGTGATTTGGATTAAATAAGTAAAGATCATAAATGTGAGCTCTACGTTTAAATCAGGACATCACCTGTTAAAATAAAAATAAATAAATAAATAAATAAATAAAACTCTAGAACAATGAGAGCTTTACTGGTGTGATCGAAATGAAACTAGGGACTTACTGGAAAATGTATTTCTAATTTTTATTTATTACATTTATTTAATAAATCATTTATTGAATACATTTATTTTTCATTTTTGTTTATTACATTTATTTAATAAATAATAAAAAAAATATTTATTACATTTATTTATTTAATGAACAATTATTGAATAAACTTCTTTTAAATTTTTCTTTATTCATTTTTTTTTATTTTATTGTTTCTTCACAGCTTTAAAACCTCGTCCTCTATCGTTCCCCTCATCAAGCCTCCTTTTATTTCACCACTGCTTGCTAAATATTTTATTTATTTATTACCAGAATGTATTTGTTGATATCTTCATATCATCATATTTTCATCTGGATTCCATTTTTCTCCAGTGACAGCAGAAAACATTTGAACACTGAACTTTTGAGATTCTGACCAATCAGGATGCGGATATAAGCAGAAGCGAGAGGTTTCACTGAAATCCAGTCGAGAAGGTTCCGGAGTGTTTAACTGGTCTAAACCCTCACGTTTTCCCAATACGCTAATCTTCCTGTCCAGAGTCTGTCACTTCCTGCCTGAGAATGTAGTGAAATTAAGAGGTTCTATAAAGCATCTCACTGTCAGTAGGTCAACATCCATCACACTTCTCCTACATCTCCGTTATATGTGACTGAACAATTTTAAAGTTTTTCCACATTGTTTTTGTCATCTTCAGTGTTTTAACTGTAGACGCTGAAACACACACCATCCTCATCCTCATTATTGTTATTAAGAGCCTCACCAGCAGCGAGACAGTACCAGGACTTGGCGGTAGTGTTGTTATGGTTACAGAGTGCGAGTTACATGATCTTCGACGTCAGCGGAAAAAAACACAAAAAAGAAAAGAAACCCTAATGCAGACGAGAGGAGTTTGGGAAAGACGTCCCAGCTCCGGGATCTGCTTGTGTACTGGTCTCTACTGAAGTCCACGTTCTAAATGACTGGGTCACTAGAAGAGTCGTTTTGTTGTTAGGGTTAATGTCAGGGAATGTGTTCACTTTAAAATAAATAAAAGAAAGTCAAATTAGTAAAGAGTTTTCTCATTTCCAAACAAAAGACCGTTTCTCCCGGCTCTGCTGCCGAACTTCACACTGTGTCGCTATTAAAGCTTATTAACGAGCCGAATTTCTCTTCATCTCTAAACGAAAACGAGCTGCTGCTGATCTAGATAGAGGTAGACACCTGAGGGAAATAATATAATAATAAAATAATAACATAATACAAATGATTTGGAATTTGATCTTAAGTAATGACGGATTAAAAAAAGAGTTGTTTTTATGTTTTGACCCGTAAACATTAAGTACAACAAGATTTCTACAATATGGTCAAAAGAAAATGATTTCAAAGCTGAAGAATGTTGCATGCATTTTTGACTACATCATCGTCATCATCATCATCATCATCATCATCATCCTCCTCCTCCTCCCTGGTCTTTTTTTTCTTTTTTTTTTTCGCTGACTCGAATCAATCCGTCAGTGACACAGCATTTACGCAGCTCACTCACCTTCTTTTTTCTGCATCACTATCATTTTCCCCACCTTGAGCTTTTCTATTAACATTAAAAAAAAAGGATAATAAAAAAAAACGTTTTGAGGTATTTTAAGGTTTTAATCTTCGTTTCTCAGATGAAGCAGAATTAAAGGCACTTCATACTCTTTGGTTTGTCATTACCATTAAGACATTAAAAAAAGAGAGAGAGAGAGAGAGAGAGAGAGAGAGAATAAAGCATATAATGAACAGATCGATTAAACAAAATAAGCATCAAACGAGTCATAGCTTTAAATCAGACGCATGTTTTCACAAAATAATTTCCTTTCACACCACAAGCACAGGATGTGATTTGTTGTCACTTTTTTACTTTAAAAAAAACAAAAACAAACAAAAAAAAAAACCATTGTCCATGGATTCAAGGTTGTAATCTTCGGGAACGTTCGTTGTCTCTGTGGAATCATCAGTATGCAAATGAGGAGCAGAATACTTGGATAATTAAGACACTGGTGTGAGGACGATTAAAATAAAAAAAAAAAAAGATTAATTACAAAAAAAAGGCAAATTAATCCATAGCGACGTAAATGAATTCGTATCTCGGAGAGAAATTAGGCGGAGGAAAGATAATGACATGGAAAAGCTTTCAGCAAGAATGGAGATTTTGCTAGAATGACGTGAGAAAAAAAAACAACAACCCTGCTCAAGTCTGTAGCTGAAGAAATCCTTAAAGAAGTCCATGAGCTGGTGTGAATAGTTCCTAAACCGTTTCTTCTTCCAAACCCAAAGACGCTACATTAAGCGATTAGATATTACAGTACATTAAAGGTCTCGGTGTCATCAGTTACCCTGAAGTGAGCAGGTGAGTCCAGAGTCATTGTGACAATCCTGTCTGATGGAAGGAGCAGAAAAATATTTCTGTTAACTCCAAAAAGTGCAAGAAGTCGACGGGGTCTTCTACTGTAGAGTGCGAGGCCTTGAGGATATAATAAAGAAATAAAATGAAGGGATGAATTCAGACAGCGAGAAGCTCCTTTTCCTCCCATCACCACGACGTCTGTGCTTTGCTTTGTCTCAAACGGCGTGTCACATTAAGCAGAGATCAAGAATGTAAAAGAGCCGGTGATTAGAATAAAGAGGAAGGAAGGAGAGAAGGAAGGAGGAGTGCAGGTGGGTGAGGCGGCGGCATGACGTGCCCGGGATCCTGGAGCGGAGCGTGGTGCTGGAGTGTAGGTCATGGTGGTGCGCTGGCATTCGGAGCACGCGCATACACACACATACGTGCGCGCACACACCCACGCACATGCCTTTACATTCCCTGATGAAGCTGGCTCTCTCTTCCCACCTCTCTCCCACTACGTCTCCTCCCCTCTCTCTCTCGCACCAAGAAGCAATGCTAAACCATCGTCGGCGTCTACGACGGCGCCGGAGAGTAAAGGATGCCCGTTTTCCAGAGTGCCACACGCAGAGAGGCGAGCGGGCAAAGACGACAGAGCAGGGCAAAAGACAGTTTAAACCTTCCCCCGAAATGAAAAGTAGGAGGAGGAGGAGGACTGGCGCTTGACTGCATTTTAAATTAGCGGACGCCAATTTCCTTCGGTGGTGGTAATTAATTTGTCTCGCCTTTTTTTTTTTTTGTTTTGTTTTGGAAAATTAGCTTCTGCCACTGCGCCTTTGAAGAGGAGAAATGATGTGCCCCCTTCATGTCAGTCCCCTCTTCCTCCTCCTCCTGGCCCCCATGTGCTCCTCATCCTGTCCCCCAGCATCCTTTGTGAGAACACGGTGTGTGTTTGTATAGATTTTTTGGGGTTTTTTTGTATAGGAATGAAGGAATGGCGTGTGTGAGTCATCCGTGCCAGCCTGAAGAGCAGGAGAAATAACAAGAAACAAAAAATGATATAAAACAAGAAATCCTTCTTTGTAAGTTATGGGAACACTCAGGGACAGATGCAGACTCTCATAAATTATCCGCTTCATTTGCATATTCCTGGCATAAGACATTATGCAAATAGCAGTCCATTTGCATAATGGATTCCTCTTGTTGCCTCAGTTGGCCTGTGCTCGTTTTTATTTAATCATGAGAAAAAAATAACAAAAGAGGAAGTGGAACGTATGACGGACCGAACACAGCAGAGTCGGGCAGCAGTGTCCGGAATGTGCCTGCTGCTGGTGACAGAATTCAAACTCCTTGACTCGAAGCAGCGATGGACAAGTGACCGATGAAGAAAAAAAAAAAAAGAAAAATAAGAGAGCAAGAGAGAGAGAGAGAGAAAGAGAGAGAAACAGATTTCCCCTTAAAACTGCTACATTTTCTATTTGATATACATGACTGTTTCGGAATATCGTGTGTGTGTGTACAGAATGTGTGTGTGTGATTGCAGTACTCGCTCTTAATAAATCTTTACTACTTTTCACATTTGTGTGAGCGGCTGCCAGACTAATTAACGCCAATTGGCAGACACGGTGTGGGAGGCAGGGTGGTGGTGGGGGTGTAGGGGGAATGTGGGTTTTCTACTTATTAAATAATTAAAGGCAGCTCGCTTTCTTGTTTTTAACAAACGGTCCAAACGGTACATGCAAAACACACACACACAAAATCCAATTTGAGGGAAGATAGAAAGCAGCACGTGTATCTGTGTGTGTGTGCGAGTGTGTGTGTGTGATAATGGTTTAGTCGATTCCGCTAATTCAAGCTAATTCACAGAACATCATCAAGCGAGCGCTAATCACAGGAGGACAAAAGATAATTAGGACGAAGACGTATGCAGCACGCAGACTGCGGTATTCCTGTGGCGATGCCTAAACTTTTTCCTTGTGAAAGAAACATCAGAGCACTAAAGGTGCGTGAAAATAAAATAAAAAAGAAATAAAAACTTTTATACTGTGAGTGTGTGACGAAAGATCAGGTGATGAAAGACGGGGGAGAAAAAGAGGGAGGAGAAGGGTGGATTGGAAATGAGAGAGAGAGAGAGGTGGGAAGTGGTAGCAAGGAGGACTTTTGATTATTTATAACTAAATGCCATTGCAACATCTTGCGGTGAGATCAGACAGCAAAACGTGAAGTGCAATCAGCTCAACTCCATAAGCTTCCTTCCCAGCGTCACTCCTCATTCCTCCACAAGCAGGGGGATGCTGGCAGCAGAAAGGTTCTACCACTTCGCTAGCGCCAACATGCAGGAGAGGGCAAGGCAAGCCGGACATGTAGGCGATGCCAGGCTAAAGAGAAAAAGCAGGGATTTATATATACACACGAGCCCAAACGCGCAGTTCAGCTTTTATAACCAATTAAGTCGTATGTTAATTAACATGAAGCTTATAGAACAAAAAGAAGGGGTGGGTGTGTGGATGTGTATGTATGTGTGTGTGTGTATATATATGTGTGTGTGGGGGGGTGATTAGAGGAAGAGCTGAAAATAGCAAAAGGGGCGGGTGCGAATTTTAAAAAAAAAAACGGTGAAAAGACAGAGAGGAGAGGGGGTGGGCAAGCAAGAGAAACAAGCAGCGAATGTGGATGGCAGGAAAAAACTGGCACGGTGCCATCCATTCACAACTAGCGCCAAGGCAGACTGGTGTTCGTGTGCAGACAGCAGGCGGGTAAACGTACCCAAAAAAAGGAGACCGACGTCATTTGGCTCAAACTGTCAAACGAGCGTGTTTTTTTCCGAGGTTGTGGTTGGTATACAGCCAACATAAAGACATATGGGGGGCTTTCGAGTGGGAAGTGCAAACTTGAATCAAAAAAGAAGACGAACCCATCTGCCTGGCATCGGTTTTGTACAGGACAACAGACATCTAGAATCGAACTGAAGTACGAGTACGAGTACAGGTTGAGAGACTGACGATTCAATGCCACGGTAAACGATCCAACTGCTCAAAGCCCGCTCTCACAGGACACAAAGAGTGGAGAGGATCCAACCATGTCGTGGTGGCGCTGTCCGAAGACTGGCAAAGGGGTGGGACGTAAGGAAGAACCTCCCACGCTTTTCCCCTCTCAGCTCTGCTCCCTGTGCCAGGCGGGCAGCTAGGCAGTAGACACCATGCCAACGTCCTTGATGGCAGTTGTAGCACAGCTGCTGAAGACAAGGCGTCTTTTGTGCGCCATCTTCTCCAGAGAATCTGCTGTTCCGGGTTGCGGCGGCATTTTTTTGGTTTCGAATTACGGCATGGCACAGGGCCAAAGCACTACCCACGTCAACTGGACGACACGAAGGCAAATCGCTGTGTGGCATCTGTCGCGGAAAAACGGCAGAGCTTTGGGAATGGTAAACGAAGACCCCATGCCCGCGTCGCTTGTTTAAGATAAGCAGAATCGAGAACAAACAAAGACATTAGAATGCCGCCGTCGACTAATTAAACGCACAAAAGTTTACGCTGGTAATTAGCATGATGGACTCAATGAAAGAAACCTCCCCCCAACCAAGAAAATAAATAATGGGGGAAAAAAAACAACCACACAACAAGCTGCAAGCTGGTATCTAGAAGAGGTGGGTTGTGATGCTGGTTCCTTTTCTGTGCCAAACCCCTCCTTTTCCTTTCACCACAGTATTTTTCTCCTCAGAAAGTACCACCTCGTCAAACCGCCTGCCACTCACCGCAGTGATGAGGAACGTCTACCATGGGCACCGCCGCCACAGATCCTGCCAATCGCTTGCTTGCAGCAAGAGGAGGGACCAAGAAAGGACCAGAGGGACTGTGCCCATGGCAAGAGCAGCTGTTTACAAAAGCCACATAAAAAGGGAAGAAAGAGCATCAGCAAACACGGAGATGCATACTAATGAACCGCCACATAAAATTATAATCAGGTCGACAGACGGGGATTAATTTATGCTTTTCTCTCTTAATGAAGCGTTAATTATTCTCGATTCGTTAAAAGGAAAATCGCATCCTATCTGTTCCGGGGCTGCGGATTTTGCTCAGTCGACAAAGATCAACTTTTTAAATGGGAGGGGAAAAAAAGGTGCAAACTGAAAGCACTAAACTCTACCTTAGCAGCAAGCATTGACAGAGAGGTAGGCATGCAAAGCAGGGCAAGCAGGCGCATATGTGTGTGTGTGTGTGTGTGTGTGTGTGACTTATCTACATTCTCTGCAATCACCAGGGAGGTGAATGGCTCAGGCAGTAGACTCTGGACACCGTCAAGTAGCACAGGAAGACGAGGGGGCTGGCACAACAGCCAACAGCTGAGACAACAGCTGAGCAGCAACTTGATGGAGGGGGCACAGAAGGCAGAGGGACAAGCCTGCAGCCACAATTCCAGACACTTAATGGAGGCAGAATCCACCCCTCTAACCCTCCTGTAACTCCGCCAAACAGCGCAGGGGGGCTGTGGGAACATTTTCAGCACCCTAATTTTGCCCCCACCTTGCCACCCAAAGAAGAAACTGCCAAACTCCTCCCTGCTTTTGTTTTTGTTTCGGGTTTACGGTCTGACACAGATGTGATGAAGACAGTACCAACTGTTCGTCCGTGCCGGGACTGGTACCTCTCGAGTCCGGGGAGCACTACCGCGTTTCCCGCAAAAAAAAAGCTACGGGCATGGGGCACAGAGCCAAGGATGGGTGCCGCCAGAACGAGAAAGATCGGATGGTATCATTAAATTCATTTTCATTTGTTAAAACGCGCCGCAACAATTAAAACAGGAATTAGCATGGGGGATGGAGAGTCATCAACTTATGGTAATCATGAACGGATAACCCAAACTTTTCCTCTCAGTTCTTCGTCCTCTTGGATTTTTTTTTTTGTTGGATGAGGGGCATGACTGTGGAATATGAATAATTGAAGAAGTCATCCAAAGGGAGGGATTATAAGATCTTTGTGCTTCCTACACTGCCTTGGCATAACCTTCAAAATGACACAGCCAAGGCTGCCACCAGGATGGGCTTGGCAAGCGCTGGCATCATTCAGGGGGGGGATCACGGCTACTACAACTGCTTATTAAGCGTTCGTTATACGTGTTCGTTAATTGCTTTACGCTTTAATTCGTCGTGGTTCCGTCGTTTACGTTTTGTTTTTTTTTCCCGCTGAATATATGTGGATATTGTGACCGTTTGGAGCTAATGAGGTTTTGAGGATCTACCTATTTTAATTCCCCATGGATGTTAATTGCGCCTTGTCTTCATTATGCAAATGGATTACAAAAAAAAAGAAGAAGAAAAAAATGACTGCTAATACAGACAAGGAGAGAGAGAGAGAGAGAGAGAGAGAGAGAGAGTGAGTGAATGAGAGAGTGAGAGAGAGGGGGAGACATGGGGAGACAGAAAGAAAAGAAAGGGAGAATATTTTCCTTCCCCTCTCCATAAGCCAGCATTCACATAATACCACACTACATGCAAACAAGCAGAGAACAGCTACTGCATTGCTTGGCAAGGCTAGTCTCTTCCAAGTCCTTCCCTGGAAATCTGTCTGTCTCCTCTTTTCCCTGCTCACTGCAGCCACATCCGTCACATGCCAAGGATCGCAGCTTGAACTGTTATGTGGATCTTACAAAACATGGCCGAGAGAAGCCCTGCTTGGAATTTAATTTCTCGCGATTGGATATTACCATCGTTATTAAAATTACGAGTCTTTGGGTCTTATTAGTGTTGAGATTTGATAGACTGTGGTGTCGTTTTTTGACGGGCAAAGCGGAACGGAGAAAAGACAACAAGGCTGTGGAATGGGAACCGGGGCTAATGTCCTCTGTGCTTAATCATCGTACAGCAGAATGGTTTTATGCATATTTCATTTGCATATCATTAAATCGCTAAGGCACACTGGCAACTGGCAGCGGAGAGCAGGGAATGGAGGAACGCAAATTGAAAAAAAAAAGAAAAAAAAAAAAAAGAAAGGGGAGAAAAAAAAAAGGAGAGAGCGACTCATTATGCGATGACAATCTTCAAAGCCGGCGTCTGCTTTTCCGGCGACCAGCCAATTCGTTTTAATTCAACGTTAATTGGGGAGGGGGGTGCAGAGGGTGCGCTCAACCTTTCAAACGTGGATTAATTGAACATCTTACGATCTAAGGAGCGTGAAGACTCATGTAGGACAAATGTATCGAAATTATGTGGATACTTTATTTGTACACGTTAACGGATTCGTTTAAACGTAAAGGATCGTCAATTTCCATTCGTTTCCACAGGAGAAAGGATTACGTTTTTTATTTTTATTTCCCCAGACAATTATGGCACCGATAATGAGCAACATTTTTTTTTTTAATTACAGCCAGTGGATATAAAATGATACACTTGAAGTATCCTAGGATGTGATGTTCCACTGTATAAAACAGTTACACTTTGGATAATGCGGATGTTTTGTGAGGGAAAAGTTGTAAACCTGCGGGCGTGATGACAGGCTGGCACCAAGGATGGCAGGATCTGAGGGCAGCAAGTTGGGGACCTGGCAAAACCAAGTGTGGGAAGTGCCAGGGGCATTCTGTCACAAGCTTTATCTTTGTTTTCCCATGAGTAAAGTTAAAAAAATAAATAAATAAATAAATAAATTACACGTCTTCCCCTAGATGCAAACTCCACACCCAACTGCCTGCCTGGTGTACGGAGCCCTTTATGTGCGAAATTAATGCACAAATTAGTTCATCTGTCTGGACTGTGATTGGCCTTATTAAATCAATGCAAGCGATTAACTCTTTGTTTTTATTTCAAGAGTGCCCAGTCTCCCCCCTCGTCTTTCCGTCTGGCACAGTGTCCTTTTCAGAAACTGTTGAAATTCAGCAAAGTACACGACTGCCCAAATTATACAGACGTTTCTAATGACCACCCCCCCTTTTTTTTTTTTTACTTGATAGCTAATTAAACCTGGATAAAATAAAAAAATAACCAAGTTTTTCACATATTCATATTTTAAACCACAAATCTGTATTAGGTATCCTAAATTAAATTAAAAAAAAAAAGAAAAATTAAATGATAAAAAAATAAAAAAGAAGAAATTTTTACTGTTTTTGTTTTTTTGTTTGTTTTTGTTTTTTCTGAGGATTTTTTTTTTTGACCAGAGATAAACAACTTGAACGGGTGTTCATGTTTCATAATTCGTTATTAAAAAGTTTTTGAGCGGATGCTTTACAGGTTACGCCCATTGTGTACCAAATCCCTCAGGTTCCACATTTAGCATATGCGAGTGGTGGGTGATCAGGGTGTGTAATTAGCGGTTATGAATGGCATATGTAGAGAGCTGCAGGGCAAAGTGGGGGTGGGCTGGCTGGCTGACTGGCTGGCACTGGCGGTGGGTTTTGCGCCTGGCGCTTTGGAGCCACGATTCATGCAGATGTCGCTGTAGTTCTTCTGAAAGCGCTCGTTCAAGCCGGAGAGGGAGGGGAGGTAACGAGGAGCTCGTTTGGCACCACATACACCTCCGGCATATGGTTTTAAGATGCACACGTGGGTTGGGGTCAGAATACGTCTGAAAAGTCATGCCTGTCTGATATTTTGTGAAGGGTGGGGGGTGTAATTAACATGAGTGTAAGGAAGAGAGGAGCAATCACTCAATTTGTAAAGCGGGGAAAAAATATTGCGGTTCAGGCATAAGCAAGGTACAGCAGAACTGATGAGGCATCTGCATGGAACAGACATTATGCAAAGTGCTGGCGTTATTATGCATAAGGAGCTGCTTTGTTATTCACCCTGGTGCTAAAGCAATATTGTTTGGAAGCACCAGACGCACTCTTGTTCCAGTTGGGGAATGTTATCTCTCTCTGTGCAAACACATCCCCATCCCTCTCCTCTTCTCCAGCCACTTTCAGAATGTTTAATTACCACATCATCCCTTGAGCTGCACTCGTTTGGAAAACTGCATGCATATTAAGTTGCTTGGCCTTGTTTAAGAGATCCTCATCCCTGTGCCTTATGAAGTGGTATCACCCGAGAGTGATGTTTATCCTGACGTGCAGTAAACCGTAAAAGTGACTTGACAAGGTAGATCACGCCCGAAATGACACAGATTACATCATCGGCTGGCGGGATCTTAGAGAATCCATGGTCATGTTTCCTCCCTGTAGTGGGAGACAGAAATAAAAGTCACCGATGGAGACGGTCTGATGGTCATTTTGCCAATAGGTTGTGAAGGCTGGAGGGAGTATTTCCCAGTCTCACAGCTTTGAGTCACTCCATCAGTGTTAACTCTAGTAACGCTTGACCTTATCAGGTTCCCAAAAGATTACTGGGTCTTCCATATCTACTGTACTGACAGCTTCATCAGTCCGAGCTCCGTCAGCTCTGTCCCGCCGGATTGACAGAGGGTGCCAGGGGAAAAGCGCATATTCGAATATAGCGTATTGGCAAATCTGTGACAAAAACCAGTACCCAGTATGAAAGCATCTGAAACACAGGCCTAGTTTAGCCGTCGTTTTACTGACCGAGAAACAAGATGTGCTTGTCTAGTTTTTCGCATCTGTTCTGTCAGAGTTTGTTTTAGCAATGCAAAGAGAAATAATATGACACCAGTTACACAAGGAGCTTTTCTACTCCAAGTGCTATAAAACAGATGTCAGACAGACGGCTTGGACCGTGAGTTCAGCTGTGCTTCCGCAACATTACAGTCATTATCTGAAAAACTCTCTCTCACTCTCGCTCTCTCTCTCTCTCTCTCTTTCTGTGTAGGTTTATTTCTGTAAACACTCATAACACTAAGAACAAAATGGTTTTTGGCTTATATTAAAAGTGTTGATCATTAGAAATGTGTCAGGCCGAGAAAAAAAAAAACTGTTAGATGTTGCAGATGACTTCAACTTCTATTAGGGGGAAAAAAAAAACAAAGCATACAGATGAAACATTGTTTTATTAACTTTGTAAATGTGTGTCGGCTTCCTATAAAGAAAGATATTATTGGTAGATAATAGGCCAGTTCAACAAACAGCTGCAAAACAGCTGGAGGTTATGAATGGAAGTCGTTAACGTTTTTATTTATGAAATTAAATCCAAATTCAATCAGAAAATAACAGTTCATTTTAGACCATCCTGGTCTAGCGTCCGGATCAACTGTCGCTCTTTTCACTTATAGGGTGCCAACATTAAAGTCCTCAGCTTTTACAAACAAATGAGAATTTTTTTTCCCAGGCTGCCACACATACTACGGTGTCTACTCCAGCAGAAACAACGTGATGGTTTTATCCAAGGTCGGCTGTAGTAACAGGTCAGAAGTAATGGCTGTTATTTCAGGATGTACTAAATCTAGGCTTTCGCAGTTTAACGCTGAAGTATGGGACCACTACGCTTTTACCTGCAGGAGTCTTCTACTGAGCTAGGATCAAATCTAGAGAGCTGTGTCCGTGGCACAGAGTTGTTAGGAAAGGCGGTGATGTAAAAATAACAAGTGTGGACAAATCTGTTCATGAGCTGTGATCGACATAAGACATAACATCAGTGTTGGATCAGTGTTGGAGATTGTATTATATTACTGTGACAAAAGACTAAAATCCTCCAATAGAAAGGCAACATTGGGTGAGGTAAAACTCACTGGAAAGTTAGGTAAAGGAAACATGCCTGATGAAGAAAGTTTGTGCTTCCTGTACCATAATGAATACAACATAATAAGTTGCTTAGATCATTGATTTTCATGGGACAATGAACAGCAAATAACGGTGTCTGTTTGTACGACTAGGACGATTACGCGTACAAACAGAAGCCAGCCTGAAACAAAGCTGCTTAACAAACATCCAGAAAATATCACCGCCTCTTGCTAATAAAAATTTCAGTTGATCCTTCTCCCCGCAATCAAATATCGTGCTGGCACACTTTCCTTAAGTGACCTTAAAGCAGTGGCCTTTTCAGCGTTCTCCCCTACAGCACTCCTAACTATTGGGAATGTTCTAATGGGGAGACTGAGCATGAAGGTTCCTGCAGCAGCAGCAGAATGCCATTGCCAGCACCCAAGCCTAGGCAGTAATTGGTTCTGAGTAATTCTATCAGATTAGTATTAATAAGATGTCGCTGCAGCGATCGAGATGACCTGCTCAGGCTCTCTGGCTTCCCGGAAACTTGCGTGAAGGTCAACCGTCAATCATGGCCCGCAATATGATAATAAGTCTCTGAGGCCAAAATGAGGATGCTATTAACCGTAGCAGAAATGGTTTAAATTAGAAGCTGTCATAACTCGAGGGTAGAACGTTGTGGGTTAAGAAAGATGGAGGTCGCGAGGAAAGAGGTTACGTCAGCCGCTGTTCCTCTGTGAGGAACATGTGTGTGTGCTTTCTCAGGTCTCTCTAACAGTCTGCATCTGACTACCATTAAGTGTTAAACTGCTGCTCCTGAAGTGGCGGTCGCTATATGACGAGGGAAACGTACGCGCTTGTTAACGGACTGATCTAGAAAGTAGGAAACACCTTTAATTAAATTAACCAAGGTGAAGGTGGTGGCACTAAGTGGGCATGTCTCAGACCGCTCCTGCATTTTGCTGAGAAGTGACGCAGGTGTGTGTGTGACAAGGTTAAAGATTCTCGAATGCTGTCTTCTGTCCAGGGAATCTGGAGGCCGACGCACTACAAAAGAGTTACAGGCCAAGAAAAGATGAAGATTTGGAACATGATGAGTGATCTGTGCAGGACAGGGTTCTCCGGATCGCTCCCACAAGGGTTGAACTGCAGGGGAGCCATTACACGAACATCTTTCTGATCTCATTACCGCAGCGAGCAGACTGCAGTTTCCCTGATGCAGAAACATCATGGGGTCTAAAAGCACTTCTCCGAGGAGGAGCGTTAATGCCCCTGTTAGATCACTCCGGTCACCTTTAAGTCAAACTGCATGGGATACGATATCCTGGAGTATTAGGAGCTGTGCTTGAGGATTTTATTTTCTAGTCAAATTCTTTTGCATTTATCCACAAAGTGAAAAAAATTAGCTGGGCAAAACCTAGCTCACTTGCGTGTGAAAAAAATATGACTTTGTTTTCCTTGGGAGCTGTAATTTTTTAAGAGATTTTTTAGTATGTAACAAATTTGAAAACGTGATCCCATAGTAAACAAACAAAAACACAGACTATGCGTTTTCTTCTTTCTTTCTTTTTTTATGTGTGAAGTAAATAAACATGCCCATGGATTTTCGGTGACAATTCACACTGCTTTCATCATACTCTGTTCTTCTCCGTCGTTTTCACGCTTGCTCTGCTATCACAACGGGTTCTGGAGGCGTTAGCATTCCCGTAAAAAGAACTTCCGAGGATCGATCGTGTGAATCTATACGCCACATTTGTGTGCACATGTCTGTGAAACCGTAAATATTAGCTACGCTGACTAAATTCTCGATCATCATGTTCATAACCCTAACAAGCGTTTCTCCAGCATTCCGAAACTAACATGACGTAACATGACAGGCTGAACCGATTGCATTACTTGGTATGTGATGCCGAGCAGAAGTACTTCCAGGATCTGGATGAGGGTTGCTACGGTGACATGTCGTGGTGTCAGTTAGTCACGGTGTATGACTGGACACAGTCGCTTTCCAAAAGTCGGATTAAAATGCATTTCCGTTTATTGCTGTTCATTTTGTTGTGACCGAATTGAGAGACTCTGCCGAAACCGGTTTCCGCATGCAGCTGAGACTCACGCTACAGTAGTCTCCTCATCCCAGCAACAACAGCGGGATAAATACTGACAGTGTAATGTAGACTTTAGTGTAGGCTTTAATGTAAATAGTTAGAATTAGGGGCTTTGACTTTAAATGATTCCTTTAGAGTTTTTTAAAACATAATGATATGATTGATCTCTGTACGAGTTGACTAGTGTGTGATCATACACAAACAAACACACACAGATAAGATTTGGCGATGTATTTGAGCTACAGAGTCCTGTTGAATCATTTAGCCGCTCTGGCTCAGGCGGTCTTCTGCCCCAGCGATGCATGTCATCACTCTAAATTACGTGTTCTTCCAAAATTTACGGTCCTGTCATGAGTTCCCGTCCTAAAACCTCCGACCCCACCGAATGAGATCAGGATGTAGGCTTGACGAGGGAGAAATCCCGACTCGTTCCTTCAGGAGCATACCTGGTGTGTATCGTGATACTGTGACGTGACCACACTGTTCCTGCGTGAATGACAGATTATGCTGGCTCTGATTTTTTTTTTTTTTTTTTTCTGGCCATGTCTGGGATCTTTATACAGTTCAGGCAGGATGACCGAGCTTCAAGGCGTGATCTTAAAGGCATGACGGTCCAACATCTGTAGCTGCTTAAGTGCGATATGCAGGAGACCCACTTGAGCCCCGGCTCAAATCGCAAATTGAACCTTGGTGTAAATAAAACTAACATGGACTCGGTACCGCTGTTCTCTTTCCAAGCAAAATCTGACATTGAGTTCTACAAGAGAGCGCGAGCGAGAGAGATAGATAAATCTGCATAGCTCTGACCTTGGATATGAAAGCATCATAATCATCATCAAAAAAAAAAAAAAAAAAGAAAGGATAGGGCTTGTTCTGCACAGCTACTTTGTCTAGTTTGTCTATTAGTGTACAGAATTTGTCCTCGATATTAGATCTTGATTTTGAAGATGAAGAAATATAATAGACCTGTAAAAAAGAAAAAGTTTCTGTCATGTAGATTTGTTTTGTGAAGCCGGTATCTTAGCTCAGGTTAAAGAATTCTGGAGCAGATGTAAATCAGCAGACGGCTTCACGTCTCTTAAACGTTCCTCGGGGAGGAATAAAGCAAGAAAGGAAGAAAAAAAATATGATTACTTCTATGGTTTAGAGATTATGGACATATGGACATCGCTGAGCACCAGAGGGAGTTGAGTAAACTTTTCCTTCTGCACTTTGGCTCCAGGAATTAACATTGTTTTCAGCAGGGATGCAAAGTGTGATCGCAGCAAGAACAAAAAAGGAGGAAATGTGCTTTTTACAGCTCATGAATCTTTTTTTTTTGGTCTATTCTCTCTTCTTCTGAGTTTTTATGGGTTGGCTTTGTGTGTGTGTGTGTGTGTGTGTGTGTGTGCGTGTGCGTGTGTGTATATCCTGGCTCTGAGGAAATACTTCATTAAATAGGAATGGCCATATTTTCCCCCCTTTTTTATTTTTTAATACGGGGCAAACTGTAGAAAGAGTGAAAAGACAGATTTCCTCCCAGCTCGGCTTGGCCGGTCGTGCTGGCTTGGTTAGATGGCAGGACTGCAGTGGGATGACGGAGACAGAGAACACGCTAGAACACGACTGGGAAAGAGTGAGTGAGTGTAATGGAGAAAGGAAGGATGGAAGTTAAGGACAAGGAAAAAGAAACGGTTAGTGATGAACGAGTGATGAAATGATGAAGTAAAGGAGTGGGACACGAGGTGCAGATGAAGAGATGAAGAGGTACGTGTGGTTAGTCTAGAAGGGAAGAAAAAAATTAATCTACAAATGAATAGTTTTTTTAGGCAACAAGATGCTTGGTCAATCTCGCAAACAGTTCCAGGTTTCACAGGGTGCTGTGCAAATGTTTAACAGACAAACGAACATAAAACTGTTCTGCCACCCCGATTCTGGCCTCTAATCCCATTCAAAAAAAGAAGACTTAATGAATCCTATAGAGAACTGCCAACATTGCTAACAACACTGATTCTCTCTGGCAGGAAGACAGAAAAAAAAAATAATAAAAAATTGACCAGAAAATCCCTAGTGTACGTGTGAGCACAGAACAAACCCATGATTACAACATGAATAATAAAACATAGATTGAACAAATATGTAACAGCAGAAATGTTCAGATTTATAAGTAAGCAGCAGTTTAAATAAACGTGTATAAAGTCTGAATGATGAAGAAGGGTTTTTTGCCTAATAATAAAACGACAGGACGTGAAAGAAGCTCACACGACTCGCCGGCTCGAACCCAAAAATAAATAAAATAAACAAACAAAAAAAAAGGTTATTGGACATTTGGATTACTATTGGCTCACAAGCCAGAAATTCACAGCTCAATGATTACGTAAGCCTAATTCAGACTGGAGTATTTTAGAAGGGGAATGTTTTTGGTCTTGTCAGAGATAAAACTCTCACAATTAAATGACCAGAGGAGACGTGAGTCACCAGCGGGATCCGTACGCAATACGGTGTCCGAACGGTCAGACACATACAGGGGCAGAGACGAGACTCTGGGTCTGAGACCAATAAAGGTTCAGGTAATTATCTGAAATTACCGTGCTGTGAACGGATCGCAATCCTATGACCGTGTGAAGTATAAAAACGCAACCTGCTGGTAACTCGAGTCTCCTCTGGTTCACGGTTTTTCAGTTCACGTTTTTCATGTCACGTCTCAAGAAGTGACTAAATATGGCAAACGTTTTTTTCCTTCTTCTTAACAACACAAAGCAACTTGTGCTTAGAAAAGCACACGTGGTTTATCCGGACTAGACTAAAAGGATCAGATGAGTTTAGTTGGTCATTTTCTGGGAGCAGGATGGAGAGAAAACAGATACTGATAGCTGAATGGAAAAAAAATACCCCAGGTCCAAATGTAAATTTATTCCTGTCTAGATACAGCTCTACATCTTTATATCCAGTGTTCTTTCCTATTCAGGGAATTACCATCATTCAGAAATGTACATATTGGCCAAAAAACATCTTTGTACTCTTTTTGATGCCACAAATGACCAACATTAATGCTGTAATCATCTTTTAGCAGCACTGTGGTCCAACTCGAGCCGCTCCCTCCTATAAATCATCTTTAAACCCCAGAGTTATGAGGATCCCACTGATAGACTCAGTACTGATAGAGAGGTTCTAAATTCTCTATAAATGTTCTAGTCAGGAGATTATTCAGCCCTTGGTGTCGTCGTGTCTTGGATGAGACTAAATTCTCCTCTACCTTGTCCTGGTACGTGAATCCGTCCGTTTTTTCCCGATGATGACGTGTAATGACCCAGTGCGGTTTGCAGAGAAGTGCTGTGATATCGTGACCGTGCTTCACCGTGGAGAGATCGTTCTATTTTATTCTGTCTCACCAGTTTGCTGTTATAATACAAAGTAACTGCTGCTCCTGATGTTTTGCCGTTATCCTTCAACTCCTGCTATATCTTGCAGCTCATCAGTCTAACAGAAGTGTTTACGATATCAGCTGCTTTATTCCCCATTTGCGTGTTTAATAACGTCGTCTCTGTGAAACTCCTTCACCTTGTTGCAGGAAATCTTCCTGATCGATGTCATCGTCTTTTATGCAATGAACCGTGGAGCAGCTTCATTACACTTTCTGTATCCTGAATATCTAGAACTAGGGCTGCAACAAACGATTATTTTGATGATCAATTAATCTAGGATTATTAGAACAATTAATCGTCGATTATTTAACCGATTAATCAGAAGGTTTTGAACAACTTTTCAGATTATACATATTTCATATTCAGCTTTTGAAATAGTTGTTTTAATGAACTCTGATCCAACTAAACATTCATTCTCCAAGTTAGCCTAGTGGTTAAGGTGTTGGTCTACCAATCAGAAAGTTCGAACCCCTGCTCCACCAAGCCACCGCTGCTGGGCCCCTGAGCAAGGCCCTTATAACCCTGAATTGCTCTGTTGTAAATAATGTTGATTCATTTATTTTTATTTAAGTTTTGTGAAACTTTCCCATATCTTACTAGCTCAGATTCACACTCCGTCATAATTCCCGTTGTTTTCTTCTTCTGTAATAGCATTTGGGAGAGCTGCGTTACTCTCTAGCGCCACAGCGCTGTAGCGGTCATTGCAGGCATTAGGATTACATTAGGATTAATTCTAATTTTTAATCCTAACATCTAACATTTCTAATCTAACATTTATTTACACGTTAGATATAATTTTTTTTAAATATATCATTGTTTATGCTGAAGAATGTATACATTTTAGTCTATATAGAAAGAAATCTGCATAAATTTGAACAGGGTATCTTTATATTAATATCTTTACATACACGTTGAGACCATTCAAATTTAACCCTGTGTTAAAACGTCTTGGTTTCATCATTTCAAAGTAACCAGACAAAAACTTTTCCACTCGGCTATAATGAAGCGGTGCCACTCCTTAGCGTGCTCTTGCCCCCGTTTTTGCCACGCCAATGAGCATTGTGCTAATCCTCGTCTTGAGTTCTGCCCTTGCCTTGATGAGAAACAGGGCTCATAAATCAGTGTCAGGAGACAGAAGGCCACCCACCAACCCCTGAGTGCCAGAGCTTCACTCTTCGGCAGAACGCCACTTGATTTGTTAATAGTGTACATAATGGCGCCATTTTCACAAGCCGCATTAAATCATATGTGCTAGGCCCTGTTGTGAGCATTAGAGCAAAAGAGAGGCGCGGTGATACAGAACTTCACTAGAGGGGTTTTTTATTTATTTATTTTTACTCCCTCTGAAGACTAAATTGGATTCTCGCTGCATTGTTTTCTAATTTGAAACATCCATCATTTATTATTAAAGGAAGAAAAGGAAGGCAGGCTTGCCTACGGCAGCCGATGCTCCACACCCTATTCCATCCAAACATCAAACACACACACACACACACACACCCCTTACCCTGAAACCACTCTTTTGCAGTTCATTTCTATAGAGAAGCTGAAATTTCTGTGCTGCTTCAAATGGACGTCTGATCACTCTCACGTGATCTACATGGCCAGAAAAAAAATGGCAGTGAATCGTTCATAACGAAAACATATCGTCTCAAGTCTCAGCTTATGCAGGATAAATCGGTCTGGTCGGATTTACGTTACAGAGGACCGCCGTCCTGTTCCGTATTATCAGGGTGCCACAGCTAAGTGTCACAATTAGGCCGTCCTTTTTCATGCAAAACTGTCTGACAGCACAACAATCAGCTCTCTCCACGTCCGCGTGCCTGCTCTGGCATTTGCCGCGGCGGCCCACATTTGCATTATTTATCATATCGGGACGAACGTGGGGCCGCTGTGCGCCACAGCGTCGGCTGATTAGTGTGGCGTTACATATGTTAAACACAAAGACGGGTTCCTTTTTTCCTTATGCACCACTGCACCAATGTGGGCTGATGAACGGGGGAGGAAGAAAAAAGGAAGCTCTCATTTAATATCTCATTGCTCCAGAAAATCGAATATGAATGGGAAATGCTGAGGGAGGGAGCGAGTGTGAGAGGGAGCGAGGAGGTGCGGCAGCGATCCGACCCGGCGTCTGGCTGTGTTTGTGTTTGTCCAGATGAACGTGTGGATAAGTGTAAAGCTTACTCAGAGATAATAGTAAGGACAGGTGGCGCTACAGCTTCATGACTGGAGCACAGAGCAGGATGCACACCTTGGTCCACACACACACACACACACACACACACACACACACCCCTTTTATTTCCTCTTCTGGTTTAGATGAAGCACAGTGACATGCATGTGTCTGGCTGTTTGTGCCACACGCTGATGATGTTCCTTAAAGGTCTGTGTGCACTCGGATGACGCGGTGAGCCTCTTAAATAAAGACTCAACTAAAGGAGAGATTCATTTAAATACTAACAAGAGAACAGGAGGGTAAAAGAGAAGGAACCGCCATCTGATCCAACAGCAACTGATCCTGTCTTGCTTTTTGTATCAGCTGACAGAGGGAACACGGGAGCAAGACCGGGAGCAAGCAAATGGGAGGGAGCGAGGGAAGGGAGGGAGCAAGGGAAGGGAGGGAGCGAGGGGAGGTAGAGAGAGAGTGCGGAGAGGTAGAAACCTGATTTCCTTCAAATGAAACAAGACTCTTAGTTAAGGCATGGCTTCTGAAATCATGAATAAACATCGGGCTACATCTGCATGCATACATCACTCATAGACTCACAGGTTACTCGCCACCTCGTAAATAAAAACCTGGAGTTATCAAACTGAACCACACACACACACACACTCTCGGTCAAGACGTGTTTCTTTCTCTGTCACAACTTCAGAATCTATATTCTGCTATATATGGGAGCATGTGCCTTTTCCGGCTGGTCGTTTAACATGAGAGAGAGAGAGAGAGAGAGAGAGAGAGAGAGGGAGATGGAGAGAGTGATGGACGAGGTGAAATTGTATTTTATGTCCTGCTCGGTCATAGGGTGGCGTGTTGACTCAAACCCCTGTTCTTCAATAAATAAATAAATCCGTAAGTAAGTAAATAAATAAATAAATAAATAAACAAAGATAAAAAAATAAGCAAGTAAGCGCAGCCTGGAAAGCGGACATCTCATCTACCTGCTCTAGCTAAACAAAATGGAAACGTCGTGTAGGATTTAAACGCTGCAGCTGTTTGATGTTACACAATTGTTCTCTGTTTATTTGTTTTGTTTGTTTTTAAATAACATTTTTTATTGGTGCCAAACCGAAAACACTGTTCACGTTTTAATTTAATGATGTATCAATATTTGATTACGGTTGTCGAATACTACCAGTACAGATCCATAAATAATTGAAGAGCGTGGCAGCATGGCATAATACTGACAGTAATTTATAGAGGAAGCATGAGCGCTATTTCCTGCGCTGCTCAAAATGCCTCGGGCAAATTTAAGTGAAACATGTATACACGCTGGATCTCTGAGACAACATGTATATTTCAGGTAAAAGTACGTTTGGTATGTGTGTCGGTGCGTGCACGTGCACGTGTGTGTGTTGTACGGAGAGTAGGCTGTGCACTTAGCCACACGTCGGAGAGTGGCTCGTTGCAGCACAGTGCTGTAATTTCTTTGATCATTTTTAATGGCGCTGTTCGTTTCATGTGGGTGTGCTGCTTGTGCACATGCACGCTCACACACGCTCACACGCGCACACACGCACGCACACACACACACAAACCACCCTGCAGGTGTCATTTCGCTCCTCCAGCTCTGGGATTAGTATGCGGCAGGCAATAAAGAGCTGGGTCATTACACCGCACCGCACGCATCCATAATATCAACACACCAGCGTCATTACCTTTTCAAAAGGACACTACTGGCTCACTGTCTCCTCAAAGAAATGGTATGTGGAAGAGAAACGGCGATAGAAAAGGAACAAGAGGGAGATCTGGGAGTGAAAGATAGACGATGAGTCCATGTAGAGGATGAGCGCTGCATGATGAAGAATGAAAGACACAAAATCATTTACAACACGTTACGGAGAACAAACGAAAAACATGAATCATATTGGAATTTAATTGTGGTAAAACGGTAGCCTTGACGTCTGGGAAAAGTGATTGGATAAATAGAGAAAACAGCCTGAAGTGAATTATTCCGAATCCCACTGCCTGCTGCACTACGCTCCATCACGCCGTGTACAAAGAGAGAGCTAGTTATCAGGTGGAATGTTAATTAGCGTGTGCGGATGAAGTACGTTCTAGAAACTGGAACAAACAAGTCGGAAAGAAACACTGACGGACCCGAAGCTGTCAGATAACTCTAGTGAGAGCATTCTGTATACGTAACGCGTGTCCACGTCTCGTATCTGACTCTGTCTGAAGCCTTTATTCTAAATCGGAGGATTAGGAACACAACCACACCACCGTCCTCTGTCCAGAAATTTATACTCGTTCCTTTCCCTTAACTAGCTAACAACCGTCGCTAGTTCAATTAAAAACCCGATCGTGCTCTGCTAGTCCTTTAACTTTTGTTTCTATGATGTATTCCTTTTTCCAGATCCCACACTCGGAATAATTATATCACTGCATTAGATCTGTCCCATGGGGTACAAGGCATCTATAAACCACCCCCACAAAGAACTGATTAGACATGAATTAGACTCTCAGAGCTTGAGCAACGTTGTACAGCCAATAATGGATTAGACAAACGCCTTGTAGCTTAGCAGAGACGAGCGAAATCGTTCAAAGACCATCTGGCTAGTTTTTTTTTTTTTTATTCTCAATGAAGTTGTGTATATATTAAAAAAAAAAAAAAAGAGAGAGAGAGGGAGAGGGAGAAAACAAGTAGTGAGAGTATATGGAAACAGCAGGCAGGAAATAAGAACACCTGGAACACCTGGAACACCTGCTCATGCATGTGATTATCCAATCATGGAGATACAGGTCAAGAGCTTCAGGTTAAAGTTCATATCAAACATCAGAACATGAAGGAGAAAAAAAAAAAAAGAGCTTCTGGGATTTTCACACAGCAGTTGCTAGAATGGATACGGAATTCTGGCAGAAAGAGCGTTGAGATGAAGTGAGGTTAGAGGAGAATTGTTGACAAAGTTTACGGTAACTCAACTCACCGCTCTTTATGCTAATTTTTAAGAAAATAAAATTACAGAGCTTTTTCCAGATAAACTTGTGCACTACATATTTTCTATTAAACTATAAACATGTTAAGTTTTCATTTATATAAACTGTAGACCATCTTCCTAAATATAAAGCAGGTCCTTAAAAAAGACGAAATATTATAATGTTAGTATAAAGTTCTTCATGATGCTTGGGCTTGAAACAAACATCCTTACTTACTAAAATGACCTACTACTGACACAAACATTCTCCCAAAAGTTCTCAAGACATTCCCCATCATTATCATCATCATCATCCTCCTCATCCTCACCCAGGTAAGATGAGCTCTTACATCAGGTTTTGCATTCATTACCCCAATTAGCCTGCAGAGGGCAGAAAATAACATGCAGATGCCCATGACTGGGAATGTTTTTGTGCATGCCTAACAGATGTGTGGAAACAGAAATCTCGCTCTAATGACCCGGTTTAAGTGCAGCATGAGTGGTCGCAGGCCAGACGTGTGTGTCCACATGGACGACAGCTGGTGCTGAAAAACCAGGATGCTGAAAAGCTTGGCGAGATCCAAAGAGCTGGGTGAGGAGATTAATGAGATGGTCAGAGGTTAAGGAAATATAAGATGATATAAATGGCTGACTTGATGTTGGCTCGATGTACTCATAAGACCAGGCTCGGGTCCAGAATCTTCTACGTGGATGTAGACCGTGTCACTCTCTCTCTCTTCAGTCACTTTGGCCTGTAACCTCACTGAATATTAAAAAATGAGCCAGCTTATTTCGAGGTGTTTTCTCTGTGGTGAGAAATGTGAGGTTAATCCACAGATAGACTCGACAGCCAGAAGTTTTTGGACACCTGACCAACACATGCGTATGTTCTTCTTCTTACAGATACAGAACTCCAATACAGAAGTGTATCGGAGGTTTTCGATTCTGTCCGGTTTCTCTCCACAGGAACTAAGAGACACAAGCCTGTTCCAGCATGAAAATATTCCTGAGCCCAAAGTGACCTCCATGAAGACATGACCCGAGTTTTGGATGAGGAAAACCTTTAGTGTTCTTCACAGAGCCTTGACCTCAACGCCTTTGAGATGAACTTTAATTCTGACTGCGCACCAGAACCCCTAATCCCCAACGCCACACTCCAACGTCTAGCAGAAAGCTTTCCCGTAATTATGGAGCTTATTATATCAGTAAAAGGGGATTAATTACGTGCTACGTGTCCACATACTTTTGGACTTGTAGCTTTTTGTATTTGGCTCATCTGAATGCTGCTTAGCTCTGGGTGTTAAGCATGTTGTGGTTTTTAGAAGTGAAATAAAGAACTCATGGTTGAATAATACACACTCATGGCTGGCAGGCCTAACGATTCCCTGAGCACCCGGGCAAAAAGATCCCACCGGCCTGATAAAAGGGCTCGCTTTCTGCAGCAAACGTGCTCATTTTCCAGACGTGGGCCTCCAGTTCACTTTAATTGGCCTTTTCTCCAGCGTTGGACCTTAATTACTTTGTTCCTGGATTAAAGGCCTCAGACTGTTCAGACAAGGCTAGGGTCCTAACCTTTACCAGACTGCTCTCTTTTCGCTCTCTTTTCCCTTTCTCTCTCTCACACACACACACACACACACACACACACACACACACACAGTGGAGTGTGTATTAAAGCAGGGGAATGCAGCCTCAGGTCCAGCACGCGTTCCACACAGTGGACCACTAACCTTTCCTACGGAGGCTGTCCTGTCGACTTAAAAGGTTACTAAAAGATACACAGCTGATGCAGTCGTGAGACATTTGGAATATTTGGATTTCTGTGCGTATTTCTCTCGGTGCCAACGACGCTAATAATAACGTTGAAGTATGTATATAGCACAGTCCATTTGCAAGGCTCTGCTGTTTCTCATTAGGAACACGGAAGCACAGGGAGAACAAAAGTCAATTGCTGTTGTACCATGACTGACTGCTTACAGCAGAAAACCTTGACGAGGTCTGTTTATGTCCATTATAATCCGACCGGGAAAGAATTCCGATCGGTACAATGTGCTCAGAGTAGAGTAAGACACGAGAAGCACAACCGAATACTTTCATTTTCAGATTTGAAATAAAATGACTTGGAAACACAATGAACACTGAAGGACATGGCAGCCAGGAGAGTAAACTCTTTATTTCATATCAGCTTGGAGGAGTTGAATGTAGTGTAGCTGGAAGATTAATGGTACTTTGATGCTTTTTATTCATCCTCACTAAATACATTTGGGAGGAACATCGAACCCCGGACTGCACCCCAGACCTCCTCACTGATCAGTGTCTGATCTCACTAATGCTCTTGTACTTGAAAGAACACAAATCCACACAGCCACGCTCCAACATCTAGTGGAAATCTTTCCCAGAAGAGAAGAGTGGAGAATATTACAACAGCACACGAGACACAATTCTGTCTTAATGCCGTGGATTAAGCACGATGTCATGGTCAGGAGTCGACACGTATTTGACCATATGAAACGTTTCTTCTTGCTGAATCTTTTTGATTCCCTCACTGGCGTCTCGTGAAATCTGAAGTTAGAGTCTGATGTTTAAATAAGGTTAGCGTGTATAATTACTGCGTGTTGGTAAGACTGGATGAATAATGTAAACGTCCGGCTTTACGTCCTCCGGTCCGGTGTCCTTCTTTCCGAAAGTGGAGAAGAAACATTTGTGTTGCGGCTTCCCTGGTGTGGCCGGCGATGAGTGATAGGCTAATCGATGTGGAGTCTAATCAGTCAGCTTAACTCTAATACCCTGGACAGGTTCACATCATTATCATGTCAGGCAGCACACACTTTGAGGTGACAAGGAAAAAGGCTCAAAGATTAAAGTCAATCTAAGTGAAGGGGTCTCCGCAGGTTTTAAAGCTGTGGGCAACATAAAAGAGATGCTTTATCTGATACACAGCCTGAATCAGAGCTGCGAAGAACTCACACACACATACACACACACCACTGCAGCTGGTACTGGATGAAAACGTGAGGCTTTTACGTGTCCAGTCTCCAAATCTCTTCCACTGCCCCAGTTCACCCAGGAATACGTGGGGGTAGAGAGCTTATAAATCATCTATAAACGCCTTAACGCACACTGTTTACAGGTAGTAAACGATGCATGAAACAGGAACCAGGTTTGTGTTTCGGCTTAAAAAAGGGGGCTGGTTTAAGTTTGATAGTTGCCTCACAAAAACGTCTCGCTCGTAAAGCGTACCGACAGAGCCGTACAGAGGTGGAGGTAACGAATTACAACTACTCACGTTACTCTAATTAAGTACGTGTTTTGTGGTATTTGTACTTTTATGGTATATTTTTTTACCCGAGTACAAATTAAGCTAAGTAATTTACTTATCAAGTTATTTTTACAATCACACTGACATTTCGGTATCCAATAAAAATATCTCATCTTAACGGACCAATGAAAAGACCGTGATCATTATTGACTGAAGGTTTGGGACACAACAGAGATTCAAGACAGCAACGATGATGAATGTAAAGAAAGGAGAAATGACGACGACACAGAGGAGGACGAGTGTCCATGGACACACCTGCAGACGGAGGAAAGGCGACAGTGTGCTGATGCAGTGTATAAACAACTCTTTACCATCTGCTGTGATTTCAGCTAACAAGACTTCAGCCTCTAATATATAAAAAAAAAAAAAATACAGTATTTAAGAAGAACGCTATTTGTGTGATGTTTTATTTCTATATTAATATATTTAGGGGTGTTGTTCTGTGATTCGTATATAAACCACACCCGACAGTTTTAAAAGTGTTTTTTGTCTGATTAAAAGTTACTGATAATTCAATAAAAAGTCACTAGTACTCGGAGTAGTTTTTATAATTTAATTGAGGATCATTTCTATTTCATTCACTGGCCGCATTATAAAGTAAATACACGTGCGGATCGTCACAAACCAAGTTAGTAGGTTACTGAAGAAGTTTTGTCCTCTGACTCTTAAAAACCATGACACTGGAGACTCCTTACAGTACATACACGTTTAACAAACCTCCTTATAGGTCGTGACTGATTCACGGTTCACGTGACGAGATTGGTTAAAGAGTACTTCGTGGCTAAAAGCATCGTAAAAGCTCCAAAAGGCAACGGGTTCAATAACAGCGATGACTAGTTGGATTCGTGTCTAGAAAGTGATAACCCTTTCAGAAGTGTGCGGTAAGTGTAAGCGGCTGTCTAAAGCAAGCATGAAGCCAGCGTTCTTAAAAAGTCGTACGGAAACCAAACTCTTAGGCAGAAGGATGGAGTTTGCTCCTGGTTTTGTTGTGTCCGTGTTGATGAAAGTAGACACTCAGGACATTCATTTCAGTGGAAGATTATCAACAGAACAAACAAAAGTTCAATTAAATGATATCCAGCGTAACATGAGGAGAACTTTAGGCAAGAAGAAAAAAATAAACAAATAAAATGACATTAAAATAAATGCAGGTAGTTATTTTAGCAGATTTATCTGACACACTACACGTAGGATAAAACGTGCAGGCGCTATAAGGCAATGTTGACGAGGAAGCATGTTCCATAACGTTAAGGACGACAGAGAGCCAATTAAAAGAGTCGAGGACAAAAAAAATAAATAAATAAATAAGTAAAGCCATGCAATATTTGACCCACCAAGCAAATAGGATGAGCTCGACATTAGCCAAGTCCTCCATCATGGAATTGGTTCTGCGGTGCGTCAAAAGTGCCAAATATGCAAAAATATGTGTCTGCATGGCAAAAGTGCAGGCCTGTATTAAGAGGACTGATCTGGTTTTGTAATTAGTGTTGTCTGTATAAGGTCAAGCTTATTCAATTCATGTGGAGATTAAATCACCGCAAGGTCTTTAGAGTCAGCAGCAGAAAGTGAGGGAACAAAGCCTGGAGATGTGGGGTGAGGGAGGAGGGGAGGAAGAAGGGAGGAAGAAGGGAGTAAGG
>JAOTRN010000003.1:2065943-2079105 GCA_028566695.1 Bagroides melapterus | reverse complement strand
TACACACACACACACAAAAACAGCTAGTAGTGATAGAAATAAGGAAAGGGGGCAGTTTCCATGGGTTTCTATTCAACACATCTGGACCACGTGCATGATTATAGAATTACAACAAACAAATTTTGCAGCATTTCTGTGACGAGAATAAAAATCTGGTTTCATTGAAACTCACTCTAATGCAGGTGTATCGAATTCTATCTCATAACTGAGTCATTAAATGTTGAAACATGCTGTGTGTGTGTGTGTGTGTGAGAGAGTGAGAGAGAGAGAGAGACAGAGAGGGAGAGAGAGAGACAGAGAGAGAGAGAGGGAGAGAGAGACATATAATCATCAAAGCTTGGGCCTTTAATAACAGTCCTAACATACAGATTGTGAGTGAGTCCAGGAATAAGCGATGTTTCAGTCGTTATAATTCCAGCAGCAGATTCGTTTAACGTTTAGATCCTGGCTGATCTGAGCATGTGAGCTTCCTTAAAGAAATACCTACAGGCAACGGGTTTACAATGAAGCAGCAGAGAGTTCAGGGATGGACAGAAGCTTCTGTTTAGCACATTTTTAACATTGTGTGTGTGTGTGTGTGTGTGTGTGTGTGTGAGAGAGACATTATCTCCCATACTTCCGCTTTATAAACTCCAAAAAACTAATCTGCGAGACAAATGACTGATAGAGCAAACTTAATTATTTAAAAAAAAAAAAAAAAGATGCAACAGTTTCAATAAAAACATCCTGTATCACCTTGCAGTTTCCCACCACTTGCTCATTCTCTCTCTCTCTCTCTCTCTCTCTCTCTCTGTCTCTAGGCATCCACCCATTCTAATTCATATTGGATTTTTTTTCCTTTCACCTTTCTCAAAGCGTCAATTTCAGACAGTATAAAAAAGTAATATTCCAGCAATAAAGCTTGATTTACACCTCGCACCCATCTCTTCTTCTTCCCTTTTTTTTTTTCTTTTATTTGATCATTTAGTGAGGATCATATAACTGTATATCAGACACAAATGAAATCAGGTCTCGTGCACATTAAGGGCCATGTCTAGCTGCAGCTCTAACAATGCCGTGGTCCTGCTGCTTGGGCTCTGCGGTGCACCAAGGGCAAAGTCCCGTTCATTTTCAGGCCCATTTCCTCCTATGATTAGGCGATCAATCAATCCCAGGGCTTCAATCTCATCAGGCAGACGGGATTATCTGCCCATCTCCCCCTCTCCGGCTCTCACTCCCTCTCTAGCTCACGTTCTCGCTTGCGCACAGCAGCACATTAACATCAGATCGAGTATCACAGGACTCGTGCAGCCTGCAACGCCAAACAGACCACAGACAGACATCTCATCATCTTCCTTCTCTTCTAATACCCCCTCAGCTCCCCTGATACACAAACACACACTCAAATGCGAAGACGAGCCCTGAAGGCTGTTAGTTAGCCACGACCGACAAAGAACACATCCTTAAATCGAGCAGTTTTGTCTTTTTTACCTATTTTCAAACCATCTAGGGTTGGGCAGAAACGTAGAAATGTTAAATATAAAATCGAATGAGACCGAATAAAATCTACGCAAGAATTTCTGTTACAATTCCATCTTTTACTACAAACTACACTGTAACTAGTCTAGTATTCCAAGAAGGTTGTTCCTACAATACTACAGCGTTCAGCTACACCGTGTTCACACGTGACTGGAGGCTGTGACATCACTGAAGAACCGGACTAGAAATAACGCACATGGCCGTGGGTATTGTACAACTCTACCTTTACCTACTCCTGCTGGGTTTTCTTCCTCTTCCACCACTGAGGTTTGTTAACAGTGTGGAAGAAATCTTACTGTTAATGTTAAAGCGCTGACACTGGAGACTCCCTGAATAAAAGAACACCATATCGTCGTATTCATTTGGGCCGATGTCGACATCAAAATGAAGAAATCCACAGAGCTCTGGAGATATTTACAGGTTTTTTTGGTTTTTCTGATATTACTTCCATTAATTCCTAGTTACACTACATGTTATTGAAAAGTAAGAAGAAGAAGAAGAAGAAGAAGAAGAAGAAGAGAAAGGATGAGAAGAAAAAAAAGGAGAAGAAAAAAAAAAGAAGCAACAAAAATAAGAAGTAGGAGAAGAAAAAAGAAGAAGAAGAAGAAAAAGAAGATGAAAGGAAGAAGATGAATAAGAAGAAGAAAAAAGAAAAAGGAAGAAACAGGAGAAGCAGAAGAAGAAGAAGAAAAAGAAGAAGAGGAAGAAGAAAAGGAGGAAGAAAAGAAGGAGAAGAGGAAGAAGACGACGACGACAGCTTCAAGGGCACTGGTTAAGTCTCTAGGCTGTTGCTCGGATGGCTGGGGTCCACCCCCACCACTGCCGGGCCCCTGAGTGAGGCTCTTAACCCTCCCTGCTCTACAGTACAGTGTAGCAGTAACCTTACAGCTGTGAGTGAAACTAAAGTAAAAAGAACATGAAACTGTTCAAATACATTTAGGCCTAAGTGGAAAATTGTGTACATTAATTTTTTTCTCCCCTTCTGAGCTTTTCCTTTAGAGTCAGAACCACATGCATGTTAGGAGCCTTGAGCTTCACTCCATTACAAATCCCAAAACTATTCCCACAATGCATCAGTGAGACACAGGATTTATCAGAGGGCTCTATAGAAACCTTTCAGAGGGTGTAAGAAAATATGGTTTATAACGTGACAGACCACTCAGAACCTGCTACACTAAAGGGGGGGGGGGGGGGTGCACGACGGACGATGAGCCGGGGTCTACCCAACGTTAACGGCAGGGAAGCGGCCACTTGTAAACATCGGAACGCCATTACGCTTGATCAGGACAGAGATGTCAGGGAGGGGGATGAGGAGGGCTGCTCAGGAGTTCTGGGGACTTCAGGACATACTGAACACAGTAGTGAAATCAGTAGTGAAATTCAGGTGTGGAGAAATATCACTGATGTCAAAGGAATAACAATCTAAAATGTACAAAGCTTCATGCCTTAGATATTAAGTTAGCTAAAAAAAAATATATAATAACAATAATAAAATAAATAAATAAATTTGATGTATTTTTACTCATTTCTTTTATCCATGCATGGAGGAGAGTGATGAAAAAAATGTTTACAAATAAATAACAAGCATTTTGATATAATTGTTTTGCGTGGCTGACATTTTTTTTTTCAAGCAGCAGAGTGCAAGAAAGAGCAAAAAGAAAGAAGGAAAAAGACTTTAATCATCTTCCAATGATTCTGCCATTATCTGTTGCTTTTTTTTTCCCCTATTAATTCTCTGTTACGGTTCTGACGGTTTTTGGTCGAAATGTTTTGTTGGACGCACGCCGGGAGATTTAATATCACGTCAATGATCTCAAAACATTGTTCATTTAAATTTACGTTGGACGACTGAGTCAGTGAGATTAGGTAGAAGGGGGCGGGGCTTTCAGACAGTGTCCAATAATATTATGGGAGTAATATGTTTCTGGCTCATCTCCAAATGTATTGTGGAGAAAAAGCCTGCTCATGTGACATGTTTCTGAGCTGCAGCGTGTTAATAAAACAGTCTGTGATAAAGATCACTACACGGCGGGAATGTAACGATGTGTAGGAAGAATGAAATGAGGATTATTAGATTTGTGCGCAGGAGCGTTGTCATGTGAAATGTGCTACGGCATGTAAAGTCGTTCTGTACAACTTTGTGCCTACAGTTTGCTCGCTGCAGCAGTTTTCACAGCTGAAAAGTTGACGTTGGTTAGTTGATATTCACACGGTACGGTTTTATGTATAGTTTTTTCCGTGTGCCATGACGTTATGTGACCTGTTGTCGGCACGTCGGCGAAAAAAAAAACAAAAAAAAACTCAAACTGATTTGTGCTAGCTAAGAAATTTCTGGTCTCACGGACAGTGATGACATTCTGATTCCGGAGCAGGCTGTAGTGCGGGAGCGTGTAAAGGTTTTTGTTTGTGTTGTTTTCACAACGCTCACCTCCGGTTCTGACGATCCTGTGCAATACACAGATTTGAGGCAACTCGTGTGCCAAGTGTGCTGTAGATCAAAAAGGTTATTCCCACACTCAGGCAAAACACACTTACAATCTGAATGTCTGCCTTCAAGCAGCACTCCTTAAAACACAGACAAGACATTTATTATTACCCGCAGCTACGAGTCACGGCAGATGAGCCCCCCCTTAACTACTAAAACTTTTATCGGCTTTCATCAAACCAGGAGCTGGAGGTGCACATCGGATCCTGCCTTCGCAGCCATGTCTGAAACGGATGCACGAGCTGTCGTGCTCCGCCCTACTTTCATCATTCGTCAGCGAGGGGAAGGATTTGAAAAATAGCACGTCTTTAACTGTCGAGAAGGAGAAGAATGCGTTAGTAATACATTTACATAGGCAGAGAGGGGGCGCAGGTTAGAAAATTCCGCCCCCGTCTTAGAACGCATATTTCACTCCACTCTTACTGATGAATGCTGGCTAAAAGGGAACATTGCCCAGTAATGTACAGATATTCAATAAAGGGCCACTTAATGGGCACAGTCAGGGGAAAGAAACGTAACCCAAAAAGCTTTTTGATGTAAAGACACTAATTCAGTTAACAACATTGATCAACCTGTCATGCTTTCAGTATGGTGCAATGGCTTTTAGCACCATGTGTGGGCATTAATGAAGTTATGAAGTCGCCAAAAAAAAAAAAAAAAAAAACAGCTTTCATCCCTTGTCCTTGTCAGATCCAATCTTTTTTTTTTTGGAGTGGAAGGAACAATGCCCTGTTTCTGCGTGTAGTATCATCATGACATTTAATACAACCCTCCTGAATCTGAGGAAAAGAGCTGCTGTGCTGCACAGAATATCCACCAGTCATTCACAGCCAGTACTCACAAGCTCTGGGAAGACTAAAGCTGCAATCTTGGGTCATTTTCACACTGGACCTGGGAATTCGGGATCATTTGGTGAAGTGTGAAAGCTGTTGTGGAGTCCAGGAGAGATCCAGAGATCCGATCCACGGGCGTCTTAGATAATAGTGTTCTGGGACTCGCTTCAGCTGAACCCTGCTGAGAGTCCCGTCAGATGTGGATGCTATCGTCTCTGTGATTGGTTCAAATCTGACATCACTTCCTGTCTTAAATCTGCTCATGGGAGATGTTATGGTCAGCAAAGGACTCATAGATACATCGATTCAGACGTGCACTGTAACTAGTTCATGTATTAGACAATAAAAATTGTGTAAATAAAAGTGTAATGATATTACACACTGTCTTGACATTTCATGACATTGATTTTACAAGGTTAAAAGGCTAATTTTATTTACTATATACAATTAAAATGTTTCCAATGCTTACCAATGTTACAGCCTTAAAATGCTACCAAGATATTCCAGGTGGTTGCTATGGTGATGCCACATGATTATTGAAATAGATTCTAGGTGGTTGCTATGCTAACCCAGTATGTTGCCAGGGTGCTGCTAGGTAGTTTCTATGTTAAACCAGGGGGTTGCTGTGATTTTCCAGGGGGTTGCTGTGATTTTCCAGGGGGTTGCTGTGATTTTCCAGGGGGTTGCTGTGATTTTCCAGGGGGTAGCTGTGATACTGGTAACTGTGTTGCTATATTAACCCATTTGGTTGCTAGGGTGTTTCAAGATTCCCCATGTACCACACGTCTGTGAAGAACCTAATGACTAAAAATAAATGCACCCCGACCTCTTCCCTACGGACAAACGACCCACTTCGGTGTGTGGGTTCGCGGCAACTGCAAATCCGCTATTTCCCAAAAGCACTCACAACCCATTTCATACCGAAATTCAAGCGTCAAAAATTGCATTGCATTGGCATGGAATAAGAAGAAGAAGAAGAAGAAGAAAAAGAAGTCTTGCTGACAGCTTTCAAGGCAGCTTTTAAATCATTAGCGAGGTGAAACAATAAGAGGATCTAAATAACGAGAAAGACTACAAAGAACACGAGGAGTGTCTGGAAAGTGAAGAGTTATTTATGAGCCAATCAGCAGTCGAGAAAGTGATTTACTTGGAGAGAAAACACAGGTGATGAACTCAAGTGTTTGTAATGGAAAAGTTCTCCGATTCCACTCATTTATTACGATTCACATGGCGACTTAAACTCAGGAAAGTTGCCTGGTGACAAACCTAGCGACATCAGATGTTAGTGACTGTCCCACACTCGACTCGGCTCTCACAGCTCTCACAACACGGCTGCTGATATACGCCTTGAGAGGGCAGGTTCACTCGACTCGTCATCACTGTGTACCTCCTGACTGTGTCACCTTTAAACACTACCTTCTGTCTCTGCTTCTTTATAGCATTAAGCTAAATTTGTTGTTCTATAAGAAATAACTGCCTAAAGAAATTATTTACAATCTATTAAATTCTGTCCTATTTTATTATATCGTAAGTGAAAAGCTTCCGTACCAATGATCATGGTGAATAAATTAAATATCTCTAACGAGAATGTAAACACTGGGGACTAAAATATGTGGAAAAGGACGAGATGATGATAAAGGAATACTTCTCATTAAAGACTGAAATATTCCATTTATATTGTTTCACTTAGTGTTAGAATTTACAAATAACCCGAGTGTAAATTCTTACCTTAAAAATATCCTCGGAGTCACCAAAGGATCAATTGTGCGTTAAACAGGAGTCAGGAGGTTCACGCCTCTCCACCCCCCGACGGTCATTTCCATACGGGTATCTAGACATTAAAAAAATGTAACGTTAATCAGGATCTCTAAATGAAATGACAAAATCTAGAGCCAAATACTCAGAATCTGATGAGAAAACCTTTAAAGACATTGCAATAATATTAGTATAAATAATTCAAGTAAACCTCACCAGTCGTCTTCTTCTTCTTCTTCTTTTCTGTTCAGATAAACAGATGATTTTAATAAAACATCACAATCTCAAAAAAATAAAAAGAAAAAAAAGGAAAAACAAAGCATTAGGTCTTTGTTTTCAGTGTTGTAATTCACAATTACGTGCACTCGTGGTGTCCTGCTGCTTCGGATCAAAACAGCTGACTACATCTCCAGCAGCAGCACTAATTTATCAGGAAACTGAGTGATGTTTTCCTGCGGAGGAGGAAAATAAAATCAGTTCAATGGAAAAGCCAATCAAAAGAATCTGCTTCACGAAAAAGAATAGAACGACTATATATGGACAGATGTACCGTAAACAGTTTTAGAGCTGAAGTACGTTAATCGAAATTCTGACATGACGTCATCTAGTAGCACAGTGTTGTTTAAATCTCAGTCAGAAAGCGTGGATTAAATTTTATTTAGTTCCATGGCTCAAATCACAACTAACCACGTGGTGAGGTTTTCTGTAACATGACGTTTATTTACCATTTGTGGAATGAGTCTCCGGTGTCAGCGCTTAGGAACGCTCAGACGTAAAGCCATAAATTCAGGTCTTGTGACAAGGAAAAGTCTTTGGACAGAAAAGTTGACGTTTTATCTTTTATCTTAGCATCATGACGAGCTGCGTTATTTTGTCTTATTAACATCGAGAGAGAAAAGAAAAGAGAAGCTGACGAAGGAACTACAAACTACATTCAGGTAAATAAATTGACAATAAAGCTGAAGCGGTGTTGAACTCGGATCTTTTTCCTACTACCCTGTTGTTGTTTTCCTACAGCGGCACATCACTGAACGCTTTATTCCTTTACATAATAAGAGCTCATACAAAAACAGCTGATGTCTTCAGGTGTCTTTATAACAAGAGTTTAACTGGTGGCTTTCATGGCACAAATAGCACCTTGTGCTTAATACCGGAGCTCAGATTAAGAGGTCATAAGCTGATATCGCAATATAATGTGTGTGCATTATTACCCCCAGGGCAAATATGAATTAATTTATGACCATTTTAAATTTAAAGATCTACCGTGATTTAACTTGAAGACACAAGTGTGCAGGTTGCTTCTCAATCGGGTTATACAGTATACACCAAACTATCAGGGGGAAAATATTAATTAATTATTATCAAGTTTCTTCCAAGTGTTTTAGGTCTCACAAACAGTCAGATATTGTTTTTACAAAGAGGTCTGAAATGTATACATGCAGTACATCATCTCCTGCGTGGGCTACAGTATGTGTATTAAACACAGAGGTCCTGCTGATGATAAACCTGTTTAAACAACTTCAAATGAGTGTGCTTTGAGTTCAAAATACCTTGTTTTTGAGCACTGTCCGTTTTTCAGTGTTCACACTCCTGTTAGAACTAGCTGAATTAAATCGCTGGCTAATTATCTAAACAAACACACTAGCCAGCTTGCTAGCTAAAAAAAAAATCTTAGCTAATCTACCTGTTACCCAGTGCATCATTTGAGCCGTGGCTGATATTTAACTGCTCCAACTTCGTTCTCCTTCATTTCCCTGGATGTCTACTTTCATTTCATTCGACATTTAATTCCATTCCGAGCCAAACTAGAAAATGTTATTTCACTTCACTCTACTCTTTTTCTCAATTCGGTCAACAAATCTAAACTACCCGCCCCGCAATCTGTGTCTGCCGCCGCTTGTCCTAGTCGTCGTAGTCTGACAGACCGCGCAGCGAGCCAATAGGATGTTTTAAATCGCTGCCGATGTTCGACTAGAACCAACCACAGGACAGAAAAAAATGGATGGGCGGTGCTTTGTGAGGAGCCCGCGAGAGCGCTAGAGGATTGCCATGGTGACCATGCAAGCGCCGCGTGCAGAGCAGACGAAAATGGCGTTGGAGTAGTAGCATCATGGGCGCGTGCAAAGGGCAGGTGCAATAAAGTGAGCGGTTGTCATGGTAACCGTAAACGACACCGTCAGTGTAGTGCTAGCTTCGTTAGTCACAGATTTTAAGATTTTTTTCTTTTTCTTGCACATAAACCGATTGTTGACATATTTTTCCAAAATAGTGAACAAAAAAATTGACTCAATGCATGATATATTTGTTTATGTCGTCCACCCTAAACATATTTTATTATTAAATATTTAAAATAAACAGTATAACCATTAACTTGTTTTTCTTTTTATGCTGTATGAATCCCACATTTTTTTAAAAAGGTTTATATTATATTTCTAGCATCTAAATGAATGGAATAGTTTATTGAGGCTGTTTGTATCGGAACAGATAGCATTAGCATTAGTCTCTAGCCTACTGTATGCTAGCGGTTATCCTCACGCTAGGTAACATATTAGCCATAACTAATATCCTTTTTTTACTACAATTCTTGCTTCCTTGCTTCCTTCCTCACTAAATAAAATCTTTTGTTATACCTTTACTTTAATTGTCAAAGTAATTGTGAAGAAAAAGTTTAAAACTTTTCTACTTTAACATCGAGTGAATTGTGAGGCACTTTACAACTTTAACCTCTAACAACTTTTTTTGGAGTTGCAGTTTAATTGGGTAAACTAAAAAATTGGATACTTTTACCACTTTTTTCGGAAAATGAAAATATGAAACATTACAACATGAACCAGAGGAGGGTATTTTCTTACTTTATTTTTTCTTTTTGTCTTTTTTGTAGAGGAGTTTTGGTTTAATTAGGTAAAGATTAAAAGATTTGAATACTTTTACAACTTTTTGGCTAAATGAATATATAAACCAATTCAGTCACCAATTACAGTTTTTCCACATCAGGTTTTTCACATTTACCGCATTTGGCAGACGTCCTTATCTGGAGCGACTTTTATCTCATTTCTACGGCCGAGTGATTGAGGGTTAAGGGCCTTGCTCAGGGGCCCAGGAGTGGCAGCTTGGTGTCCCTGAGATTCAAACTCACAACCTTCCAATCACTAGTCCAACACCTTTAACCTCTAGGTTATCACATCCTCCTGTTCATCTCCCTCTTCATCACCATGTAATGATATTTTCCGAGAAAAGGCTTTGGGTTAAAGTTGAAGTCTCTAGTTACAAAATCGAAGTAAGAAACAGGTGAACTGAGAAATTTTTGTGATTTTTTTAAATAAAGAATTCATGGGTTCCTGTTCAAAACGAGCTCAATTTTTCCAGATGAACCCGTTGACTTTCCTGTTGTATGTAAGAGCTGAAGGTGAAACAAGGTCATGGTTTTAATCAGTAGATTACGCTGTTCCAAGCCTTGCTGAGATTTATCAGAGCATTGAAAGTGCATGGCCATGCAAGCCCAAGTGACTCACAAGCAAACCGCGACTTGGCAATGTCTTTGTTACAAACCCAGATTATTAAAAAGATATCCCATGGCAACTCATTATACCATGTGCTTGGGCTATTCCTCCTCAGGCTCTTTAATTAAATCGGAATTATTCGTAAAATAAATAAATAAATAAATAAAAAAAACTGTGATGTGACTGCCAGCTAGTCCGTCATTGTGCCAGCAGGCAGGTGCCTTATCTCAGTCATTTGTCCATCCACCCCTCCCTCCATCACCACCACCATCACGCTTCACTTCTTTCTTCTCCTCTTTTTTTCCCATCTTTGTCCTCCACTACCTCTCTATTTTTCTGCCTTGCCTGCTTTAACGTTTAATCTTCGACCATAAGGCCTATTCACATATGGCTGCGTTTGTATTATAACGGTCTGTATAGTGTTGGACACGGTGGCTTGCATAAATATTTACCCCCATCTTGAACTTATACACGGTTTATAATGTTCCAGCCTGGAACTGAAATAGTACAAAAGAACCAGTAATATAGTTCAGTTGCTTCTATGACTAATCCCCTCTTTGGAGGTGCTGTTGTGCCAAATTTTATTTATTTATTTTTTTAATAAAAGATTTATATCTGCTTTAAGTGATGTTCAGTGTTTGGATTTATTTGAATAGCTTGTTGTTCTTCAACTTGGTCTTCAAGATGCAGTATGTTTAGGTATGTTCTCTATCAAACCGCGTGCAGTAGAACTAACTCATGCATTTCAGATCCACAGGGGGGTGAACACTTCACAATCACAAATTCCACAGCACAGATGTGCTTGAAGAGCTAGCTTTAGCTAGCATTAGTCTCTATCATACTGTATGCTAGCGGTTATCCTCATGCTCGGTAACATTTCAGAGATTAGCCTTAGCTAATGTTTTACTACGTTTCTTGCTTCCTTGCATCCTTCCTCACGAAATAAAATCTTTTGTTGTATCTTTACTTTAAAGTAAACATTAAGAAAATGTTTAAAACTTTTCTAGTTTAAAATCGATCTTCAGAGTTTGGATTTGTTTTAATAGCTTCTTGTTCTTCACCTTGGTCTTCAAGACACTGTAGGTTTAAGTATGTCCTTAATCAAACCGTGTGCAGTAGAATTAATTCAGGGGGTGAATACTTTGCAATCACAAATGCCACAGCACAGATTTTGCAGGTTATTTAGCAGATTTTTCCTTCCATTCTACAATGATGTGCTTCTTTCTTCTCCTTCTTTTTATTTATTTTGTTTTTTTTAACATATAGCCCAATTAATCCCATTTCAGTTCCAGGTCATTACACTACAAACCGAGGAAAGGTTTAAGAGGGTGAATACTTCTGTAAACTACTGGAATCTTTTGTGAAAACTTTCTAATGTGCTGCACTTACGAACACAACCCACGCTTTATCATCTCTCTTACAGTCAAGAAAATCGATGAGATTTGGAATTCTTTTCCTTTCTATAAATACAATAGCAGTCAGGACTTTCGTTCGTTACTTGACTGATGTTATGATGCTTTCAGCATAATGAGATCTAATTCCACACAAATGTAAGGAAACAATGGAAGTGAGCGAATCGCAATACGAACAGGGACAATAACACGGACAAGGCTAGAAAGCACAATTACAGCGTGAGTAAAGCCGTGTCTGTCAGCACTAATTATGTGCACTCTTAATGGCGCTGTTTAGGAAAATAGCCCGTAGCTGACAGAAACCATCGCGGACTGAGGAGTTAAGCTGGATCTTGTCAACGGGAATCTTTTTTTCATTAGCCACAACAAAAGGCAAACAGTCAGAAGCCTTTTGTTGTGGGGAATATTTTCGTCTTCTTCATTGTCTTTTGTCTTATTGAAAGATGAAAATTGTTACATGTGGAGACACTGAAAGTAACGTCTGTAAAGGCTGGCTCTTTTTTTTTTATTTTCTTTCTTTTTTTTAATGGCTTATGTCTTCCTTTTTTTTTCTACATAAAGAACTTTATCTCTGTACGGCAATTGTTAAAACAAGCAACAGATTTAAAATAAAACCATTGTGGCTTGAGCTTTTGAAAAAGTCACAAAGAGCAAGACATGCAACGTCGACTAGCGTGTGCGTACGAACGGCTAGACAGTGTCAATTAGCGCAATTAAATTGTTGTGCTGGTTCCTCACAAGCGATTCTCTATAATTAATGTTCTATAACAGGGAAAAAAAAGCATCAAGGTTGTTAATGAGTGCTTTCAGGGAAAAGGTTGTGAACCTACTGATGTATATTCTTTAAAGAGCTTAGATCAAAGCTTGTAGAAATGACCGTAATGGCAGCTGACGTTATTTACTGCATTAGTTAGCATTAGCAAATCCTAATTCACTTTATACCACATTGCTGTTGAAGTCTCGAATCTGATGGGTCGTAAGGTGATGATTCATTCTCCATAAGAGCGGCTGTGACTGGTTTATGTTAACGTCTTACCGTTTCTACAGCACCGGCTCACGATCTGAGTGTTTAGAAAGAAAATGGAATGAATGTTTTAAAAATTTCAGTAAGGAGTCTTCAGTTTCGGTCCTTTATAAAAGTCAGTAATTTTCCACTGCTGGTGAGGACAGAGGGATTTATGTGGTTTGTGGTTAAGTGACGTGAAACGGGGTACAAACTTGTCTCACGTTCGTCCCGTAACGTTAATGTAACTATAAATGGATAAAAATGACAAGATGTTCTTGAATAAATAGTAACAGTAACTATATTAAAAAAAAAGAGAGAAAGAAAGAAAGAAAGAAAGAAAGAAAGAAAGTGTTTCCCAAAAAATAAGGATGGAAGAAAGCTTATTGTTTCCCGAAAAACAAACAACATAAAAAATAAATAAAAAGGATTATAGCAGAAAGAAAGAGAAGGATTGAAGAAAGAAAGAAAGAAAGAAAGAAAGAACGAAAGAAAGAAAGCTTAGTGTTTCCCAAAAAAACAACCAAAAAAATAAATAAAAAGGAGAATAGCAGAAAGAAAGAGAAGGATTGAAGAAATAAATTTTTGTTTGTTTGTCCTGCTCAGATCAGCGTGAGTGAGTGTTTATATCATCAGCTACGAGAACTCAGTCAGAA
>JAOTRN010000003.1:2020026-2031941 GCA_028566695.1 Bagroides melapterus | reverse complement strand
GAAAGAAAGAAAGAAAGAAAGAAAGAAAGGAAGCAAGAAAGAGAAAACAATAAAGCCAAAATATCCTTTGGAACATATATTCACAGTCTTCAAAGTTCCGTTTTTGCAACAAGAAGAAAAAATGTCGCAGAGGCAGGGAAATGGTTTACTTGGTTGTTGTTGTTTTTTGTTGGTTTTTTTTCTGTCTTAAAGCTTAGCCAAGAAGTAAAATGAGCATGCATCTAGGTATTCTTCTTTTTCAAAATCTACATTAGCAGCAAAACGTATGTCCTCAGAGACCAGACCTTATACATTTTCTTAAAAACAAAGAAAAAAACAAAAAAACAAAAACAAACAAAACAAACAAAATCTTGCGTGACAAGAAGAGTTAAACAAAGAGATTCTCCACTTCTATCTTACAAACTGCAATGGCTCTGTAATGGTGCTACTCCACAATGCAAGGACGAACGTCCTTTTTTGGTTTTTGGTATTCTTGGTATTTTTCTACGTAAAAAAGCCACCTGTCTGCTCGCAAAGAAGCGAAGACGGCAACTCTGATGCGTACTCCTTTTATTTTAAAACTTTGTTTCTTTTCTTAAAAACTGCAACAAATTCTCAAGTATAAAGAAGCCTCTTTTCTCATCTTTATGCACCAATGGTGAAAGTGTTTAGTCTTTGGATTTTCTTTTCGTTTTAAAGCGTGAGAATTATTATTATTCTTTTTCTTGTATGACAACAACAACAACAAAAAAAAAAAAAAAAAAAGAAGAAGAAATAATAAAAGAAATAAAGGAAAAAAAAATTTAAAGCCCATAACAGACTGCAGCCACACTGCATAAAATACACATCTGCTTTGTAGAGCCAAAGGAGAAAGATCTCCGAACCTACAAAATGCAGTGGAAGCAAAGAAATAAAAAGGAAGGAAGGAGAGAGTAACACACATACAGACACAAAAAAAGACAGAGATAAAGTAAGTCGAGACGTTTGTAAGTGCACAATAGGTAACACAAATATAAGTGAATAATAATTTTCAAACAGATCTCTTTTCCTTTTTTTTTGGTCAGGTCGCTGCACCAACCGTCAAAGGAAAGAAGCCCCTCATGAACAAAGGGATTCTGCCGAGTCTGTTGGTGGCAGTTTGGGTGAAAAAAAATCCGAGATGCGGATTTGACTACACTGAAATAAAGTACAGATCAGTTCCTGCTCCTCAATCTAGTCTATTGGAATGACCAAGACAACATCAAATGAAGCGCTTTAAGGTTGGACAATACAAAAGCTAAATGTACACAAAGATTATTCAATCTACCATACTGTTTAAATTTATTTCCAATGCAACAATCTACTTAACACGAAAAATGTTTATATCAATCATAAATACAGGTTTTTTTCTTTTTCTTAAAAATAATAAAAAAAAACCTAAAAAAAAAAATCCCTCACTGCGTTTCTTGTTTGGGTATGGTGGGAAAGAGTTTTATATCCGGTTTAAAAGAATTTTAGCAGTTTAGCGACCCTTTTGGATTCCCAGAAAGCTCTGTCTTAGTTCGTATCACTTCCAAAAGAATTTCCGTTAAAAGAAATACAAAAACAGAAATGTTTTCTCATTTGTCAGGAACGAAATGAATAAAATAATGCAACATAAAAAAAGGTTGTGAGCTGTTGACCTGAGAATAAAATAGACATTACATCATTCTTTTTTCATTAGCAAGCCATTGGTATTTGAATGCTTAGATAGCAAGAAAACTGTAAGACTATTCTCCCATACAGTACATACTGGCTTTGTGTGACTGTGCTATTAAGTGGACGTACCTATGCAAACAAGGTGTGCATCGTTATCTCGTTCTTTGTATAGACAGAATCTGGGGCCCATCTGATTTTTGTGGTTTTGAGGCAGTCCTTTGCAATGCAGCATTCCCCTAGCATTATCCGCATGTTGACTGCAGTGTTCTTCTTTATTAATTTAATATATGTGTGTACATATAGCTATATACTTAAATTGAAACAAATTAAAACCAGCATGTTCATATGGGAAAACAATCCACTAACATTTAAATTTTTGGTTACAAGCTTTGGAATTGCAGTTAGTCTTTACACATCTTTTTTTTCTGAAATTGGTTCGTATACTTTTAAACATATTTTAAACATCGCCGCTTTTTTTATCTTTTGTGTTTTATTTATTTTTTTGTTTTTTGTTTTTTAAAATATTGTCCATCGTTGAAAGCTCTTTTACAGTCTGATGGAGTCTGTTCCTACACTAGCCATATTACTACTACAACTATCACTGTCTTTGAGACAGCTGGGCTGCTGTGGCTCCTCTGCCATCCTGCCCAGCCTGTCTGCTGATTTCTGACTGCTGTCCGAGTCAGAGTCGTCAGTAAAGACGTCTGTTGGTATCGAGGTCTGAACCCCTGAGGTGCTCAATGAACTTGAGGTAACCGTTGAAGGTGAGGAAACTGGAGGAAAAGAGGATGATGTCGAAGGGGTGGCATTGGGCTTTCCAGCTAAAGCTTTAGAGAAAGGGGCCTGGGGCCAGGGTTTGCTGGCAGCTGTGGTGTTAAGTGTGGCAGAGGAGCATGAGGATGCAGACACAGATGAGCATGGCGTGGTGTTTGACGTCGTTGGCGGAGGAGATGTTGTGGTGTTGTTTGGGTGGGTGACAGACTGCGAGGTAGATGCGGTGTTAGGATCGGGGAAGCAGGCTGAAGAGTGAGGTAATAAACTAGTAGCGTGCTCTTTGGCATTTCCGGCTGATCGCGTGATTGTTCTGTGTTTGTGCAAGGATGAATCCAGGTGTTGACTTAGTGCCTTGTCCCCATCCAGAGTGACATTACAAGCCAGGCAGTCATAGAGGCCACCCTCAGCTGAACTGCCACTGCTGGGGACTCGAAGCAACATCTCTTGCATGTTTGCCACAGACTGACCAAAAAAGCAGATCGACTTCAGGTGGCTGATAGCTGCTTCCTCCTTGCTGAAAACAGTTTGACACTTGCGGCACGCCAGCCGATACTGAACTTTGGGGACAATGTATTGGTCAAGAAGGGGGTCTGCACCTTTACCATCCACTTCGTGCTGCTCAGGGAGTAAGTTATTATGTGAAGAGGTATCAACTGGGAGTTTGCCTTTCTTCTCCTCTGTTTTTACCAGATCTTTGGCAGAATCTTTGCGGTCCACCGAAGGCTGAGAAGAAGCTGGGGTTTGGCTTGCTTTCGGTTGCTGGATTTGCTGAAGCTGTCGCTGCTGCTGCTGAAGTGCTTCCTGCAGGCTCTGTTGATATTGCTGGTAATGCTGGAGCAGTGATCCTGGTGATAACCCCATCAGGGCTTGCGATAAAGTTGGGTTGTAAGGGAAAAGACTTTCCATACCATACATAGGCTGAAGGTATCCACCTTGAAGAGCCCCTGGAATCTGAGGGGCATAATATGGAGAGAAACCTGGCATAAAATAGGGCAGGAACTGGCTGGTAAGCAGTGCTGTTGGATCTGATGCTAAAGCAGCCTGCAAAGCTTGTAGCTGAGCAGGATCAATCACATATTCCATGCCAGGTGTTGGCATTGAGGTGGCTGGAACAGCAGTGTCTGGTTTTTCTTTCTTGGCACTGGCAGCAGAAGTGGAGGGAGCTGGCGTACCCGCAGTTGAGGATGGTGTGGAGGACTTCTCGACTTTTTCCTTGGGCTTTTCTTTCTCCCTGGCTTTCTCCGTTTCACGCTCTTTGAGAGGATCAGCCCGGGCGCCTAGTTGGGTGGACAGGGAGTTTGATGTGGGGGTGGTAGTAGTAGTTGAGTGGGCAACAGAAGAGCTGGCCTGAGCTGGGCTGGATGAGGCCAAGGAGGAAGAAGAGGGGATCTTATTGGGTAAACCAGATGTGGGGAGACTGGGTGAAGGTACACTGGCACCGGACATGTTTAGAATGTTGGGAGGTTTTGGAGGGGTTAAAGCTAAAAGAACAACACAGAAAGAAAGTGAATTAATATGATGTCTATGGATCAACACTAAAAAAAAATCCAACGCAATCAATTTCACAGCACAAAAAAACAATACATTGCAAAACTAGTTATCAAATAGATCAATATATTCATAAGGTGTATCTGACATTTTGAAGGCTAGTAATGACATACCTGAATTGGTTGAGTTAAAACCTGGAAGGGAAGGGCTTCCAACCCCTGGCAGGAGAACCGGGGGTATTCCTTGCAGATTTGGATAGGCCGACTGCAAATTTAGGGCTTGCAAGGCTGGACTGTCAAACATCCCTTGTTGCTGCATGGCTTGTTGTTGTGCAAGACCAAGAACCTCATTGGCTTTCTTGATGCGATCCATCTCTTGTTGGGCCATTAGCTGACGAACAGTGGCTGGGTCAAAGTACTCTTTCTCTTTGTCAAGCTGGCTTCCAATAGTCTCCTTCACCTTGGAGATGTGTTGCTGGGAGAATATGTGGTCCCGCACTGAGAGACGTGCACTGTATTTTACACCACACAAGGTGCACTCTGTCTTAGGTCCCTCATAAGAGGTCTGGTTGATTCCAAAGTGCTTAGCCATACTGAGCTTGGCTTTCTTTTCTTTAGCACGGGCATTCTGGAACCAGACCTGTACAACCCTTTTTGGGAGTCCAATGTCATTGCCGAGTACCTCACACTCCAACATAGTAGGGGTCCTGTAATCACTGAAGCAGGACTTAAGAACTTTCAGCTGGAGGTTAGTCATCTGAGTACGGAAGCGCTTTTGCCCTGGTCTTTCTCCACTGTCAATACTTCTACTTCCAGATGCACCAGGGCTTGGTGAGCAGGGGTCGGCCAGACTAGATGTTTCACTGTAATCCACCATATTTTCATTTTCAAAGTCTTTTGCATAATAACTTGTTGCTGGGCTCACTAGTCCTGAAGACATCTGGTCATCATTCTCAAGAGACGGAACTGATCCTCCAGCCTTAGACAAGAAATCTCCGCTGTTGTGGCTGTGCTTCATATCAGCGCTGTCATTCTCTGCATTTGCCTCATCACCAGTAGTGGTGTCTGTAATTGCAGTGTTCACAGACGAACAATCATCATTATCAAGCTTGTTCTGATCAAAGTTAATGTTTACTGATGATATGGTTGGGCTTTCAAACTCCTCCATTCCCTCAACCTTAATTGATGTTGGACTTAAAAGTGCCCTGGGAGACAAGTCCATGGTTTTACTCACAGGTGACAGAGATGAGCACTGGCCATCATTATTAGAAGAACCTATATGAGAGAAATTAGCAATATCCTGAGGATCCATTTTCAAGTGCATGCCATCATGTTCAGCTAGCAAACCAGTAAGTGTAATGTTGTACCCAGCACGCTTTGCCTCATGCCAGTGGCGTGAACGGATATGGGCTTCCAGGGCAGTTTTAGCTTTGAAGAGGGCACGACAAAAGGGGCAACGGCGATGGGCTTGAGCTGGCCCAACAGCCCGAAATTGTCCTTTTCTTTCCCTGGCCCTGGTGTTTTGGAACCAGACTTGCACCACTCGTTTCTTGAGCCCCACTTCATGTGCAATATGGTCAAGCATCTTTCGAGTAGGGTTAGAGTCTAGTAAATATTTCTGGTACAGGATCTCAAGCTGCTCAGGTGTAATAGTGGTTCGAAGACGCTTGTCTCTTTGTGGTTCTTCCCCACTGTTGGTGCTATCATTTTCCCCTGGACTAGTGCCTGCTTTTTCCTCTAGCTTTCTCTTTAGAGAGTTCATGGTGGATGTCGGTGTGGATGGAGAGGTGGCAGAACTGCTTGGTATTTGTGGCAATGCTCCAGCTAGGAGCTGGCTAGCCAGCAAAGGGTTACTGGGGTCAAATAACATAAAAGGCATGTCCATTGGTCTGTCCAAGAACTGGGGATGAATAAACTGGTTTTGAACGCTCAAGAAGTGAAGCTGCTGGTGTTCTTGCCAGTGCTCGAATGAGGGGAAAGCAAGTTTACACTGCTCACACTGGTAGGGAATCATTTGCTGCGCCAGCTGCTGCTGTGAGGCTAAATGGGAATTAAGAGCCATCAGAGAACTTTGGGAGGGGTTTTGGCTGGTATGGGCAGAAGATGCTGAAGCAGTACTATTCTGCTGCTGTTGAGAGAGAGAAGGTGAAGAAAGCTTTGTGTTCTTTGGGGTATGTTGGACTTTTTCCTCTCGTGGTAGTTTCTGTTGTGGAATCTCAGCTGGCTGACTGCTTTCTTGTTTCAAAGATGACTGCTCTCTTGGGCCTAGAGATGGTTCTGCAGAATTTTTGGATTTCTCCTCAAAAGTGTTTGACGTGTTTGTGGATGTAGCTTCAACCTTCTCAGATGATGTAATATGAGAGAATGATGTGGATGAAGGTGGAAGAGGGCAGAGGCTTGAGGACGATGACATTGGTGTGTGACCTGATGATCCAGAAGATGAGAAGTATTCATGTGAGAGGTCAAGAGAGTCTTCATTTTGACTGTCATATTGCCCTTCCTCATCCTCATCTTTGTAGCAAAGCTTCTTTTGATGTTTGATAAGGTCAAATATCCGCTGGAAGACCAGGCTGCACTTCTTGCACTGATAGTTCAAGTTAGTAGTGCGAATGTATCGGTCATTGGACAGCTCACGTCGCTCACCCTCTTTTGCTCCATCCCCCTGGTTCTCATAATTTTTGCGAGCTTTTTGTCTGGCATTCTGGAACCAAACAACAATGACCCTAGTTGGTAGGCTCAAAAGATTGGACAGCTGCTCAAATTCGTCATCTTTAGGGTATGCATTAGCATCAAAGAAATCCTGCAATACTCGAAGCTGGTAGTCTGTGAAGCGAGTCCTTGTGGACCTCTTACTGCCAAAGGACTCTGGTTTTTGGGGTTCAGGTGAAGGAGGTTTAGAGTCAATTTTGACCTCCTCCAGAGTAGTGATAGGGGGATTGTTGAAATTGTAGGGGGAGTCTTTGTTGCGCTGCCGCTCTTTGAAGAGAGTATTCCGAAACCAGTGCTTAATGACTTTCTGTGGAAGTCCTGACTTGTCTGCCATTTCTTTTATTTGTTCTTCATTTGGTGAATTGTTTATGTCAAAGTACTGTCTTAGAACCCGTAGCTGGTCATCTGTAATACGGGTGCGAGGCCTTTTATTCTGCTGCTGCTGCAGCATAGCAGGTGTGAGCTGCTGCTGGTACAGATGTGCAAGATCAGTGGCTAGACCCGGCTCAACAGCTTGTAACTGTGCAGGGATTTGAGAGGGCAATGACTGGAGGGACATGGGCTGCATCATGAGTGGGGAGAAGAGAGGAAGATCCATTGGCATTGGAATCTGAGGTAGTGGACCCGGGGGCTGTGGGGTTGAAGCAGTTGGAGGAGTAAGTGCGGGGGCTGAGACAGGAATATTTGGTGTCGGTACCCTCTGTGGAGGAGGTGGTGGTGGTGGGGGAGGTGGAGGTGGTGGCGGGGGAGGAGCAGCCTCAGGTGTTTGTGGTCTTAGTGGGTATAACTTGTCATATTGTTCCCTGTACTCCTTAGCAAACCTCTCTAGTGATCTAAAAGGGAAGAAGGCCTGATGGATATGCTCCTGGTGACTTTTTAGTATTAATATATTGGAAAAGAGTTTTCCGCAGGCCTCACATTCCAATTTCTCCAGTCCCTCAACTGGGTCCACAACTCTAGTGATACCACCAGGTGCAGTTGATGCAGACACAGCTCCTGCAGACTTTCTCTGAGCTTTCTGTTTGTTCTCATTGTATTGAATAACTAATTCAAATCCAAAATTCTCCAATAGCACTTTGGTTGCATTACCACGAGCATCTGATGCAATCCTTGGTGGAAGGCATCCATTGTCCTGATTCAAATTAGCTATAGTCTGTGGTATATCTTTCTTTTCTTTGGATTTTAAATTTTCTGGAATATCCTTTGGAGCATGGTCGTCTGTTTTATCATTAATTTCTTTATCCTTTGGCAGATCTCTGTCCTTCTCACTATGAGGAACAAGCGACTTTGGTTTCTTTTCTACAGGGTGTGAGAGAGATGCACTCTGCTGAAGTAAAGCCATTTGACTTGATGCCTGGGAGTGGGAATGGGCTTGGTGCTGTTGCTGAAGGTGATGATGCATCAGTTGCTGTTGTAGGCAGCTCTGTTGGGCCTGCTGGGCCTGGTTCTTTTGCTCCTCCAACAAAGAGGCAGCAGAACCACTTAGGTTAAGTGAAGAACTGTTCAAGTTAATTTCTGGATTCAGCTGGAATTCTGCCCCAGGGATATAGAAAGGAAACAAAAGCTGTTGCTGTTGAAGGGGCAAAAGCGCATCTGCTGTCATTGGGAAGTGCTGGAGTAGTGGGTTGAACAGCTGAGACTGAATAAGGGCAGCTTGCTGTTGGAGCTCTTGCTGAAGTTGGGCCTGGGCTTGAGCTTGAGCCTGTGCCAACTGCTGCTGTTGGAGCTGCTGGTGACCTCTTGAGGACAGCATGTCTGCAAATTTCTTTTTTTTCACATCATGGTTTTCAGAAGGTGGAGGATGAGACGTGGAGTTAGACATGGTCTCAGAGTTCTGAGAGTGACTCAGTTGGTTCCCGCCCAGGATGCTCTGTGCTGTCTGTACCCCTGCTGGAGAGCAGCTGTTGTTGCTTGAGCTTGTTGTTGAGTTAGTTGATGGGATGGGGCTGGGAGTTGAAGTGCTATTTGAGGCGCCTCCACTTGAACCGCCACTGTTGACAGAACTGGAGCCTCCACCTGCTGCTTCAAGTTTGGCTGCCCTGGCTTTGGTCTGATGCAGGACAGAGCGCATATGAATCTCCAGTGTAGAGCTCTGACTGTATGCGACATTGCAAGTGCTGCATTTGAAGGGCTTATTATCAGGACTGCTGGTTGGTTCCGGTTGACCTGTAGTGGATTCCTGCAGAGCCCGTTTGACCTTATGCAAGTGGGACACAGAGTTATAATGTACCAGAAGAATATTCTTCTGGGTAAAAGACTCTTTGCAGACTGTACACTTGAAAGGACGAGATGGGTCTAAGAATTTCTCCATGGTGAAATTGGGACCTTTCCTAAATGGCAGCGCTCGTTTGGGCTCAGATCCTGAATCCTCTTGTAATGATCCAGAGTCACTGCCAGTTGGACTCTGTTTCTCCTCGGGATCACTGTCCTCTCCTTCTTTCTCATCTTCAATGAGACCTGCCTGGTCCTCTGCAAGTGAAGGGTCACCGATAACCATGAGGTCTCCATTCATTAGTAGGCCTCCATAGAGCTGCTGAATATCAGCTTCACTCAGTTCAAGGTGACTGGACTCCAGGTGTTTTTTCAAGGCCTGCAGCGTCCTGAAACTCCGCTGACAGAGACAACACATGGTGGCTGCTCTGATGACATGGTATTGGGAATGCAACTGCAATTTCTCAATTGTCTTGAATGCCAAACTGCACTGGTTGCAACGGTACTTGTAAACGTGGCGATCAGAGACAGGGAGTTGTGGCCTTTTGTTATGGACCTCATTGAAATGTATCTGGAGAGCGTTGGAGGATTTGAACACTTGATTACAGCCCTTTTTCCAGCAGAGGAAACCAGTGTCATCTCTTGCAGGATGTTGCTCTTCAAGAGGTGACTTCCGAGATTCAATTATGTCTGAGACCAGATTAATTCCTTTATCAGCTTCAACCTCTGTGGATTCTACAAAACGGATACAATAATAAATGTTAGTGATGTAAAAGTAAATACAAATGATTCAATTAAATTTTTTACAGGTAGTTTAAAAAAAAGGTAACAGACGCCTCTATCTCACACCTGTTTGTTTCTTTGTGCCTTCAGAGGTTGAGTTAGACAAGGATTGGGGTGTGTTCTGAGTATCTTTCTCCGGTCCCGGGACTGGTATGAACATGCTTGCTGGCAGTACCTCTGAAGTTGCCACCTGGAAAATAAAACACATAGTATGCCGAATGTTAATTAAAATCCTTTTCAACAGCCGCTGATATGGAATGCACGACAACTCAAGTGGATGTCTGATAACAGACACTTTCAAAAAGATGAGCGGATAACGCATCTTGGAAAAAAACTGTCCGATTTTGTTTCATTACTTGTTAATCACTGACGAATATAAAGGTTTTTGTCAGTGAAAGGTTTCCTTCCACACAAGTAATCATGTTATTAATGTTCTTACTTTATTTGCCATTCCAAGAATTTGCACTTTGATCACAGATGATGTTTGTCAAACTCTAAGAAAGTTCTGCTGCAGCCAATTAGTGTGATGGGGCCAAGGTGTCTACCTTGGCCAGTTGAAAAGCTTATTAGGAGCCTAATTAAATAATTCCTTCTCCTTATAAAAGTGTATCACATTCCAGTGAGGAGCTCATAGCACAAAGTACAAAGAAATTCCCTGTCTTTCCGAACAGCTTCCATGCTTCTGTTTTTTCATTTTTTTTCCTTTTCATATCCCCTTTATTCCTCTCTCCTTCTTCTAGAAGGGGAAAAAAGATAACAATTCATCAAAATCACTCATTAACCAGCTCCTATTTAACAACAATCAGTGACTGAAATTGGAAAAAGGGCTGGGAGATGGAGCACTGTCTGCTTCACCTTCCTTCAATTAACAGAACAATCAGCCTCTCTACCCAGGCTGCATTTCAATTCCTCATCCTTTCCATCTCCCCTCCTCCTGCTTGCCTCTCTTCCATGTCTAATTCCTACTTTCATTCTATGTTTATGTCCTTGTGTCCCGATCTTCTTTTCTCTTTTTCATCACACCACCTGCACCTCGTACCCTTTCAGAATCATCCGACTGTATACCTGATTAATTTTTTTTAATCTGATTATTATACTCAAAAACTATTCTTTCCTTCCTTTCTGTCTTTTTTTTTTTAAATCCACTAATGAATATATGTTCCTAGGCTGGCATTTATGATACGCAGAGAATATCGAGTGCTCCCGAACTTCTCTAAAATATAAATCACTTCCATGCACAATCATCGTGAAGCACCTGACGGCATGAAGGACACGGTCCTCGGCCCTCCAGCAGTTACTTCACTCGTCTTGAGGTTAAGTGGAACTGTTAATACAGCTCTATCCATTAAAATCTGATTAGCGTGTGCAGATTCGTGCTGGAAATTTTTTACAATTTTGATTTTTTTTCCTTCTACATCTCTTCCTTTGAAACTGAAAGGTGTAAATTAATGTGGCCAGTATGGAGAGTTTTGAAGCAAAACACAGCAGTGATTTACATTACAAAGTGGACTGTTTCTAGACAAGTGCTTCATTAAGCCACGAGAGCCCAGCACAGCCAGTATCCCAAGGTCATTTTTTAATTTGGACTGTCTAATTCGCAAAAACACAGTTCCAAATGGCTATCATCTGAGCCAGACTGAGAATTAATGAAGCACAATTATTTTCATTATCCCTATCTAAGACAGACAGAAAATGATACACAGACAGAGAGGGAGGGATTTAGAGAGAGAGAGAGAGAGAGAGAGAGAGAGAGAGAGAGAGAGAAGGACCAGACAAATAAAGAGAGAGCCTTGCTCGCATTTTTATGCACTGTTTGCAAGAAATGAGTCACCTATTTCCGAATTCATTAAGCGCTCCTGTTTGACATGAGGGAATGGAGTCGCTTTACTCTCCTTCTACTTGTAAAAAAAAAAAGAAAAAAAAAGAAGAGGTGCTGCTTTTAATGTGTGTTGTATTGCTCCAATGTGTTTTTACAATGTGCCACTCGTGTAGGGAGAGCGACGCATTATCATCTCTATAAAAGAAAAAATATTGCTACCTGGTCCTAATAATGTGTTCATCATTTATTTCCTGGCTGGTGAGTGGAGACGGCATAACGGCATTCCGAGGCATCCTCGCTTTCAGCGATTGGCGAGTGAACAATTCCTTTCCACAGACAAATCTAAACATAATTATTTCTCCACTGCAAATATGGAAAAATAGAGACGTTGCATCCTCCATCAACTCTGCAATAACACTCAGCTGCAGAGTCGATGGGATGCTGTAGGTGATGAAGGTGAGTTGCTTAAAGAAAAA
>JAOTRN010000003.1:1980267-1991121 GCA_028566695.1 Bagroides melapterus | reverse complement strand
GCTGTGGCTCAGGGGAAAGAGAGAGAAAGAGAAAGACAGAGAGAGAGAGAGAGAGAGAGAGAGAGAGAGAGAGAGAGCAAGAAGATGAGGAGGATGTTCGAAAGAAATAAGAAAAGTAGTGAGAAATTATCTCAAATGTCCATTTTATCCATGGTGCTGAGCAGGTGAGAGCTGATGTCATAACAGTGGAATGCAAACCACATTAAGCACGGTAACCGAATCCCTGTGTGAGGACAGACATGGCCTGCTCACAATCCAATATCACGGCATGGACAGGAAGCCACAACACTCATTTAGGAATGATTACAGTCTTCAGTGGAGAAACGAGGATGGATAAATGAGCTGAGATGACAAAACATCAAAGCAAAAGAAAAAGGATAACAAAGTTTTTAAAAAAAAAGTTTGTTTGCATGATTGTGCTAATATGAAAAAACCCTATATTTTATAATAATAATAACAATAATAATAATAATAATAATAACTACTATTTTCTTTCTTTCTTTCTATAGATATTTATGTATGGTAAATAATAGACAACGCAGATTAAATAAATTGAATATTTGACTGATTACTGCTAAATAATCCAGATAGCTATGTTTTTTTTTTCCCTTTTTTTTGTTTTTTTTTTTTTAAGATGGCCTACAAATTTGTGTTTCTGGAAAAATAAACATGCTTTTATAGAAAAGTATAATGGAAGATGATTAGGGTATGATGTTGGACATACGGCATATTTTAGAAATCTTAATTATTCGGTGCTGCTGCGTCCAAATATAATCAACTTCAATTAGCTGATTATAAAAGCAGTAAAATTAGCTAAAAATGCTTCAACTGACCATTTGGTGAACGATTTAAGCCAGCGCTAGTTTGATGGTTAGCATGCACTGAGCTAGATCATTTACATAAATCACTTCAGACCAACTGAAATACCACAAGCCAGCAGCAGCGCTTAGAATAGGAGCTGCCATGCATAAACCCACAACACCCATGAAGCACTAAAGAGTTTTATAAGGTGTTTAACCTGCTTGACTCGCAGATCACACGCTGATTTTTTTTAGAGGATGGTCTACTGACCCTGCAGGTACTCGAGGACATATTGCTCAAAGGGCAGCATGAATATCCAGAGATTAACACACAGTGTATTGCAGTTCAGCTACCTGTGTTTAGACATAATTACACACTCAGCTCCACTGCACGACACAGAGACGTTCTCACAGGTCTACCAGCGTTTGTATGTGGGTTCTCTCAAGCCGAGGCTTTGCTTTTCGGGTTGCTTCTTGGTATATGGGTTTCATCTTCTGACAGACAGGAGCTTTAGAGATTTTGATTCCTCTGAACCTGGTCTCAAAGGTCTATGGATGCTGCATTCGTTCATATATCTAAAATATATACACCGATTTTTTTGGTGGGTTGTGGTTTGCTTTTTTTTTTTTTTTTTAAATCCAACCTCCAGATCACCCCCTAGAAGCAAGGTCCTTCACCCCAATCGGTTCGATGTTCAACCCAAAGTTGCGTCCTTCGATTGCTTTAATCAAATAGATAAAGCGGTCTAGGCTGCTTGCTGTGCTCGCCAGCTGAAGCAGTACCAACTCTAATTGGTTTAGGGATAACATTAATTACCACATTGCTCATTAATGGATGAAGCCTTTATTGGTTCCATTGATCAGCAGGACTTGTTAGCCATCATCCTAAGCAATGGTGGATGTAACAAGCTTACATATTGGCATATCAATTAATGGAATCAATTCCTGCCTAGCAGCTGCCAGTCCCCTCTCGCCAGCCCACTGCTCATCCCTCGCTGCCCCATCATTCCTCTAGAACGAACAAGACAACAGACTAAACTCGTCCAAATCTTTAATGAGAGATCTCCTCGATTTTCTAATCCGGAGGGACAACGAAGCGAGGGTGTAAGAAAGCGAGGACAAACACCAGACTCTCACTTGGACTGTCCGAGTCTCGGCTATGTCACACTCTGGTGTTACTCCCCACAAGTGTCAGCTTTAACGTTCCCTCCGAAAACACCCGGATGAAAGAGCCCAGGAGTACTCCGGAGAAACAGACAGGCCAGGAAATTCTACACACTAATTCCAGACTTCACAAGACTCCTCGGAAAAGTTCAGCAGGATTAACTCCATGCTACGGCTTACCGAATCGCAACACATAGCAAAAAAAAAAAAAAAAAAGCTTCAGGCGGGTCAACCCAGCTGCTCTTCTTTAAACTTCACCTTCTTCTCTTTTCTAATTGAGATCAATGCTGCACTTTAAGACTCATTGATTAGCACTTTAGAAATACTCTCTGTGTCACGGAGGACTCCGAACGGAAAGCAGACGATTTTATATATTACACAAAAAAGCATCCTGCTGAGTGCGAGGACGAGGTTAACCAAACAAAAGCGACGGAGCCATGATAACTTAAAGTGTGGCTTGATGACAAAGTGAAAGGATTAAAAAGTCAAGCCCAAAGCACTTCATTTACTTTAGAACCAACATTTTGGCAGAAAGGGAAAATCGTGACAAGATGGAAATCCCAAAAATCCCATTTGAAGACAAGCCTTTGAGCACGCTTGCTGGTTGCCAAGTCTGAGGCAATAAGCATGTGTGATGAGCCGTATTAACATTTTTTTTGTGTTTTTTTTTCCTTTTTTTGAAGGGTGGCATTTTAAGTTTTACTACAGTAGTGAGAGATAAGAAAAGGCTGTCTATTTCACACCTATCAGTTCTTTTCCAGAGTCAGAATCAGAGCGAAATCGATTCATTGGCTGCTTGTCCAAATTCACACTGCATGTAACTAAATTAAACTTTAAAAAAAAAAAAAAGAGCATAAATGAAAGTTGCCTGAGGGGTGTGTAGGGCTGAAAATAAAACTTAGAAAAGAATAAAACTTCGTAAAATGATCGTGGAAGAATGTAGTCGAGTCTTTGCCAAGCGTATTCAGAAATCCCAAAAATCATCCGAGAGCGGAGAACACGAGCACGGACCGCTCGGGTGCTGAAGAAATAATTTGATAATTGTATAAACCGCTTGGTTAAAATATTTGCTGTATCCCATCCAAACCTTATATAATTTTATCTTTTTTATTTGTCAAACACAGAACATTTCTTCAGAGCTACAGCTCTATCCTTCGGTTCGGTTTAGAAGCTACAGCAGAGTCGAATCACTTTCTCGCTCAGAGTTCACAGAGACCACAGCCTCGTTCGTGACACTCTCTAACCCAGGTGTGATTTCACCTGCCTCGAGAACCACACTGAGGTGGAGAACCACACCAGGGGAGGGGTTCTATTAAAACCGACTAATCGTGTGCTGCACGTGTGGAAGCGCTATTAGGAAAGAAGATCTCCTTTATCTTAAAGCCATCTGGAGCCTTTCAAGGTGTCACTGCGTCCGTCCTTTAGGTCTTTGTTTTTTTTTTCGGTCGTTTTTTTTTTCCTCCACAAAACTCTCCAAAAAAAAGAAATAAAATAAAATAAATAAATAAAGCTTTTTGAAGTTATTATAAGACTAACACAGTGATTGCTCACTTGTACGTACAGCTTGGTTTCTTATCAGCCTGTGGCAGGGTTACAGACACAGCGTGGGTTGCTTCTGTGTTGTGACATTTGCAGAAGTGGAGTAGAAACTCTCTGAGACGGCTTTGCAGAACGTTTTTAGCGGATAACACAACTATTTGAAAAATATAAAAGGTTAGAGACGAGCACAGAGAAAGCGAGAGAGTCAGCACGGATATGTGTGTGTGCGTGTATGTGAGATTGTGTCTGTGTGTGTGTCAATAATGCAACTGGTTTGGCTGTGAAACCAGACGCACTCAGGCAGGCAGTTTGGCGGACACCCAGTTACTTGCTCTGGGTCCTACACGCTGCTCTAGCAGACTCGGTCCCTTGGGCGATGCACAAGCCGGCTGAGCAATTAACAATTTCATGCTGATTGCCTGAAGCATGTTTTGCTCGGCTATAAAGATAATGGCATGAAAGGTGCCTCACTCTTCACGGCGTTCCCCGTTGGCTCGATTCCTCAATCGTTTTTCCTGCGTGGTTCAAATTCCTGCTATTTCATTCCAGCCATTTTTCAGCTTTCAGCAGGTATTTTGGAATTTAAAAAAAAAAAAAATTAAGGTTATCCACTGGTTTTGGGTTTGATTTGAAAGTCAAACAGGTGTACAGGTCAAACTTTCATCATGTACTGCTTAAATAAAGATGATCACGTGACGGACCATGCTGCTAGACAGAAATAATCCATGCTGGAGTGATGTGATGTGGCATGATGCAATTATTTCCAGTCTGATTTCCAGTTCCAGCAAAAATTAGAGTTAAAAAATTTGACTGTTTAGAGTCAAAGTCATTTTAGAAAACAGTTCATGTTCACGTTCTCGCTTACATTACAGCGGTTGAAAGAAACCTGAAAGAAATCCTAAAATCCTAAAAAAATCTTGACCCCATAAACTCCTTCATCATAAAACAACTACATAACGACTTTTGCTACAGTATAGGAACGCTAGCGTATAAGAATTAGCGCGTTGTCCTTTACTTCACGTTACGTATCTGATGTGAAAATTCGACCGTCCTCTGCTAACATCGATCACTAAAAAATGTTCTTAAAGTGTTTGTACTTCAAAATCAAAAAGAAAAAAGAAAAAGAAAAAAGACCTCCGGCACCACAGATAACCGTTTTCCCATGATAGGATCTCGCTCCGAAAACTGACAATAAAATGGCAGAATAAAAAAATACTAATAAATAAAATTCCTGTGTGTACATACAAAAGAGGAGAGCCTCGGGGGGATCCAAAAACCGGCTGCAAATCTGCTTGTGACTCTATTAAATGAAACTAGCTGCGAAGCAGTCATTAAAATGAGTTCATTTCAGCAGATTCAGTTGAATAGCCTGTATTGAGTTGCTGTTAATGCACACTATATTCTGTATGTCGATACAAATGAAGGGTCTACTGAAAGGACAAAGAAAAGGACTAAAATATAGACACACGTGCCCACACACACACACACACGCACACACACACGCTAATGAACAGACGGGCTCAGGAAAACCATCCCTACACCAGACAGCTCACGTGCCCCATATATCCACTCATTGTATTCTAAAGTGCTGTCTCTGCTTCACTAATGATATTTTTGTGTTAATGACCGCCTATTTTAAATGCAGCAGCTGCCTGGCCCATGCTGGCAATTTGAGGATTTATTTAGTTCTTGTTTAATGTTATGACCAGGCTAGGGGAAAATTAGTGAACTTGAAATAAAATAAAATCAGAACACGGTGTTAGGACACACACATTACTTACAGAAGCTTAACAAAAAAAAATAAATCACAATGATCATCTGTCTTTATATAAAAAAGAAAAAAAAAAAAAAGTCCTATGTTTCTCAGAAAGAAAGACGCTCGCTGAACTGGCTTTCCAGGAACAAGGAAGAGTAACGGTACCTTTGCTACCTTTGACATTACATTAGGTACCAAATCAACATCATCAACAACAACAACAACAGCGTTCTTGATAAACTTCTTCATTCTCAAGACACAATTTCAAGGCACCAGAAGGTATTTTCACTCTTGCTCTTGTGGTACCTTCATGAGATAATGTGCTCTACACTTACTTCGTGCGCAATTAAACCTTTAAAAATAATTTCATTCAAAGCACGATAATCATCGTTCATCATGAAAATCCAAGCCGACCCAAGCTACCAAATAGGAGCTCCCTCATCCTTGTTCCTCAGGTAGAACCATTGATAGATGGTACCTTCAGGATGTATCTTTCACCTGGGAACTCTCGTGTGCAAAGCTATAAACGTGTATTAGTAGTCCTTAGGGTCTGATTATGTATTAAATTGTTTTTAAAGATAAACACTAAAGGTACAGAAGACAGTTGGACAGTTAATAGATGATGGAAACATTAACGGTTCCACATCAATGACAAGGATAAGTATCGTTTGGTACCGTCATTTCTGTGTGAATGAAGGAGCTTTAATTAATTTTTTAGGTGCGTTAATTTATTTTTAAAGTATGCAAATAAATAATAAAGGTACAGAAGATGTAACCTTGATGGTTCCACATGAGCGACAAGGAAAAGTAGCGTTCGGTACCGTTATTTCAGAGATGAAGCATATTAGGTGAACAAAAATGATGATTGAATTAATATGTTTTAAATATACCGAGACATACTAAGAGTACGGTAGATCTAACCTTGATGGTTCCACTTCAGCAACAGGGAAAATGATCTTTGTTACTAAGCGTATAGGTGCAGATGCAGATTGTGTCTCTTATTTCTTTTTCACACCTATTAATGGAAATGTATAAAAGACATCACGGAACCGTAACCCGACCCCAGACGCATTACTGTTCTCGCTGCTGATTACTCAAGGATCAGCTTCCTGGTGTGATCTTTATTAGAAGATCTATCGGAATGGATCAAAGAGCCAGACGAGACCAAGCTGGTTTTAGACCCTGCGAGGATCTTGGCGTCCACTCTGCATCTGCACCCTTGACCTCTTGACCTCACCCTGCTGGGTGTCTGAGTGTCCAGGTGCACCTCATCTTCAAGCCCAGGCTGTATCTGGGGTTATGATATTTTCTTGCGACTAACATGCGTGAAAAAAACAAACAGACAAAAAAACCTCATTTAAAGCATTTGCCTTAGAAGAAGAATTAAATTCAATTAATGAAATCCACCACCCCACCACACCCCACACATATATATCCACCCCCCAGGAGGCAAAAAAAAACTAGAAACCCCCCTGTAGCTGCCCTCCACCACCAGCCTCTAGTCCACCATCTAAATTGCAGTCACATCCCCCCGCTTGCAGAGGATGATAATTGTAGAAGGCCAATAAATTACTACTGCCTCCGCATCAATTATAAGCATCACGTCTGGCAATGAGGAAAATGAGATCTTGTGACAAATTTCATGAGGCTTGACTGCCCAGCAGTCTTTCTTAACATGCTACAGATAGCAATCCCTTATCTAGCCTCTGTAATGGGGAGCTACGGATAGAGAGATGGAGCAGCGGCCATTTAATTAAAAAGCTGGGTAGGAGGCTGAGGGGAGGGGTTTGGTGGTGGGTGGAGGGTGAGGGGGCTAGTTCAGAGTAATTCATTGAAGAGACCCTGAAAGGAGACAAAAGCTTTGTCTCAGATATATATTTGTACACCATATGGACAGTTTAACAGAAGCAAATGCACGTTCATATTTACGTGAATATCTGATCGGCCAATCACGTGGAAGCAGTACGAAAAGTCAGAATCTTGAGAGTTGACAGTGAGATTGACTTTGAGCCTGGCATTGCTGTTAGTGCCAAACGAGCTGGTGTATAGACTTTTATACCGAATGACGTGACAAACAAAACATCCAGCGGCCTTGCGGGTCAGAAAGACCTCATAGTAAAGAGTCAGGGGTCAAAGGAGGCCAGACTGGTTTGTACTGGGAGGGTTACAATCACTCAGTAAACCACTCTGTACAATTGTGGTGAGAAGAAAAAAAGCATCTCGGGACAAAACAATCCTCAAAGTGAACGGGCTTCAAGAATAGGACTCAAGTAGACACAGGACCTAGACTGATGAAAGCTTATTACTGAACTTTATCTGTTTTTCTCTCATTTTTATTTCCCTCCATTCTATCCTTTCCAAGAGCTTGTTTTTCATGTAATTTCAGAGATTTGCTAATAAGGTGCTTGCTCTACCAAAGCTAGAAGAGCTTTGTTTTTAAAATTTTTTAAAATATATATATTTATTTATTTATTTGATTGCGGTGCCTAGTGGACGAGCATCAGAGCTGAATAAAACGTCCCCTGTACGGAATCCTATTCCCACCTGGCGAGGCGAGGCGAGAGCACGGGCCGAGGCGGAGGCTGCCAGAGAAAGAGAGAGTGAGCGAGCTTGATGAGGATTTATGGCAGACGGGGAGACGGCAAAAATAAAACACCAAAAGGGATGGCCCTTAAATCTCATTCTCTGCTGCAATATTCATTGCTGTTGCAATCGGGCACACTGATAGAGCATCGCAAAAAATGACTGCTGCGTTCAAATTATGGCTGCGCTCTCTACTAATATTTAACATCATTAGAAAATCATTAGAAAACCATCATAAAACCTGGGATTATGACTAGAGCATTAAACACAATGATTATTCAGTGTGTTCCTTTCCCGTGCCTTGAAAATGAGATTTGCCTCGCTGTGCCTGTGTGGAAAGGAAAGTAAGAGTATTTCTCATAATTACTATAACATTTGAAAAACATTGGCCGGCATGAATTACTATACCATTATACGATTGTGTTTTCTTCCCCCAAAGCAAAGTTCTTGGAGATGGGATTTTGGGGAATGACAGTTCCAAGGAGCATTAATGTAATTTCACTCGGAGCTTAAGCAAGTTAATTCGGATATTGCTTTTTCTGCCTGTGATGTTTTGTTAATATGCTTCTGTCTGCATTTAACTGGACATGCAGATATATTTTACACATACGTATAAAAACGTGAGGATCTTTTGAAGGATGTCCAAAGTGTTGGCTCCTCACTCAAAAAGTCCATAAGCGTGTCATGAAGAAGCATGTGCTTTATTACTTCACAAAGACAGAGATTATGTAGTGGTGAGATTTCACCAGAGGAGATCTGGGATGAGGCCCCGAACTCTGTGCAGCTGCCTTTAAGTGGCTCGGTTCATGCGGAGTCCCGCTGAGAAGCCGGGGTCTGGAACCTTCTGCTGCCTTGTCATGAAGCACAAAGGTACTGACCCTTTGGCCTTGAAATAAAAAGTGCCCCAGGTCGAGTTTGGGAGGCTCGGAGGACTCACAATGGCAGATTTAAAAAAAACACAGTGAGGACTTCACGACACCATTCATATAAGATTGTTCCGCTACATCACCGATTAATACCAAAATGTGATCCTAATATCACGGGTTACCAGAGCACCACCAACCTTCAAAAGGGTCTGCAAACTCTAAACGCCCGGTAACAAGTCCTTCTTCCCTTTCTCTCTACATTTTTTCTGGTTTTGTTTGTCTGACTTATTTGACTACTTATCAAACTACAATGAATGCAGTTACCTATAGCCAGAGAGAATCTACATTTACAAAATCTCTGTACATTGCAACAAACATTTCTAGTGGGTTTGGAGGCTTTTAGTGTAAAAACATCTCTTACAAATTTTGCAATTTACAAATAAATAAACCATTTTTTGCTTTAGGTCTGAAATTTGTTGAGTTGACTTTGTTCTCTTGACATTTCTGTACAAACTTGGACTTCAGACTACTTCAGGGTCTTGGCAGTTGGACTAGCTAAATATGGTCTTGGTCTTGACTGAGAGTTTATACAAAGCTGTGTTTTCCAAAAAAAGCCTAAATGAATGAACAAAGAACTTGTTGGAGTAAAAGCTTGGCCTCGATTTACATTGAAGCCCTCTTCGAGGGCAAATTGCATTTATCTCATTTACACAACTAAGCAGTTGTGGATTAAGGCTCCTGCTCAGGGCCCAGCAGTGGCAGCTTGGCAGCACTAGGAATTGAACTCACAACCTTCTGATCAATAGTCCAAGCTCGTAACCGCTGACGAACCAACCACTATTCCTTGAGCTTGGCTAATCCTGGTTGTGAGCGTGTCCTGGAATCGACGGTTTTATTCTCTAGTCTAAAGGACTACTAAACCCTCCTGGATTTGGAAGCTTCCCTGTTTGTCCTCCAGTAATGTGAAGACGTGGAAAGCCACTGTAAAAACTAAACTACTCTGAAAAGAAACGTCTATAACTGTATATAAATCTAGAGAATATAATTTACATTTATTAGCCCTTATACAACTGAGAAAAGTCTCAAAAAGACACCTGTCCTCTTCTTGGTGACACCAGATAGTGGGATTATAAATCATTAGAGCACAAAGGTGTAGAATAGTAAAATCAAGCACGGTTTGAAACTGAAAGGATATTTAGTATGAGCAAATTGTGAAGAATGCTGCTATGAGCAAAGGACAGTGTTTATGATTGAAGCAGCAGTTAGGCTTTCAAGCAATGGCCTAAAATGGACTGTTTTGGGAGACAGAGTGTAAGGTAATCCACTACTTCTCTTAGGAGCGAGCTCTAAATTATTTCCAAGGCAAGAAAAAGTACGAGGTTAATATAAGAGCAGCTCCTTGTCAAGGCATTGAGAGTAATTCAACTGACACTGATGAGAATCAATGTTCCTTTGAATGCATTACTTGGCTGAAACAGGGCTTTTGTCCCTTAAAACCCGGCCGGCGAAAAATGATGCCCCATCAAACAATAGGGAAGGTGAAAATATCGAGAATGAGAGAGAGAGAGTGGGAGAGAGAGAGAGAGAGAGAGAGAGAGAGAGAAAGAGAGAGAGCAAGTACAAACCTTCTCTCCATACCCACTCTCACTGGAGCCAAATGGATTCCGAGCACTTTATGCATTAATCAATCAATATCTCTCACTGTACATCAACGGCACAACCAAGTTATGAATGACCTTTCTAGACAAAAAAGAGAGAGTAAAGGACATTTTAATGTGCATAAGACTGTGCACAGCTTAGTAACTTTGGCCTGGTTTTCATCACGCATGATTACACATGCATAAGGCATGCGGGCCATTAATACAGCTCTAAATATGATGAGGTTAGTCGTTATTCATTTGGCCTGTGTGGAGTTGACGATTGAGATGATCGTCAAGCAGAGTGAGAGGATGTTGCTGCCTGATGCCTGGCTGAATTCTCAAATCTGACTGGTCCACAGTTAGGGATTAATTTCATTAACAGCAGCTTTGGCAATTAGGGTTTATAACAGTCTGCAACTGTAACAGACAGAGGTAAAGCTGTAACTGTAACAGACAGAGGTAAAGCTGTAACTGTAACATTATGAGGTAAAGCTGTAACTGTAACA
>JAOTRN010000003.1:1946560-1959279 GCA_028566695.1 Bagroides melapterus | reverse complement strand
CCCCCCCCCCCCCCCCCCCCCCCCCCCCCCCCCGCGGGGGGGGACAATGCTGCATCCGGTACCTCCACCCTCATCCCTTGTTCATTAGGTGCATCTGAATAACCATGGGCACAATCACAATGCAAGGCACTAATTAGAGCCATGTCTTCTTTAACGAGCAGAACCTCTGCTTACGCCAGGTGACTTTGAAAGCAGACAGGAAATGATGTCAAGTGCAGAGAAGTAGAAGAAAGAAAACAAATCGCTAGTCGTTGCTCTGAGCAGCTAATTAACAACTTAGACTCATGGTGGTTTTATGAATGTAACCCCGCAGTGCTGAATTCCCGCAGTTCAATAACTCTGCCTGCAGGAGGCGACAGCTGTGTCGAGGCATAAGACGCCGCAGACGCAGCTGTTCTAACCGTCCGCAGACATCTGCAGCCGTCCCATGCCATCTGGAAATTTAAGAGGGCAGTTCAGGACCTGCTTCCCCCTCCGCTTCTCCTCCCAAAACTTGCCTCTCAATGCAACCCTTCCATTTTGGATTGCGAAGCTGGGGGGTAATTAATGGGACAGCAAAGGAATGCAGCGTGGCAACCTCATGGCAGGCAGACAGGAGACAGACACGATCAATCGAGAGTCGGTTGGATACCCGCAGAGTGTTTAATAGAGTTTTATATTTGTCTGAGTAAATGCCGGGCATTAAGGAGACGCCTTTCTGAAGCAGTCCCATCGCAGGAGCATCACTGCTGCTGATAGATGTCTCGGTGGTTTAAAGAGAACACAGCGAACTCATCATGTCCGTTGAGGTTTTGATTAAACAATGTGTCATGTTATGGCTGTGACAAGCAGCTTATCATGAAAGAGCAAAACTCTCATGGAAATTTGATGCAAGTCGTACAGAGGGCTTAAAGGCCAAGTTTTTCTGAGATGCTCCCATAGAGAAACATACACAATACTCCCATACATGTGCTCTTGTCTCAATTTTGCACCAAAGAACAGAAGCAAATACTAACAAATGAACAATGTCAGATATTACTCATAGTTAGTCACTTGCCAGTGTGACAACCGCAGCTTGGCATTGTGGGACAAAGGAGTGGGGTGGGGTGGGGATGCTGGGAATGCCACAGGAATAGGGGGACGAGAGGGACTGAAGAGCGTGTGGTAGCCGGGAGAGGGGGGCTCCAAGACAAACTGCACTTTGATGATGATTAATACAGCCAGGGAAAATTAAATTCAGCAAGGGAACATTACCAAAAATGTCATTAGTCTCTGACAACAAACATCCCACTCTCTCGCTGCACTCCTCATGGGAGCTGCTTTTGTGACGAAACACATGACATCTGCTCCGGAGGACACAAACCTGCATGCCGAGTCAGCAAAGCAGAAGGATCGGAGCCAATAAATCCTAGGTTTTTCTTGTTTTCACCACACTCCTCATGTTTGGTCAGAATCTTGCATCAAAAACGAAGAAGAGGTGTCTCAGTATCAGCTAAGATGGGTGTGTATTATCTAGCTTTCACCTCTGGCATTCCCCTGTTTGGCTGCGTAAATATTTCATTACCACATAATTGGTTGCTGCTTCAGGCTAGGCAATGAGGCGGGTGATCTTGCAATGTTTTGCGGATTCTGTTCCTCCTTGTTCATCGTTTCTATATAAAATTCACAAAGCCTGAACTAAACTTGAAATGCGTCACGTATCCAACGAGGAAGCTTTCGAGTTGCCATGTCCGGCCCCCTCTCCTCCTCTCCTTCCTAACGAGAAACCAGGAGCATGATTCTGCGCCATCGTAAATATTTAAGCTGGGCTTAAACCAGCGCACCTTTTATTAGTTTCGCTGTGCCAACAGAAGGGCAACAGGGTCCTGGAGTGCATTGCTTGTTAACATGTAGATTAGTGAGGTGGTGGTGTGGTGGGGGCGGACATGCTGCCAGGATAAAAACGAGCGCATTTGCATGTTCGCATGTTAAACGTGTTGGGCTTTTAGAGAGAGAAAGAGAGAGAGAGAGAGCACGAGCGACAGAGAGCAGGTTTCCACTTCTAAAAATAATACTGCAAAGACATTCATATAGAACCATAACACAAAAGCATCAGCATCCTGATTATACAACATTGCTTGGAATTTGTGATTGGTCAGGTGTTGAAGGTGTTGATTAATTTTTCTTTACAGCACAGCTCTTTCTGTGATTTTTGCATGTCTTATTAACATAAAAAGAGACACAAAACATAAGCAAATGACTATCTGCTACAAAGGAAGGGGGGAAGTGGTAGCTTAGTGGGTAAGGTGTTGGCCCCTAAGCAAGACCCTTAACCATCAATTGCTCAGCGGTATGAATGAGATAAATGTAAGCAGCTCTGTATAAGGGCATCTGGAAAATGCCCTAAATGTAAATGAAACAGTAACAAGAACTAACTTCCACAACATATATAACTATATTTATACCAGAATAATGTGTGTGATGTGTTAAGTTCTTTAATAAAGAAATTGTTTTACCTTTTATTTTATTTCTTACAAATACTATACAAACAAAAAAATGAAGAGTTAGCTTAAAGTACAAGAAGCCAAGATTTATATTTTTGAAGGAAAGGTGTATTCTGAATTCAAAAGCAGGAAAAAACTTGCCCTGAAGGCTCACCTGTTTTGCCCTTCAGCAAGACTTGAATTTGAAATAGGTTCTTTTTTCAAGCTCTGGTCTCTATCCTATGCCCAGTGGAGCTTGTGTACTTGTGTTGAAAAGTGAATCTCTCTGGGCAAAGCTCACCCCACACTCTGCTCTCCCTCACCTCCCGGCCCGTATGATATCCGCAAACACACGTTGCTTCATAGTCATTCGGCACCGCCTGCTCATTAGTCGGTTAAAAAAAAAAAAAAACAGTACTTTGCTTTCCATAAAAAAAAAAGAAACAAAGTGCTCATTGATCAGCTAGATCGATGGTGGATCAATAACCTAAACCCTCATCATTCCAAGTGCGGCATAATTACAGCTGAGATATGGTCGTCATCACAAAAATCAAACACGGCACAGGCTAATTGGAGGCAGATCCATTACTTTAGTCATGGCATGCACAAAATAAAGCTTTCCAGGCCCCTTTGAAAGAACGAACTCTGCTAGCTGAGCACAAGAGCTTCCTAAAATAACTTGCTCACACCATTAGTTGCCGTGTCATAGTGGAGGTCGTGGTGCTGGGGCCCATTTGAGGACATTTAATACTAGGCACATCAACACTGAATTCCTGAACAGCAAAGCTTTGTGTCTTGTAATAAAAATGGCACATGCTGGGTATTAGATTTTATATTTTTATGATATTAATTTATATAAAAGTGATAGAATCCATGGACTACACCAAACTGCTTGTCATCATCATTCATGCTCAGCCATAGTCTGCATTCCAGCAATATATAATATTCCAGCAAATTTCACTGTCTGGGTATGTATTTGAAGGTGAAATAACATATTTGAACGAATCTTTGACAAAATGCTATGTTACAGCATCACATTATATTGTTGTGGGTTATTAGACTCTATAGAGTTTAAGTCCATATTCCAGTATACACGGCCACATTAAAACGTTTTCATTGTGTTAAAAAATCGTAACCTTTTTCTGAAAATTCTAAGCCAATTATCTGTATGCATTTTGACCAGCTTTAGAAATACACAGAGGGGAAAGTGTAAGACCAAGTAGAATGTGCCAAAAAGGACATAATTGGGCCACTGTGTGCTTCTAGTGGTCCTCATTCGACTTAGAGTTCTGTGCAAGGCTAAAAGTTTGGCACAGAATCCACAGGATGAGTATGTTTGATTTGTAACCAGCTCTTGCTTTCCTCTCTCCTGCTTCTTCCTCTTGTCTCTCTCTCTCTCTCTCTCACTTATATTCTCTCTCGCCCCTTCATTCTCCAAGTGCCGGGGGCACCATGCTTGTAAAAGTAACCACAGCTCTTTGAGAGCTGGATGTATTTACAAACCAAGGTATGTCAGAATCAAAGGAATTGCCACATGACATAACACATTACCCAGACTGAGGAAAGAGAATTTATGGAGAAGATCTGGCAAGGGTGTGGCACCCGGGAACTACCGAGTACCATTGTTCGATCATGCAGAGCTGCTAGCAGGTAAAAACTCACTCACCTGAGAAAGAATTAAAGCGAGAAAATCTGGTGATGTCACCTCTAATGCTCTCTCAGCACTCAGTCAAATCCCTACCCCCACTTCCTTTTGTCTCCACTTGTTCAGTCTCTGCTTGTTCCTTATCTTTTCAGCAAATCAAAAGCCTGATCATGATCTCCCTGCCAATGCTGCACCTTCTCAAAGTACTCTTAAATGTTCTGCCTCATCCTGGTTTGAAGATCTAAAGACAAAGCTCTCTCTTTTTCATTCTTCTCGTCTCTCTCTCATTTGTGCCTCAACCCATTCCCTTTAGCTTCCACAGTTTTTATTTCACCCTCATCAGCAGGGGACTAAAAATAAATGATAAATGGAACATGATATTTTAAAGCCGTATCTCTTATCTGTTCTTACAAGGGAATAATAGGGTAGTTAATCCTGCAGATCTCCCTCAAATTGATTAATCAGCACATGCAGACAATCAAATAAATGATTAATACTCTCCAGACCTGTGGTCGGACAGTTACCCCGAAAGCATCAGTAATAATTCAGTAACCCCTTGCCAGACCAAAGCTGTGGCTGCTTTGCTCCACGTCAGATCTCTGATGGGGAGGGTGGAGCTGGTGGCGTTTGGCTTTGAAGCGGGTGCATAACAAACTGCTCTGCTCTCCTCTACCTGCCGAGAGCTGCTCACCTGCTGACCTGACCAGACAGAAATCCTCTCACCTTGATGCTTATGGCCACAGGCAAATTAAAAAAAATTCGATTAGATTCGGAAGTGCTTGAAAAGCGTATGTTTGGTTTCTGATGCCACCTCATACACCTCAGAAAGGGTTCTTTCATCAAAGAACTAATTTGTCACTAGGTTCATTCATCTTTGGTGGGTCTGGAGCCTGGATTTGGAGCCTGGATCTGGAGCCTGGATCCCAGGAGTACGGGTTATGAGATGGGAATATCTCTGGATGGGCCACCAGATTCATTTGCAATCTGAATCAATTTAGACAGACTTGGAGTTTTTTGTGGAAGGAGGAAAGAAACTGGACAGCTGAGCAGAAACTTCAAAAGTGAGGCAGTGACACCACACACTTCCATCACTATGCTATATGTATTGAATGCAACATATTAATGCACACAAGCACTACAAAACAAATAGACAGGGTAATCCTCTAAGTACATAGGGGATTATGAGATAACCAAGGTAGGAAGTGCTGGTTGGTACCAGCTCTCCCAGTTCTGTCGTGCTGACCACTAGCGATGGATCCCATGATTATTCAGCTTTTTGTAGGACAAAAGCAAGGGGCTATCTCTAGGAGAATGGCTCTGTTTATTTCCGCTTTTCTATAGTGCTGGGTTTCCGAAGTGGATCAGCAATTTATGTGGATCCCCTACATCTGCCAGCTTGTTCTCTTGTGCTTAGACTAGACCAATGACAGTTGACAGAAACTCAAACACTTGTTTCCATAATGCAGGAAGTACAACGCGTTCATGTGATGGGAAAAAAGAGCAGTGTGTGACTTAATTTCCTGAGATCACCATTCCTATCCTGGCTTTTGTGCAGCTGTCTGATATCTTCCTGGCTGTGACTTGCTGGCTCGTGATCCTCTTTATCACAGCCATACATAGTCTACATAGTAGTCTCACTCTCATCTGCATTGTGCCAGTCACCTCAGAGAGTCTGAAAGCACTTACATAACTGTACATAAGTGCTCAGTGTTTAAGCTATCAGAGTTGTTCCTCTGTGGCCTAAGAATCTCGCCGCCACAGCTGAAGCACTCTGCCAATATGGCTTGTAATATATGGTCGGGTCTTTAATAGGCATAAGCAGAACGTGTAGGGAAATGCGGCAAGAAGATCTTCTATAGCCAATATAGTTCACTTTGATCTCAGCTTAAGTTGGAGTTGTTTATAAATCAGCCACACAAATATTTACGAGTTGGACAAGAGATATTAGAGGAGGGATGACTGCCTGGTCTGGATTGTATCTTTGACTGTCTTTTTCTCTCCCTCTCTCCCTCTATGGCTCTCTGCACTCCTCCCTATCTCCCCCCAACCAGTCGATGAGGCCACCGTGGCATCGGGGCTTGGGAGTAAAAGGCCACAGGCCACATTTATCACGGCATCTCCGGTTGCCATTTTATGTGGTCATGGGGAGCGGGCCTGAATGTATACCTCATACCAGAATAATGAATGTAGTCATAACCTAAAACACATCAAAACCCTGACCAAGTGACAGGTGTGCTAACCGCAGCAAATTACACAACCTGCTATATCTCAAAGCACATTCTAGTTTTGTGTACTGTCATAAGTACCGGAGTAAGGTAAATCCATAAATTAATAAGAGGCCAGCGTTCAATATGCATTGCCTCCTGCTATCTCTCTGCCCACCTAGCTATTCCTGCCTGAAGCATGCACAATGGGTTGGCCAGCCTCAGGCAGATCCATCGTCTTTAATTGCTCCCCCCAGCCCTGACCTCCATGCCTGATCTTGTTCTGATATACAGCATCTCTATTAAGCTGGGAAGTAGGTATATATTCTTTTAATGACCCTCAGTCTTAACGATGCAGTTGAAAATGGGGGACGCATCAAAAAAAATCAATTGCGATCTTTTTCTTTTGTCCTTCACTGAGACTATTAGTTTCCCCCTTTTATCTCATGTGGAGACCCCTCATCAAAAACCCCCTCAAAAGTTGGAATGAGAAATGAAGAGCAGCAGTGATGTGTAATTGTTTAAGTGGTATGTACTAGGGTTGAGGAAGTGTGCTTGTTTTATTAATGTTTTGAAGAGAGAGAGAATGATGTACAAGAGGCTGCTAAAAATGAAGATAAATCAAGGAGGTGTCTCCATGATGACCATTTATATTAAAAATCCCAGGTCAAAAAGTAGGCCTAATCTCAGGCTTATGCCCTCTCTTGCTGACATCATCAGGCAAACCATAATAAAGGAGTATGTAAGGAAGTTAACATGCATAAGGGGGTAAAGAGGAGGAATGGGGGGGTCTGATGGTAGTGGTGCTCTGGCTTGTCGATCGATGCAGTGATTGGCAGTTAATGGCTTTTCCTGTTCTGCCTTCGTAACCCCACTCTGATGGCTGTTGCCTCTGATAGGAGATGGCAGATGGCATTTGACTTTCGTACATAAAGCCCTGACTTTGTGGAGATGGCTTTATCGTGTTTAATGATTTAAAAGTTAAGTTGAATATTGGGAATTCTCTGCTGCAAGTAGGCCAAGGAGGATTTTCAAGCTTCGAAAGCACTTGACACACTTCCAAGAACTGACAGACAGTCCCTCTCGATAGAAACCACTACTTTATCAGATAAGTGGCAAGTTGAAAGGATAATCATGTGGATTTTAAACAGCTTGCATCATGTTTGTCATGCTTGGGACCGAAATTTATTTAAAACACATCAGAGAATTTTGTTTTCCACCTCCGAATATGAAGAAATAGTGGGAAATGAGTGCACAAGTATCGCTGTGTCCTTTCATTTATTAATCCATAAACTTAAATATTTACATTGCAGCACTCTAAACATCCAATGCTTACACTGGTAGTGAAATAAAAAATAAAGTGACAAATCGAAATAACAAGAGGAAAGGCCTGTATTTCATAGTTACAGAAAGAACAGCCAGTCTTTAGCAACCCAGTCATTATATTACGAACTGGGAAACGAGATCCCTGTTGAAAGAGAGAGGGGGAAATATTCTCCTGCAGTGTGAGATGCTGAAGAGCCCAAAGCTAGCCTCATAACTCATCAGCGATACTGTTCTGTGGAAGCAAGGGCCAGGACACTGGAGATCCGTTTAGAAATAGGACAGAACAAAAGCCTGGTTCTGCATGTACTGTGTGGATAGAGATCTGGAACCAGTGGGACCTGATGGTGCTGAATTAATACACTTAGAGAGAGAGAGAGAGAGAGAGAGAGAGAGAGAGAGAGAGAGAGACCTTCCACTTGCAACATCAACAAAAATTTAATAAAGCCTGCTTCATATTACTCATTAATAAGGTCCTCCCCTCCCCTCTTTCAGTGCTTAATTTAATATTACAATAATTTGAATAATCATTTGCATACCAGATCTAGGGTTAGCAATCTACTCGAGAAGCAAAAAAAAATATATATATTCTCCCTGATTTCATTGGTACAGTAGCCCAGACCTTATGGTTCAAATTAGCAGTACAAAACCACTCCAACCTAACAAATATAAATTAAGGAAATTCCTAAGCAGTGACAGAGATTACCCCGTTCATATGAAGAATCCAAAGCTGCTGAAATCAAATTTAAGACCCGGTGTTGGCCAAATGTGGTGATGCTATTGAGGAGAAGGTTGAGGAGTCGCCGGAGCGCTGAAGATTTTCCCCACTGTCTCCTTGTCGCATCTCTTCGGCCAGAGTGCCAAGTTCATAAATCAAGGTGGCCGTTTGAAAAAATGCTTAATAAAACACCAAGGTCTAAAACCGCTTAAAATACTGCACAAAAAAGAAATGCTTTTCCACTTATTTCAGCAGCTGCGACCAATAAAAAAAAAGGCACCTCCAAGAGGTTGACCTCAGAGTTCACCACATCAGCAGGAGGGGCTACATGGGGGGATCAGAGCACCAGCGAGCCTATGACACCGTCAATGTGAGTGTGTGTGTTTTCCTCCTTCGCACTTCTGTACATGGAGCTGCAGCCAGAGAATGTGTGGGCTATAAAGTCGCAGTAAATATTTGCCCTTGAAAAACAGCTCCGCTTGTCCCTCAACCTCTCCATGGCTCTTTCGTCCTCTCTCTCGTCAACATAAGAAGCATAAAGGCGAATGCAGGTGGACGGGGAGAGGAGTAAGAATGTAGAGACGGCCACAAAAATGGCATGAATATGAAGGAAATCATTTGTTTGCCTGTGTCTCTTCGATTCCGGAAAGTCCCTTTGGCTCCCATACGGTCCTTCTAATAGAGTTCAATATTTTGGGGTACTTTCTATCTGTTTTATCTTTTTTATATGAGGATTAAAAGCGCCTGATGAGAAAACAAGGTGCGAAATTATTTTTTCAAAGGAGGCCCCAATAAAAACCATATGACACCCCAGGCTGAACTGCTTAATTACAAAGGGATGAAAATCTGCACTCTACATCTGGCGAGATCATTGCCCCCATAATGCTGATAGATTTACAGCTCCCAGTCCTAACCCTGGACTCCGGCACACAGCAATTAGGCTGTACATAAGACGCTTCACTGGGCGTCCGTCTCAGCAGGGGAGGCTGGGTTTGACTTTTTCAGCTCTGTGCTGCTCAGCAAAAGACATTCAGGAAACCCCCTGTTCATAGTGTGAGATCCATCTAGAACAGGGGTCTCACACTCAAATTCTACTCAAACCAGATTTTCTGTGAGCTTTAAAATGACTAATATCTACAGATACTTCTTTTTCTTTTTGTATTCTAGCAATTAACAATGCTGCATCGCAACTCCCGGGGTGCCCAGTTTGATCCTGAGCTCAGGTTACTGTCTATGGATTTCGCAGATCTGTGTAATATTCCTCTGTGTTCTGCACTGTCTGGGTGTATCAAGAGATTGTACTAAAAATTAATGAATGTGAACAATGTGAATGAATGAGAGAGTGAATATATGAACGAATAAACAAACCTAGTCTCTGAAATTGAAATAGGATGATTCTGGGAAAAAGAAAGGTTAATCCACCTGTTTAATTGTATGCACCATTAGGCCAAGGAGATAAATGATTTTTCAAATAATTTATAAAATAAATATATCTATTTTCCAAATACTCTCCGCAACTTATTTAACATTAAGAAAGACCTTTAAAAATAACTCACGGCTCTGCTTAAAACGCACACGTCTCTCCCAGCTCTCTTGTTTTCACACTCCATCAATTTCTCCTTTTTGAACAGTTTGTAGATCTCTACATTGGGTGATACATTTTGGGATTAAGAATCAATCATTGAATCACACTAAAGGCCAACACCCAACATGTTTCTGAATTTATTTTTACATCAAACTCAGCAGGTGGGGTTGATTTTAACCAGTGTTTCAGCACAGCGAGATGCAAGCCCACGCATGCTGTACCGTGGCACATACAGAAAGTGATCGGTGGCTACGATACAGGTCTAGTATTCTGTATTTTGAAAGTGTTGAGTAGATTTAATATCATCATTTACAAGTTTGCACGGGTCTAACGTAACATAGCAACAAGCCACATCTTGAGTTTGAAACCTGTGGTATTGAAAGATGACCCCGACGTCAATGCAGCACTCGAGTCAAGACCCTCTTTGTCTTCAGTGTTACTGTTTTTTTCATGAACACAGAAAGAAGATCAGTGAAGTTGATGCTGCCTTTATTTTATTTTACAGGTCCAGAAAAAATTTGAATGAGCTGTGTGCCCAGCTCCTGAAACAAATCCTGTTGTGATGAACTCGTAAAAATGAGTCACCGGGTCAAAAGGGGAAACAGTGAGTGGGGTCTACAGCCTCATTTTCCAGCCTGGATTTATCAGTCCCTGGACTCTTCTGAGCTTTCAAAACCCAAACAGCACACACATGTATATGTTCTGCCCCTCTTCCCTTCAATAAGCACCATGAGCAGAACAGTGCTGAAGTCCAGGACACTCAAAAAATCCCTGATTGGGTGCTGATGTATAGATGCCAATATGCTATTCAAAGGGACATGATACTCTTCAAAATGACATTATTTACTAACTGATGACTCTGTTTCCATGTTAACCATCTCTCAACCAATAGGGCAATAACCCAGGATTTCCGTTCTAACACTCAGTCAAGTTATAATTTGCCTTAAAAATTTGACTGACAAATACGAGCAAAGGCAACATTAAATCATAGAGTAGACCTGATTAAACATGGCACTTATCAGGAATTTGTTGAACACGGAGCAAGCATGCAATTATACACATTAAAAGAAATATGCATTATTAGGAGAAGGGAATAATTTGTCACTTATCAGTCAGAGCTGATTCGACCCAATTAAGTTAAAAAAGACAAGCATCTGGTCAGAACAACAAGGTGAAATGAGGTAACTGACAAAAACAACATTGTTTGTTTGCTCTATTTTCACTAAGGCCAGTTCCTCTGTTTATCTTTTATAAGGTGTTTGATGAAACGCAGCTCTACCGTTGGGTGAATAAATTAGCCGACATGTAAACAACTCTGAAGCAAGCCACGAGGAAAACACGTTGAGAGATAGATGGAAGAGGAAAGGAAGGGAAAAAGGAAGCAGAGGAGAAAGAGTCGGAGAGGGAGAGAGGGGAAAAAAGGCTGAGGGAACATTTGGCAATGGAGAATGTTTAGCTTTTCAGGGTTGCTGGATTAAAGATATTTAACCTTAAGTAGAGCATAGCGCTGGACCACCCAGCCACGCTGCTCCAATTTGTGGTGTGTGACGGGTAGATGTCTTGTTTATTAATTTTCTAGGACAAGAGGAGGAAAAATGGGTGAGACACTTTCATTCAGACCCAGTGAACACACAGTAAAAATACACATATTTACGTCAGTCGCCTCCTGGTTCAACTTCCTAACCCCTACACACACACACACACACACACACAGTATTTTTTCACCGTGTGATGATTATGCAGCTGATAACAGAATCTACGGGTAAATACTTAGGGGGTAAAAACTAATCAAAACACGATTTAGCTATTAACATGACAAAAAAAAACACTCACTCTCTATAACAGGTCAGCCTCTTTAGGACTATGTACCCCCTTTTCAAATCTCTTCCCTCTTTGTGCTTACTTTCAGAATCCTAACAAACAGATGGCTTAAAAGGAGAACTTGAGTGTGCCTGGTTGGCTGCTGGTCCACACACATACACACACACACACACACACACACACACTCACAAGGACAGATGTACTGCAAACCATCAGCAGGGCCGGAGCAGCTGAGCAGCCACGGGTCGTCTGCTGGCCTTTTCCAACGTGGGAGCTGCAAAGAGTTGTGAAATTGCACCAGACTGCCAAAGATATGCAGCCTTGACCCCTCCCTTTGTGTTACGGACCAACACCACAGCTTATCCACTCCTACTCAATCTATGACTGGAAGCCTCGCTGGCCAATCCTTGGGCCTGATTTAAGGAGAAAGCCATTCTCTGTTTGGATTATTGTAAAGCAAGAGTTCAGTGCCCTCCAGCTAGAAAGGAGCAGATGAGGTTCAGAGGTGATGTGGAAGGTCACAGGTCACGCTAGTGGAGGTCTTGTCATGAACTTAAACACCAATCGAGCCAAACCACATAGCATCCATGCATATATTTTGTGAGAGGGAAATCTCTTTGTTAATATTGTATACTATCATGTCAGGGCAAAAAGCATCTGTGCTGTACAAGGTGGTAGGACTACTATGACTTTAACAGTGATGGGGAGAGGAGGGGAGGTTTGAGCAGGATGTCTGAGTGGTGGCGGTGTGGACACAGTGCAAGTGCTTTATTAGCGCTGTACTACCAGTAAATCAGAGCTCGGCTCTTCCTGGAAGAGGAGCAACCTTTTTTGCCCACTGAGCACTATTACTGAACAATCACAGGCTAGCCATGATAATTAGGAGAGTATCTCCGTCTAAACGTCTCTCTGCCTCATTCTATCGCTCTCAGACCTGACGCCTGCCCTCCTACACCACCCCCCATCCCGACCCTTTCACCCC
>JAOTRN010000003.1:1931409-1946523 GCA_028566695.1 Bagroides melapterus | reverse complement strand
CCCCCTCCCCCCACCATCTCTCCATCTCCACTCCTGACTGATGTCTGGAGGGCTAGCTTCTGTAGTTGGGGTGTGTCTCTTTCACTCTCTCTTTCTCCTCACCCTCCAATCGACACAGATATCACTACAGAAATGCACCAGTTCAGTACTATTCAATGATAAAAATAAAAGGTAACATATCTGGAGTCTGACTAACGGGAGGGTTGAACTGTTACCGAGAGCCACGTTAATGTGTTTCCTTGTGGCGGCCATGGTTAATCCCTTCCCTTGCATCACTGTCTGTTTTGTTTTACTGTGTTTTTCCTCTGTTCTCTGCCGAGCGTGGACGTTTTTCCCTCTACACTGCTGAGCTGCTCCAGTTGGATTGCACTGGAGGGGAAAATAAGAAGAGGAAAGCCTGTCCAAAAAAACGCCAACACCCTGTGGCTGGATTTGGTGGGCCGGACCGTATTAGCAGAGCCGATGTATGACAGAATGTGATCTATTTGCACAAGCTTGGGCCAGCGGTAGTGGCTGAATGTGTGCTTGTGTGCACATGTGAGTTTGTGTAGATCCTTGTGCATTTAATAGAGCGAGACCAGGAAAAAAAAAAAGACACTAGGGAGGGGACGTAGTGTACAAGGGGTTTCTTGGGTAAAGATTCCCTATGTGATAGTGACGGCACTTTCTTCCTCTCTTTCCACGGCCAAGAGGCATCTGGAGTGGATTTTGTGCGAGCAGACACCGAGGAACATGATTACATTCAGTTAACTGCGGCCTAAACTGATTATGCATGTGCCAAGCTAATGGACTACATTTGCAAGAGGAAAAATAACATCCAATCAATCTCAATTACTGCAGATAGCAGTGGCCCCCGAGACGAGGAAGGTAGCCAGCTAACCCCCATGCTTCTCCAGCTCCCCTGAAAGGTCTGACTGGAAGCTCACGCCTGGCCCTGTCTTGCCCTGACTACACCCAGGTTGTCTGGAGGAGTCCAGACTAACGTCTAACTCCAGTAAAACTCTCTCATCTACATGATCTACATAACCGATTACACAAAGCGTAATCACTGAAGTGTACATATGAGTATTTCTTGAGTTTGTTACTTTTTTCCTCTCTAAACACAGTTAAACTTTCTTTCACCCATAGTGAATGTTGGGAACACTCCGTACTTCTGTGTGCATGAACAAACTAGCCAGAGCAGAAGTTATTTAAAACACGCAAAGGTATTTAAACCAGAAGTTGTGTTAGCGATTGTTCTGATTAACTGCTGTAGTAATTGGTCTAATAATTGTTCTACTACTTCCTTCTACTACTAAGTGCATTTACTTGAATATAAAAGTACTTCAGATACTTGAAGACACTTTTACTGTATAATCTTCTCTACTGGAGACTTCACAAATGCTTAGCAGCGTTCTTCTGTTCAAGATTTATTGGAGTCGACAATTCTTGAGGTTGTGAGGTTGCAAATGTAGGTGCAGAATAGTTTATGACATGGTATCACATGCTATACGTCCCTGAGTTCAGATTGTCTTTGATTGCCTGCCTGTGCATGTCCTTCAATAACTGTGTAGGGTACCTCCAGTTTACTCCCACCTCCTGGAAAAAAAGACAAAACTGCCCCAGGTGTTAATAAGAGTGTTGACGTATGTGTGCATTGTCCCACATGATGGACAGGCAGCCCATTCATGGTGTATTCTTATCTGGTGCAATTCTGACCCAGGTAAAGTGCTTACTGAGGATGAATGTATAATAGCTTGTGACTGATTATAATTGAGACAGACTAAAAAAAAGGGTGAACCGGAATAATGTGCCCATAATGTGGCTTTTAGGTAAGGCTGGAAAATATGACGGAATAATATCAATACTGTGAGAAATTAGGTCACAGTACACCTTGCTGAGATATCTGAGGAATCTTTTTCTAACATTTAAAATTTTGCTCTTTTAACTTTTTCTTTAAAGACACAAAAGTATTGAATCAAACATTTTTGAAATTATTTCTTAATGCCATGATTTTAGAAACTGCCAAGATATTGCGATATGTATTGTAGAACTGTATTTGAAGTATTGTGATACGATATTTTTCTCATATTGCAACACCTCTTTTGAATATTGTGGTGTGGTGTGGAACGGTTGATTAGTGGACTTCCACTCTCAGTTCTGGAAGAGAAAAAGTCCAAAAATGAGACTGAATTAAACTGTAAATTGATCTGAATTTTGTTGTGTGGCCCATCTGCAAGTGCTTATTGGTTGACCATCATGACATCATGCTGACCGCTACAAAACCTTCAGCAAGCAGGAACTTGTACAGAGCGAGGGAAGGTGAAAGTTCACAGAGAGTAAAAAAGACAGGCCAACAGAGAAGTAAAATGGAACGACCTGATCTCATCCCTGGACCGGGCTCTATGGTGGTCTATGTGGTAAGAACAACTTGCCCAAGCTTTCCATGGGCTTTCAGAACATTCCAATATGTGGAGTGGTGGGAGGAGGCGTATTTTTAGAAAGACCTAATATGGGCTGCATACCACAGACACTCAAATTATCCCATCCAGCTTAGCCCTCAGTTTAAACCTTCCTTTTTAATTCCAGTAATTACAGGCTCCAATTTAAATGGAGCCGTGCACACAAAGAGACTGTTTAATGCAAACCAGTTTGATTTGGGTGAAGTGTCCCAAAGATCTCCCACATCTAACAGCCTGTTTATGCTGACTTGATTTATGTTCTCTCCAAAAAGTCCAAAAATATTACACTTCTTGCATTAGGTTTCATTTTCCCTCTTCACAGACAGAACCCAGCCATATTGGCAGGAAACCATCGGGCTTGGACTGTCAGTGCCTACCACCATCGCCATAAAGCCAATGGGACATGAAGTCTGTGATGATGCAGAGTGTCGTGCCAACAAACCAAACCTAGAATTCTCATGTACATGTATCTCTTGTATCGTTTAAAAACACACGTTTATAGGTCATGAAGTGCTGAAACAACTTATCAGGTTGTGAATGTCTCTATTAGCAAGTGAGATGATGTGGATGTTGCTCTATTTGCTGCCTACATCTCATTTACTTTTTGGATCCCTGGAGTTCTCTGGTTTAAGGAACTGTTTTAAGTACCTAGGAGCTCGATGTGTAGAACATCTTTAAGCCTCCAATTAAAGGGAGATATCAAAAAAAATTGCAGCTGCCTTCATGCTCCGCATAGGGTGATGAGACAGAGATGTGGCTATGCCTCTAAATTGATCTTGAAAATGTAATTACATGAACCCTTGAGTGAAGATTAATGCCAATTCCAAACATACCAAGTGGGTTGGAAAAGTAATTTGCATAGCCAGGTGCTGAAGGCAAGCTTAACCAGGTTCTCTAGGTCAAAAACCGTGCCTGAAGCAAAATGAGACTGCTTCCACAGGCTAGTCATGTGGCTCATGTTACATATTTGAGTTGTTGGGGAATTTGTAAATACGTGTCTAGGCCTGAACAGGATGAGGCGGTCGGACAGCCTCCGGAAAGGTTCTGAAGGTCCTACGTGCTAGGCCCTGCCTTTGACGGTCAATGAAGTCGCTTTCTCAGCACTGCCGTTGAGCATTATCCACTTGGGCCAGTGTTATGGCTGACTTGGGAGCTTCATCTCACACCTTCGACCTTAATGGTGTGCTGAGAAACAATTTCTTTCCGTTAGTGAGCTGGATGATGTTGTGCTGTAGAGAGCTTGTAGACAGGAAGCCTGCAATAAAGCCATCAGCGGACTGGAAGGAACCCATTCATAAAGAACCCGCAGCTCACTGACGGAGCAGATGGAGTGTTGGCTGTTATTCCAAATTATTCTGTTTTACCACAGCTTTTTAAAGTGATTAAAGCCTGCCATAAAAGACGATCTGTTTTCGCAAATGCTGTTGGGCAGTAGTTTTTCTGGTACAGTGACACTTTGTATAAAGTACTATGCTCTTGGAAATGTTAAATGAATAAAAACTGATAATATGTAATGTTTGTTTTCAGTCATTTACTTTCTAAAAGCGTAACACATATAAACCAAGTCTTTGTGTAAATAAAGGCAAAACAGTGTAGAGCAGAGCAGAGTGCCCTCTCAGAACCTCTGAGAATGACTATATGTAAATATCTCAGAGAATGTTTGTGGGAGTGACAGAGGATCTGTTTAAGTAAGTGAGAAATGGTTGCGGAAAAGGGACAGATAAAAAGGGGGAAAGAAAAAGAGTCCCTGTGCGCTATGATGCCAGTTTGGGTTAACCACGCTGAGAGCCTGGGCTGCAGACACACAGGATAGGTGCCTAAGTGGATTCAGGCCTGTTAGATTTATAGCCATTTGTTCAGAGAGTGTTCATCCATTGGCTATTATGGAATGATTAGAGGAGAAGGTGAAGCTCCAACTCTGGAGAAAATCAATACAGCTGTCGAGAACGATCCTGCCTTTCCCGCTCCGAGGAGTATTAGCACCGAACCCTTCTCTCTCTCCTCACTCACTTCACACTTCTTCATCCTCTCTACCACCAATTTCACCCTCTGTCCTATATCCCACCCTGCTGACCTACCATGTCCTTCTGCCTCTAACGACTCCTGCTGCTTCTCTCTCCACTGTCTAGGCTTCCTAATGCAACACGGTCACATCACCCACAGTATGAATACAGTTAAGGAGTATGGGGAGAGGTAGAGGTAGTAGTTTCTCTCATTTGCTGGATTAATGGATGATTGAGCAATTCTAGTTCAAGTCTACACAACTGGAATCACTCACCTTGTAGAGCTTGAGACTGGCCTCGTGACGTGAATTGACAGTGTGCATGCGCAACTTCTCCAGGCTGTTGGTGTAGTAGTCACAGGCATTGCACTTGAGGTGAACTGGGTTCCCAATGGCCACGCATTTTAGACGCCACTCGTTACCCTTGCCACCCTCCTTAATGTGTGCTACCAGCTGGTACTTCTGCACATGCTTGTCAGTCTTGCAGTGCAGCTGGAAGTTAGCCTTGAGCTGTGTGGTATAGCGGCACAGCTTGCACTGGTGCGAGTCGCCCACCACGGCCTTCCACTCATCCTCAGGCAGCGTTCGCTCTGCGCCCATGTGCAAGCCCAGCATGTCCAGGTTGTCGGTGGTGAATCGGTTGCACACGGCACATTGGAAGAGCTTCAGAGATGGATCAGTGGTCTGCGACAGGCTCTCACCCAGGGTCATCAGCTCCTCAGACACCAGCTGCCCACCGCCCAGACGTATGTCCATGGGAATGTCCCCTCCTACTGAAGATGCAGCATAGAAAGATAGGCACTCCTGTTAATTATTTGTTTTATTACACTTTCATCATCTCTACCTGATATTACACATTCATCTGGTTCTATTTATTTTTAGGCTTCTAAGCTGTAAACAATGCTGTATTTCAGTTTGCATAGATGTCCTGGGGAAAAGGAAAATGGTGCTCAGCCTTTTAACAAACAGCTAAGTTTGTCCATACTGTCAAAGTAGATTTGCTCTGCAGCCCCCTGGAGGCTAATGTGCATGTGTTTATTTCCACACCTAATTTTAACTTAAAACAACTACTTTTTTCACAAAATAAAACAGAAAAAGGAAGACAGAGAAAGAAAGAAAATGTCTGACATGGACTAGGTACAGATTTATGTAAAAGCTTGCTTGTATATTCACAGCCCAACATTTCCTATTTTACTGTAAATCATACCCATCCCTGTTTTTTTTTTGAGGAATTCTAATAGAAAATGTGTTTTTTTTTTCCCTCCTGATCATTTACTTAGCGGACAGGGAACCATTTCTGTAATACAAAGTCAGAGCTCCTGACTGGTTATGAGATATAGGAAATAAGAAAAAAGCTGTGAATAATCAACAACAGAGTAACAAACAGGACAAAACAATAAGGTGGTGTGGAAAACGACGTGTTGTTTAAAAAAGAGGACAAATCAGGAGCAGTCTGGTGTTTTTGCCTTTGCTCACTGATCTTTAATCTATCACTGCCCAGACTGAGCACACTGGCTGACCCTGCCTGGCTTTACACTAAATTAATTCCAGCAGCGTCTTTTTCATTTATCGCTGCAGTATGCAGACTTTTCCCTCTGACTTTCCTCTATTACCTGCACTTTTTAAGCAGGGAGAGGAAGACCTCGGCAAAAGCCCCTGAAATCATTCATAGATCCACCACTTGGGGTAAGGATGTCTGTTTTTTTATAGGTCACCTGATTCATACACCTCTGGATACCCCTGTTTCTCTCCTGTGTCTATTTTCCTTGACATTTTTTATTCACATTTGGTAAACAATTCCATCTTCAAATAGCCTCCTGTGTATAAATCAGTTCTTAAAATAATTTACGTGGTTTTCTATCTGGGTTGTGCTACAAACGTTCCAAGATCATGACTGTTTCTTCCTAAGTTGGCAGGACAGCGTGTTGATAAATTTCATTTAGAGATTAATTTAAGAAACCTCTCTTTCTCTCTCTCTCTCTCTCTCTCTCTCTCTCTGTCTCTATCTCTCTCATGCTCTTTTTTTTTTTTATCTTAGGTTGTATGGATAAGGACTATAAAAGACAACAAGAAAGGACAGTAAGATTATTTGAGATTATTTGTCATCCCTTAGGGGAAAAACAAAATGTTAAAAGAAGTAATATAAAAAGATGAAAACTATAATCTTCTGCCATAATATTAAAAAAAAAAACACTGTGCTGTGATTTTCTCAAACATGATCTAATTTATAAGTAGAAGAAAGAGAATAAGAAGGAGAAAATGAAATAGACAAGTCTGTGCAGACAGTGAAATCGCAGTTGGCACACGAAAGACTCAACGTCATGCTGCATTGTGTTTTTCTTTACTTTTTTTTTATAAAAATAAAATTTATAGTTGCAATCATAATGTGAAAGGGTAAAGGAGGTGAGTCAGGTTGGTTAGGACAGCGACAGTTTGGGAACATTGACAAAAAATGATGACATACACAGTGAAGTTTGTGGACCAAACTACAGAGCTGCGTGGCTTGGCCATTCATACTGACGTGTGTGTATGTGTGTGTGTGTGTGTTTGTTTTGGGGATTTCCCAGGAACAGTGACCTGACTAACACAATGGAAGCTACTAGCAAGTCGAGGCTCATATGTTAGGAAGATGCATGTTTTCTCCACCTACTTTTCTGTTTTCTGAGTATATGTGTGAAATATATATCGAGTCTCACTGATACAGTATCCTTTCCCTTTACACCTAAGTGCAGTAAATAATACTGTCCGATCCCTGTAACACCTGTTTTAAAGCATCGACCTTCACACAAACCTAAACAAAAGGTCCAGACTAGATTTGTGTCTCCTCAGGCTTTGCATGTTAGAAACCACTCTCTACTCTTTAGTTATGGTGACATCCTGTTCTTTCAGGAAAGGAACATAGTGAAGGATTTCCTTTTTTGCTTGCATCATAGCCTATGCCAGTTCAGTTACATGTCAGACACACACAAAACTCTCTTTCACGGCAAGCTTTCACAGACATGCACATACAGCTTGGGTTATTGTGAGAATTTAGCTTTATTTTAGGCAGAGCAACCTATATGGTATTTCTCAGTCATACCACATTTTCATTTACTATAAAGTTGAAAATGTATTCTATTCGTAATTTAAATCATGACTGCATTGTGGATGTGACCTTTCTACTTTTTCAATCAGATTATTTCAAATAACCTATGTTTTAATTATTGAAAGAGCAAACGAAAAAGCAATAAAGGAGTAAGCTTCTCCATGAAAAAGAGCCATATATCTCACCTAGTGCTGGGGCCAAGGAAGCCATATTAGGATCCAGGGGGAATCCTCCTAGCAAGAATTGGGCGTCGGCTCCAGTAGGATCCATCTTCAGACCTGGCGGCAGGCTCATGTTTTGGGTCAGGTAGTACTGGTAAAGCTCTGCCTCAGAGGGTGTGTGCATGGCCCCCAGGCCCAGACGGCCATGTTGCATCTGGGTGACATTCTGCTGAAGCAGCATCATGTTGTGCATGTGCTTCTCACTAGTCATGTGTATGCGTAGGTTGCGGGCCACATTGGTCTCGTAGTCACACACCTCACAGCGCCAAGTGGGTTTGCTCTTGGGCTTGGTGGGCGAAGGAGCTCCACAAGGCCCAGCTATGTGGGCGGACGACTGTGCTGGATGGTGATGGTGGCTTGTGTGGTGGCTGCTGGCCTGGGTGGCTGATGGAACTGACACCACACCACCAGGTGTATGCCCGAACACCTGCTCACTGGCTGTAGGGATGGAACCTCCATTTTGCAGGGTCTGCATGTTGTTGAGGTGCTTATCCGACTGCATGTGGATGCTCAGGTTGCCCTTTGTGGTGGTGGAATAATTGCAGACCTCACAACGGAAGGGCTTGTAGCCACAGGTGTAGCTTTCACCCCGAGCCAGACGTGGATGACTCTGTCCACTGCTGCAGTACACACAGGAGTTCCCAGAGTCTGGGTGCTTCTCCTTCATGTGGGCCTCCAAGGTCTGCTGGTACTTGTAATGCCAGTTGCACTTGGGACACTTCAGTGTCTTGCAAGAGTTGCGTGAATGCATCATCGTCATATGGCCACCCAGGGAGCGTGATGAGCCAAGAACAGTGTCACATTTAGGGCACTCAACCCCATTTCCTCCACTGGCCGTAGCCCCATGGTTCTGGGTGCACTCACCCACCCCAGTAATATCGCAGGTTCCTGCATGCTGGGAGTTGGGGTGAGAGTGTGATGAAGGGTGTGGGTGGTGATGATGGTGGTGAAGGTGGTGCAGGTGGACACCACTTTCATCATCTCCCTCTGCCAGGCATTCATTTGGTTCAGGAGCTGTGGCACTATCTCGATTGGCACTTTCATCAGCAGCAGTGTTGGAGGTGAGAGGGGAGGAAGTCCCTGCTAAGGAGCATGCGGCTCCATCCTCCTCACCTCCTCTTCTGGTGGCGGCCGCCATTGCCATGGGTACAGTGGGCCCCTGGCAGTTAAAGCTCAGTGGGGGCTCTGATGACCTCCCTCCACCATCTGCAGCCATTCCCTCTTCAGATCCCCTGACAGAAGAACACATGGAAGCTGGGACTTTGCTGTTGAGTATGGGGCTGGCTGCAGAGGGACAGGCAGAAGGCTGAAGGGCGCTACTAGGCATTAATAAAGAAGATTTGGAAATACTTTGGTTTGAGACAGCTGGTTCTCCGACTTGTCCACCACCACTGCTGCTACTGCCACCACAGGCCACTACAGTGCCATCGTCTTCCACTTCATCATCCTCTTCTTCTAAGAGAAGTTCATCCTCTTCCTCAGAGGCTACCTCCTCACCATGAATTAGAGTTTTGCTTACACAGGGCTCCATATCCCCATCCTCCCTCCCCTCTTTTCCCACAGGCCCCTCTGTTCTCCCTCCCTGAGCCTTGGGCAGGGTAATGGAGTCTTTGGCAGGACCTGGGGTTGAGGTAAGAGATGGTGGCTTGGGACTTCCAAGGCCTCCCAGGGTGAGCAGGGCTTGTTGCTGGAGACCAGAATCAGAGTCTTTGTTGAGGAGGCCTTCACCTCCTCCACTATTGCTCCCCGCCTCTAAATGGACTCCACTGAATGTGCCAAAGAAGCTCTGGCCTGAGTTCATGGGCACTAGGTTGGGTGGCAGAGGAGAGCTCTTGTTTTTTGGTTCCAGAAAGCTAATTAGAGGCTCTTTGTCTTTACCAATGCCCTGTATAATGGCAGACGCATGCTTGTGGCCCAAAAGCCTACGCTCATCCTCACACAAGGTCATGCGATGATCATGAACAGCGTGAGTGGCAAAGGAGCGAGCATAACCAAAGGACAGTTTGCAGAGAAAACACATGAGAATGGGCTTGCCTTTACCGTAAAGGGCTAGCCCATCAAATTTAGAGAAATCCACATTGTTGGGAACATCTTTGGATACACAAGACTTCTTGGCAGACCCGTCACTGTTTAGATAATCCTTGTTGCTTTTGTGCCGCACATCAAAAACGCGGAAACTGTGCAGTACAGGACTGTGGCCTGCCATGGTTGAGGTATTGGGGAAACCTTGGTCTGAGGAGCCAAACCACTTTCCAAAAGATGAGGCTATGTGGAAAGTGTTGATGATCTGAGGATAAACTGATGAGGAGGTTCCGGCAGGCTCTGCTGTTTTTCCACCACCAGAGAGAAAATTTGAGGGAAGCAAGCTAGATGTCATGCCCCCGTCACTTTGGATCAACTGGCTTAGGCTTTCCACAATGTAAGCTGAGCCATCAGGCTGGTAGACAATTTCTCCAGCTAAGTTTTCCACATCACTGCTCTCTTCTTCCTCCTCTTCCTCTCCTTCATCACTCCCACTTTCCATAGCATCCCTCCGCTGCATGGGCTGCTGCCGCATGAGAGTGGGCATGCCCCCTCCTACTGGAGCCATAGGTATGCCAGGGAAGGGTTGCAAACTTGGAAAACAGTTGTCAATCTCCATATCGTCCAAGTCCTCCAAGTCTTCGTCGTCCTCTCCACAGCTCTCTGCCTCCTGCTCCTCCTCTAACCCCTCTCGTCTGGGGTGCAGTTGGCTGCTGTTGGAGCTGTCAGTGGTAGACCGGGACGGGGTCCGTGTTTGCTGCTGCTGTTGTCTCTGTTCCCTCACAACCTCACGAGGCGTGCTGCTGGAGCTCTGAAGCTGAGCTGAGAGAGACAGGGGATCCAAGGAAGAGGGGTGGTTGCTGGGAGTGATCTGTGCACTAGGGCGATCGTTCCAGGGTTGAGGTGGATGCTGTTGAGGCTGCTGGGAGGTGGTTGAGGAGCTGAGCCCATCGTCTGTCCCAGAAACCACGGGAGACTCACAGCTTTCCATGCTGATGCCTACATGAGGCGTTCATCGCATCCAGGCCTGAATGAAAAACACAGAAAGGGAGAGAGTTATGATTAAAAAATGCTGAAATAAGGAGAATTATAAACCTATATTAAAGCAGTGAAACAAAAGAAATTACTCTTTTCATGCTTCCATTATATTTTTGCTAATCAAGCCAAGTCCCAGCTTTCTAATACTAAACATTCAGTGACATTTAGTTACAAAGAGACTTGATAAACTGAAGACACTATGTATAGAGCTGTGAACAGGCTTGATGTATAGAGCATTAGATGAGACAAAAGCGCAAGATCTAATAGTGGAAAATGACAGAGTGCTCATTACGGTAGATTAGGTACTTAAATACAATACCTCAGACATGCATTAATAAGCCAGCTCAAATGGCTCTTCCTGTCATATCAGTAAGTTACCATCTTTTATCTTCATCTTCCAAACAACACTCAGAGTCTACCATGTTCCAGATTCCCACATACATCCGGTTTTAATTAACGCTCAGTCTGAGAAACAGTAACAGAATAACTTAATGGATAAAGAAGCTCCATTGTGCTGCTAATTAGACACAGTAAAACCAGCCATCAGCACATGATCCATCTCCCACACCCAGAGAGAGTGAGCTAAGATTTATCAGCCAGAACAGTGAAGAACCTCCACAACAGAGAATGGGAATTGATTATTAATCGGCCGTTATTAGCTCTCAGGGCCTAAAATCAGCCAAAAAGTACAACACACAACTATGTTTATATGTGAATTAGTTATTAATTAGTTAAGATATGTCCAGTCCTTAACATTAAATTAAAGATAATATTGAGTATTAACAGCTAAAAAGTCAAAGCTTCTGGATTTTCCACAGTGCTATAGGCTAATTTTTGCTATCAGAAATAGAGGATAGATTTTTTAAAGTCATTTTTAAAAATAAACACAACAAAATATAAATGGTACACACTGTGAAATATTTCCTGATAGGCTAAATTGAAACCTAGAACTTAGAAGGACTAAACCCAACATGTATGATAAAGTTTTGCACAATTTTTGTATTTGTTAGTTACAAGATTAAAAATAATTACAAAAACACATACCACGAGGAAATGGCTTAATCACTTGGATAGCACATGTATCTTGTGGTGCTTATTTATACGGCAGCCTATATACATTTTTTTTTTTTTTTAAATGTGGGCGAAAGGCAATAAAACAGGTGACCTCAGCTGGCCTGAAACTCCAGATGCAGCTGTGTTTAGATCTGGCAAGCAATAAGCTGGTTTAAACACTCCAGCCATCCTCCATCTCTTTCATAACAAATGGGAGCTGCACACTTCGGGGGCTTGGGTTTGCCCGGAGCGCAAGAGAGGCTCAAGAGCCACGGGCCGCAATTTAGAGTGGGCCAGGGACATGAAATGATAGCGAGAGATAGTGCTGAGCTAATAATTTTATTAAAGGGATAGAGGCAGCATTGATTAAAGGGGGCATCCAGACTGAAACCAATAAATCCTGCATGCCCTTTCACCCTCCTATGCTGAATATTACATGAGCAAACTTTCCCGGCAACATGCTAACCGCCTTGTCCTGCCTGATTAGCACATTTGCTGCATGCACTTGATTTATTTAGTTATTTACTTAGGGATGCAAATTTCAGAGCTGATCAGACACTGTGTCTGCAGCCACCCCAACCCCCCATACATATTAAACAACACAGGGCTTGGATAGGGAGATTGATAATGTCTGACACCCTCTTCATGAATATCTGATGACAATGTACTCCCTCTCGTCACCCACCACCACCTTTGAACCCCTAACTCCACAGTCCGTAAGATGCATAAGCCACACACAATGTCCTGCATTTTTCCCCCCAATGAAAATTAATTGCATTGTTCATACTTCGTCAGTTTGATATATTTCATATATTTATTTTCACTCCATCAGATAATAGCTGAAAATTCTTTTACTAAATAAAACTGCTAAACAAATACTAAACATTTCCAATGCCAACCATCTTACAAAAATGATCAATGCCCCTATTATGGCTATAAATCCAGACCACTCGAACAGGCGATGCCAGTCTGAAGATGTCCATCACCTACAAAGTCCAACCTGAAGATCAACCATAATTTGCATTTCATTAGTGCCAAGAGTTCAGACAAATTCCACCCCGGGAGCCAGACGTTGATCCAAATGGCTCGGGTTGACCGGCTGCTAGCAAGCTCTTACACCAACCAGAATCCATTTTTAAAATGGAGTAGGTCTAATTCAATAACCTGATCTGGTATGCACAAAACGACTGTCTGGAGTCTGCTAGTCGCAGATGGGTGCTCCAATATAATGCTGTTTAGCTGTTCAGGTTCTGCAACCTCTGCAACACCTGTTTAAAGCAGTGGAAACTTCAAATCTCAAACGAGAGTCTGGGCAGACGTGCAGGCGCTGTTAGGCAAGGGCAGTGAATAGATATTATTCTCCTTGCTCACACTCTACAGTAGCAATCGACAGAGAATCATAAACCATGAATTACAGTAATTCCAGAGCATTCCATGTTGCCATACCTTTGCACTATTATTATCCTGTAGATCATTGTTCTGCTAAAGAATTGAAGATGCGTTCTCATTCCCATTCCATATCTACTCAGAAGAAATCTAAGGACAAAGGCTTCCCAAATAAAATTCCAAGCACTAACAGTGATAATCGAGCAGGAGAAATAACTAAGTTGTGGGTAAAATGATCTATCTTTTCAAGGAGGCGTGTTTCCCCTCTGATAAGAAGGAACATAGCAAACCTTGCTCGTAAAGGATCAAAACAGGCAACATTTTAGACAATACATCCAGTCAGATCTGTGAGAACGTCTATTCCAGATCATTTTCTGGTCATAGTAGGTCTATCAAATGCTCAAAATAGTAAAAAGACTGGACTTTTCAGATCTTTGCATGTCTAGTGAAGCAGATAAAAGCTTTGCCAAGTAAAAGCCCAGAACCTAATGAACACTGTCAGAGAGTGGGTCTGGTTGTCATTTGGAGAGGATGGAAAATGAGATAAGTTTTTATTTATGGGACCTTTCATTAGGCGGGATTTACCGGCTGAGCGAGAGGCGAATTAAAGGCTAAGCAGCCATCTGATTATAAGCATGCTCATTCACCTGCCTAGGAGCTGAGCCTCCAGGGGCCGAGCCCTGGCACCCTCTGCACTCTCCTGGGGAATTAACACACACTCGGCCCCAGCTGGAAACCACTTACAGGGTGCAGCCCAGAGAATCCGCCCCAACCTGCCATCCCCCAGCAGCTGTCCTTCAGCTTTTGTTTCAGTGCTCATGCTCTGAAGCACTGCACTACTTCCCAGTGGTTTGTGGCAGAGCTTGTGCTCTAGATCTAGCCATCATGTTGGCTAGCCACAGCAGAGTTACGGTGCTTATTGAAAAATCAATGTCATGGATGCTAAGACAGTTACAGGAAGATGCGGAAAAGAAAGGCTTCTATCGATAAAGCAGGCGAGCCCTTTGATGCTGCGCTGGGGACGTGTTCAGTGGTGGAGCAGGCACAATACTCCTCCATGGACTGCTCAGACCACATGCATGTAGATATACAGCTGCCTTCTTAACCTTAAGTCCCCTCTAATGCTCAACAAGTCTTCCTGATTGACTTGATCCCGAGTTTTACTGTTATGGTAAAGGTTCCCGTATTGAGGAAGAGCTTAGATCATCCGGATTTAATAAAATTAACGATATACTTGTGAAATGCAGGACATAGTTAAAATGAAGTAAGGCCTTGAGATCCTCTCCAGCAAGGAGCATCCCGTGTGCTGACTTTAAAACCACACTTCCATTCATACACACATGGCTAAATAACCATGGTCTTAAATCTTATCTTAAATCTAGTCCTTTCTTTAGCTCAAAAATAGCCTAATCGCTAAACGACTGCGAGAAGCTCTTATAATTCATCCACACCGTAGCTAGTGCCGAGTTTTTACGCAATAAAATCCACTCAATATCCAGATCATTAATAAGAGGTAAACAGAGTACACTGAACTGAACTGTTCCTTCCTTCCTTTAGCCTCGTCTTTCTCCTTGAGTGTTTAATGTAGACGCAGGAAAGCTTCAGTGCCGCCGCTGCTGCCGCCGCTTCAGGAGGAAAAAAAGTCACCTCAGGTCGATGGCACTCAGGCTGTAAACACGGTTTCCCGTAAAATCAATGATCTTCAGTTCTAGCTATCAGTCTGAGCTACAGAAATAGCAGTGGCTGTGACGAGGCTGGCGCTGGGGCGAGGTGGAGGAAGGGAGGGAGAGAGGGAGAGGAGAGAAGAGAAGAGGAAAGGAGTGTGCCTGCGAGTACATTAGGGATGAGATAGCACAGCTATGTGTA
>JAOTRN010000003.1:1864708-1879151 GCA_028566695.1 Bagroides melapterus | reverse complement strand
AGAGAGAGAGAGAGAGAGAGAGAGAGAGAGAGAGAGATGTAATAAAAAGCAATATTTAGAAGCCGATAGTGCATGTCAGAAATCTTTTTATGGTGGCATTTGGAGCACAGCATATTTATGCAAAATAGCTTTTCTTTCATTTGTGTCCTGCCATGTCATGGCCAGCAGTCATACGTCACATCCCAAAGACGCACATCTCCATATGAAACGCCCTACATTATGGACTTTGCGGTGATGCACGTGCTGAACTCTTTGCACAAAAAAGGGCCCCTCCAGAACTAATACAATGACAAAAAAAAAAAAAAAAAAAAACAACACTCAACAGCCTACAGAAGTAGTGTGCGTGTGTGTCTGTGTGTGCGCGTGCGTGTGTGGTGTGTGTGTGTGTGTGTGTGTGTTGTATGTGTGGGCGCATGCATGTATGTTCTATATCCTACCAAGCCAGGTTCTCAATATATTTTATATTATGCGAAATAATAACTATACACTTTGCATAAATTAGCATCAAACACGCGTCATTTGCAAGGACAAGCATGCCTATCAGATGGGGGAAACTCTGCATGCAAAATCTGAGCGTTGCAATCAGACTAGCCTGCCTTGTCTGTGCATATTCAGGACCAGATAAAAAACGATAAGGTGATGCTCGTATTTTTACACACAGACACAGAAGGGGGGATCTCCTGGATTTGCGATGCACTGTTCCCTCTTGGGAAAGGGGGGAGTATTAAAAAAAAAAAAGAAAGAATGGATGGATGGAAAATAGAGTGCTAGAGGAGTTGCAGGGGCAGGGAGATAATAAAGAGGCCGGGGGAATCGGACAGCAGACTCGGAGCTTCTCTGTCACTATGCAAAACACAGCCGACTCTCAAACCATGTAACCATGTCAGCTCACACATGATGGCTGTTTCGGGGAAAATGTGCAGTCAGACTACAAGGCTAGCGCGCTGTAAATGTTTATTCAAGGTTATTTCGGTATAAAATGTCAGTTTGGCGCATGAAAAACCCGCATCCGCGCACCATTTTGGTTCCTGTGCAAGCAAATAATGAGTGTACTTTGGATTTTAACCGGTTTCTAGCTAATGTACGATCTGCTCAAAACCATAAGACCTAAATAAAAGATTTTCGTTATTAAATTATTCTTTATGAAATTATGAATTTTGGCAAGAATTATTACACGCGTCTGTCAAACAGTTCCTTCAAATGAATATCGAAAATAAGTTGAAGATGAACCTGTGTGTGTGTGTGTGTGTATGTGCGTTGGTTCTAGTCGTTCCTAACCTCGGCGCGGGTGCCATCCTCGAATAACAAAAGAAGGGAACGGAAATGAGACCGGGCGGGAAAAAAATGCGTTTAAAGGATAAAAACGGACGGCTGTGCAACAGTGCAGTGGTCTCCTAACTTTATTAAAAGATGATGAGAAGATGAACATTCACGGTCCGAAGGATTTGGGCCTTGAGGATAGAGGAGGCACGCAAGAAGTGCTCGATGCACGGCCAGAAAAATGAAAGCGAGTGTGTGTGTGTGTGTGTGTGAGAGACAGAGAGAGAGAGAGAGAGAGAGAGAGAGAGAGAGAGAGAGGTTATACACTGTATCTTTCACTGACTGATAGTGGTAACTGGAAATAGTAGAAATGTGCATGTAGCGGACTGCATTAAAATAACAACATATATGGAACATAATTACCTTTAATTAATATTATATAATTAATAATTTCTGGGTAAAATATACAAGTTAAAGCTAGAAAACGTGTCGCGAGGACCGGAACAGTTTAGTCCCTACCTTTTTAGTGGATAACAGACAAGATGTCAGATGAAAGTTTTATCTAAGACAATAATCTACGTGTAAAGGAGCTTATAAAATGGGTTTACATGTCATTACGCAAAGAAAGAAATAAAGAATAAAAGAAAGAGCCGCTTTTTTTTATATTGCACGCATTTTTATTCCCTATGTGAGTGAAATGCATTAGCTTGGCAGGCAGAAGGAGAAGAGCTACTGTCCGGCAGCTTGCAGGGGCAGGACGCCTTTACCAGGTGCAATGGCAGCGCCCTCTTATGTTCACTCTGACCATGAGGATGATGGACCTGCTCGGCCGGGGCTCGTGTCCAGCACCGACAGCTTCTCCTACAGCACCACAAAGCTGCACGCGCACATTTCCAGATATACAAAATAATGAAATAGTGCTGGAGCTCCAGTGTAAGAAGCAGCTCCGGGAATGTAAACATGCGCTTTAAACGTGAATTCAAACAGGAAGCGTGATACAATCCATCATCATCATCATCACCACCACCACCATCATCATCATCATCACAACTTTTAACACTCTTTCAACCCGGACACCGATTTAATCCCAGTCAGAGACACACAATCGAATTAAAACGACTCATTAATGAAATGTCTTTCCTCAGTACGCGCTGCGTTTACACCTTCCACATCCACACAGTACAGCTGGTGATCCAGCTGTTTCACACTGCTCTAAACCCTACAGTAGTGAAAGAAATGAAGTTTGTCTTGCTGCACACACACGAGGTACATGTCAAGTAAATTATGACGTCACCTTGAGAGTTCTGGCGTCTGTTTGCTCTTTAAGATAAAAGAAAATGAGATTAAAACGTATAATCATGCATCAAATTCTCTTTAAGTTTCTTTTTTAAATTCACGGGATTGATTGATGGGCTATAATAATAATAATAATAATAATAATAATAATAATAATAATAATAATAATAATAATAATCCCTCTGTTTTAAAATATAAGATGGATGTCTTTTAAAGGGAGTTTTCCGGTGTGCTGTTAAACCGCACTGTAACACAATATGTCTCTCTCTCTCTCTCTCTCTCTCTCTCTCACACACACACACACACACACACACACACACACACACATATCTCTTTATAAATATTATACACAATAAGCACTTAGATCTTAGATCTGTTACCCCAAAGAATTATGTGCTTTCATTTCTTTCTTTCTTTTTTCTTTCTTTCTTTTTTTTTCTTTTATAAATGTTTTGATTGAAAGGCGCCATTTTGTAGTAAGGTTGATGTCTGGAAATCACGAAATGTACCACCACGAATGTAAAGCGCAAATAAAAATCTGCGTGTTGTATAAAATGTGTACACTGTAGCGAATCGGAATCATGCCAATGTTCGTATTTAATGTTCATCTGTGACGCAAAGTCACGCATTATTATTATTATTATTTTGTTATTAAAAGTCTGATCATTTATTAAAACCCAAGTCTGCTTAATGTGTGGAATTTGTCACTGTTTGTGTTCTTTTTCGTTATTTTATAATCGATTTGTTTTAATGTCTATATTTGTACGTAAAAAATAGTCACCAAATCACTTTTACAAAAAGTACTAATTAATATTCACTTAAGTAATTTAATTGACGTGAATCATTTATTCCGAAAAAATGTTCGACCTGTGGAATGCCGAACTTGCATTTTAATCTATTTTAATCTTTGCAAATAAAATCTTCACTAAGTGGTTCAATAATTAATCAGAATTAATTAATAAACAATTAACCGTCGCAACAGTTGGTTCTTCCTTGTGTTGGCCTTTCCAAAATTCAGCGGCTTTACGCACGAATATTTCGTGTCCATTAATTATGCAAATATGTTAGTTTGCATATTATTAGTCATTAGGAAGCAATGACGGTGCTGTAGTGATGTAACGCAATCTGTTCGTGTGTTTGTTTTCATAAGTGAAAATATTTAATTCAGAAGATGCGCAATAAAACGAAAGCACACGATTTTATTCCGAAATAAAGCATCGGGCGGTGAACAACAACAACAACAAAGTTGGAAAAGTCAGCTACACATGTCCACATGGATCCAATTTAAAAAAAAAAAAAAATTAAATAATGCGATTTATAAATATATTTGTACATAATTCAATTCATAAGTACGGCGTTGTTGTTGCTGTGTCTTTTATAAATCCGTGCCCATGAACGTCTAAGATTAAACTGATTTTTTTTTTTGAAGCCGCGATGACTTGGACAGTTTGTCGGATGATTTTTTTTAAGGTAGCATTATTATTATTTAGATTTTCTTAATACAAGACTTAACGGTGACTGTAATACTGTCAGTCTGCCTCTCTCTCTCTCTCTCTCTCTCTCTCTCTCTCTCTCTCTCTCTCTCTCTCTCTCTCTCTCAATGAGTGAGTGTGTGTTATAGAGAGAGACATAAATGCTCTGTGCACTTGAGCCTGTCCTTTAGATCATTGTCCTGTCTGTCCTGTCACTCCCTTTCTACAATTTTCAAAAGGTTTTTGCGAATATATATATATAATATATACACTAAGTAAAAACAAAAATAACAACAACAACAACAACAACAACAATAATAATAATAATAGTAATAATAATAATAATAATAATAATAATAAAAACATATTTCAATCTCTGTGGAGAAAAAAGTCAGAATGAGAGAGAAGAGCAGCCTGGAGCAAAGAACATTGTGCTTCATCCTCATCACCACCGCGTCCATTTCAGATTTGTGCAGGTAAGATAACACACACACACACACACACACACACACACACAGAAAAAAAAACCCGAGCCTGGAAGAAATTTACACCAGGCACAAAGCTGGAACGCTATCTCCAAAAGTGGAGAGTGTTTTGCACATAAATGTCATTCATGTAAAGTGAGCGCAGGTATCAATAGTTGTGGCGTGAAATATGAACTGGCTCCAAACGCAAATGTTTTCAAACCTCACGAACCTAACACAGCATATAATTCTCAGAAAAGCCCACGAGTAGCTCCTTTTTTATTTTTAAAAATACAAAACACACCACTACACCTTATACATTTCTGAACGCATAGGATCAGATCGGTTCCGATTTACGCCAAATAGCCACAAGTCTCCAATAAGCATGACGTCACACGTTGGGACAGTAACATATTGACATATTTATAAGTACACTTTCACAAACAAAGCGTAACAACGTGTAATTCTAGTCCCTGGGGTGATGGTACTCTTAAACGGACACCATTAGTACATGTAGTGTGTAGCTTTTACTTAACTGTGCGCTAAACCTTTTTTCTTTTTCTTTCTTTCTTTCTTTCTTTCTTCCACTTTTCCACGTGAAAGATGGATACGTTTGAAAGATACGTAGAAAAAATAATACCTCTCCAGCGATTATCATCGCTGTGTGAATGGCAAAAAATATTTTTTTGATCATATCATAGCAGGTCGAATGAAAATCATGCGCTGTTTTGAGGATTTTTGCGGTTTCTGATGAAATGTGGGATTTGTTTGGAAGAACCTTTTGTTTTTCGAATGCAGGTCCAAAATGAAAAAAAAAAAAAAATGAAATAAACTCGTAGGTACCAGAATGTTCTCTTCTTTCCCGCTTAACTGACAGAGACACTTATATTTAATATCCACCTGTAAAAAATGTAAAGGTACACCGGTAAATAAACCACTCTGTGAATTAAAGGTACGTTTGTAGGTAAATACCCAGACTAATACCCAGACTAAGGGTACAATAGAAACCCTGCTCTCGTCATGGAGCCATTGCAGCGACAAGGAAAAGTACCTTTAAGTTGAGTGCCTTAATTTCTGAAAGTGTGTTTTAAATAGAATCCAGTATCATATTGTTGGATATTATATTATTCGATTTAATGTGCTATTTGTGGTGGTGGACGTCATCACATCACAGACAGACTGGCGCAGACAAACTGGAAGCGGATGGAAATGAGACAGATGTCCGAATAGCCTACACACGTCATACACACAGCCGCAACAGAATAAATAATGGCACCCCGACGCATACAAGAAGCTGTGATGGTTTCAAGAGGCAAAGGCACAAAACACGCTTAATTATTATTTTCTTTTTGTAAACCGGACAAGGAGCTTGTTTTTTTTTTGTTTTGTTTTGTTTTGTTTGTTTTTTTTTGTTCTGGCTGAGGAGCTGGCCGCAGAAAGCGTCTCGTATGCCGCAGCAGGATGAGATGTGACAGGTGAAGCGGGATGTAAAGCCTCAGCCCGCAACACAGGCCTCCAGATGCCAAGCGCAACACAAATGCACACATTCCCTGACCCAAAATGTCACCAACAATTACTATAACTCTAAAAATAAAAATAATAAAAAAAATAAACCATATATATTTTTTTATTTATTTTTATTCTCCAAACTAGAGAATTCCTTTTTTTTTTTTTGCTAAAGGATGATAGGCATGAGAAATCGTGCTTCCTGTATAAATTTATTTTATTTATTCATTAAATTATATTTTTCCTTTATTATGTGGGTGAATAATAAATAAAACAATCATCTTTTATGAAGCTGATCCGAAATGGAAAAAAAGAATTTGTTGATATGCAAAAATGCAAATCTCAACACCTGTAGGATCTCACAGATATAAAGTGGACAGTATCATTTTTTTATATCTATATTTAAAAAGTTCTAATTATTTATGATAATTATTCAAAATGTTCTAATTATTTGTGATAATTATTTAACTAATTAAATAGATCATTTTCTTTTACACCAAAAGGAACGAAATATTCTAATAATAACTATTATAGAAGAAAATAGAAAATTGGACAATTAGTGTGTGATTAAATAACATGCCTTAATTAACCCTGAAGAATATTGCAATTCAATAATATTAGGATTAGTTCTTTTGTTTTTAAAAAAGATTTTTTAGAAAGTAGAATTCAATTTCGATTATGTATAATATATAAAATTGCATGAAGATTACAGAAAACATTCTATACAGGCTAATCATTGTACACAAAATATTTCTATTAATATTAATAAATATAAAATATCGGAGATGATTTGTTTTTGATTGCTGCATAATGATTTTTTTTATAAGAATGAATAATTTCCTCAATTTTTCCAGCAAAATCCAAGATGGCATTTAGGAGCTAAACTGTAGCCTCTAGATTGTAATCTGAGGTCAGAACACATATTCCAGAGGAAATTACTGCACAAGTGCATGTGTGTGTGTGTGTGTGTGTGTGTGTGTGAGCCCAAACCCGCCCTAGCTGGAGAACACACAGAGCTGAGGAGGTTGTGCTTATTACCACGCTGCAGTTACATGTCCACAGGGGTGAGTAACCCATTTTCACGTCCTCCACCGCTGAGCGTGGAGTGTAGCCGGGGCCTGAGCATTTCTCCCAGAGTGAGAGCGACACGCACACACACTCAAACACACACACACACACACACACACACACACCTGACATACACATGCTGTAATTGCTGGGGACTGCAGCGGCTGGAAGTGAGTTATGGGATGCTTAACCTCACATCTCTTCCTACCCCTGTGACCTCCAGGGCAGCTTGGCAGGTGGGCTGGAGGAGAACCAAGGAACGGGAGGGAGGATGAGGATGGATGTAGAGAGGCAGGATCCGAGTTAATCCGACCTGGAGGCCTCGGTCGGTTGGTCGCGTGACTCTAAAAGAGGGCTATTAAAAGAGGCCCTTCGTCAGCAAGGTGGTGGATTGTTAGGGCAATTAACACGACCGGCGTTTACCCTGGCACTATATTAACACGGCAGGGGGGACACCAGAAAGGACAGCCTGTGGGTTTCCCTAAGACAAACCCACACACACCCTCACACACAAATATATCTGTGAATTTGTTTTCACTAATTAATCCGAAACCTAACCTTCACTTTAACCTTAACAACCGAAAGGAAATATTCCTTTATTATTGCTCAAAGGGGGCAGTTTAAAACGTCCTGACAAGGTCATACTGACAGATATTCCTATCTTTATATCAACAGCAACATAGAGAACCACACACACACACACACACACACACACACACACACATTGAAAGTAGTCCAAGAAATTAAATGGATAAATGACTGTTTAGAAAACAATTCAGTAATTCAGTTTCATGCTGACGAGGTGATCGGATTCATTTAACCGCAAAAAAGCAACCACAGTTACTGAAAAAATACAAACGCAGAAATACACCAACACGCCGTCATAGCAGTCACGAAGCAGAAACACATTCATAGCTAGTAACTGAACAATAAAAAAAAACAAATACGGTTACTGAAAAAAAAAAAAAAAAAAAACGCTGTACAAAATAAAAACAACATTACAGCAGTGTTTAGGCTGAACAAAAGCAGATATATAATAAATATAGAAAAAGATATAAGGATCGTCATAATATGCGGCGAAAAACATCGGCTGATGTGTGCAAACGCATTTTCAGGCAAAAGAAAAAAAAAGGAAAGAGAGCATCTCGAGAACAAGACCAAGGGAGATTTGCTTTTCACCCTGTCTGTTTAGAATTGTAAATCCAGCGTATAGGCGCTGCTGTCCAATTACATATATCTTTCATGTATGAAATCATGCATGGCTCTTTTTTCCACCAGGCCAAAGAGGGCTTGCACAAAGGGAGCGACCCAGTCTGCAGCACAAAGTGCATCCCGTATGCAGAGCAGGGCCTGGTGTCGGAGCCCAGGGCTAGGATCGCTGTTCCATTAGCACTCACGGATGGTGTGAGGGAGGAAGGGAAGAGGAGTGGAGGGGGAAAGGGGGGGTAAAAATAAAAAAATAAATAAATAAAGAGGGGGGAGGGAGGGAGGGGAGCGGGCTAGATGTCCTCCTGATGGGGGCGTTCAGTGGCCACGACTCTGCAGCAGTATTCCGAGTCGTATAGCTGTGTCCCGACTGACCCTTTAGGCCCCGAGTCTGAGGTTGAACCTTTCCGAAAGCTTTTTGCTGACTGTTTTCATAATTAGCAGTGATGCATAGCATTTTGGGTTAATGCCTCAAAGGGCTTTTTTTCTTCTTCTTCTTCTTATTTTTTCCTCCATGCTAAGCAGCAAGAAAAAAAAAAAAACACACACAGCCCTTAAAGACGCACACGAGAGCTTTGCCTGTTAACTTATTTATTTATTTGCTTTCTTTTTCGCTCACAAATGACGGCGCCCTGCTGTGTATTTATAATTTGCGCTGACCTAAATTTGGCAAAATTACTTTGAACTTTTCCAACAAAAGGCCCGCGCGCTCTCTCCTCGCCGCTCGTGCGTTCTGCCTGTTTTCTTTTCTATTCACTTAATTCCGTAAACACCATTTACTTTCGATTGGGATTACACAGAGAGCAAAGGATGGTATTATTCACATGAGCTAATGAGCTAGCATGCTGACCGTGTCACAAAAAATAAGAGAGACAAAAAATAAAAGCTTCTCAGGTAAGCACGTGTTAGCGGAGAACAGGATAAGTAAGGAGTGAAAGAAGTCAGGACGTGTCGTTCTGGGAAAATAATCAAAAATTCTAAATGAAGGTGATTATATATTTTTTTCTTTTATTATTTGTTAAAGAATGTCAAACTTTTTTTTTCCCTTTTACACTGGACACTTGAGACTCCTTCCAGAACTTACCATATCAAAGAATACACCCATTTTCCTTTTATTAAACAGAATTGTGAACGTTTCCACATAACGAACGCTTCTGGCAGTGCTTAACACCTCGGGACCAATCGGAATCGAGAATTCAACATCGCTGTGGTGTAATATCCTACACCATAAATTAACACACACACACACGTCAAGCACACACGTATCTCCCAGACATCACACACACACACTGTCGCTCTATCACCAAAGCCATCACACCTCTCCGAAAGCAATCCAGCCCGAGCGTCTGAAGCGGCGCTACACGAGCTCATGAGCAAACAACCCATTACACGTCCCTAATCTCGACGGAGCAAACCGGGGACGAAGCCGGGAAGCCCGGGAGCTTATCTACAGCCTCTTCAGAAGGCCCAGCGTGCAGCCAGGCCATGCTGCATGTCTCCTTCACAAAACCCCAGAGGAGCTCAAAAGCTCAGGGTGTGTAGCCAGCAGGGAGGCAGAAACCATTTTACAGCCTTACCTGATTTTTTATTTTTTTTGGTTTGATTCGCCGACGCTCGCACGGAAGCTCCTCTCTGACGAGATCTTCTTTTTCAAGTGTCCGTTTGAAGCGTCAGTCAGAAAGGTCACAACCCTCACAGTCACGGCAAAAGGTTTTGGATCAGGGGGCCAGCCGAAGCTATCTTGACCGTTAAAGCTACAGTGTTTGTTTCAGTTTTTCTATTGGTTTACGCAGAAGATAAAGCTTTCAAGATCCAGTGCCTGGGCACTTAAAGGAAGTCCCTGGGTAAGGGCTCGAACTGATGATGCGGTCCTACTTCCAGGTATTCACCAGGGCTTTTCAAAGCTATGAGATGAGGCCCAGTCACTGGGGTTTTGGTTTGGGAGAATCCACAGTTTGTGGAGAAAAAAGCTTTTCCACTCTTCAATAGCGCCACCTATAGAAAGAGAAGAAACAGAAATGAGATCAGAACCGTTAATAATGACAGAGACAAAGTCAAACCGTGGGCTTGTTTAAACATAAAAACATCTCAGGATCGTACACAAAAGTGTTTTCCTACAAAGCAAAGTGGAGATGAGAAGACCTAAACCCAGTGTTAGTTATGCGTTATAATAATTGACTGCAGATTTGCTGTTTCTTTTTACCCCCTTCTGAAAAAAAGTAAAAAAAAAAAGAAAAGGAACACAATATGTCTTTTATCAGGTCTTTTGAATTCTCTAATAAGCCGTCTTACCGAATGCAACATTAATATATAATTATTTCTATTACAGCTGCAGGACAAAACCCTATTTTCCAGATAACATCAAGCAATAAATGTATTGCTTTGAGTAATTTCTCTTCTTGTGCCATAGCAGGCTTTAAAAAAAAAAAAAAAGAAAAAAAATTCTAGAGAAATTTAATTTCCTCCATAACCAGAGCAAGACATATTCCTGTAATAAGCCACATAATTGCACCTTCTGCAGAAGATCTCTCATACACAACACAACACAACAACAAAGTCACTTAGACAATACATGTTTATTTGTATGTCACTATCTACACAGAATGAGAGGAAAAAAAAAGAAAGGGAAGAGTAAAAAGGGACCCCGGATGCCACAAGGGGCTACAGCAGAAAACTGAGTAAAAGCGTATGTCACAGGCTGCGGCTCTGTCAAACCCTCCCGCCCTCCCGTCCGCCCCCCCCGCATGCACCCCTGTTGGGGGAATACAGGACAGAGCAGAAAGGCAGTCTGTGATTTCTGAACGCTCCCTATGGAGCCCCTTCTATTTGGCAACATTTTTACGATTATTTTTACCTCTGTGGTTAGAACAGACTTAAAGATGGTGTTTAATTGTTCCCAAGAGCTCTTATTAAGTTGCTGATGAGGGGCTCCAGGGAGCGGCGCTTAAAACTAGCTACAAAAACAAGCAGCCAAGAAAAGTGAGCAGACAGCGAAGTGCAGGGAGGAAGAGTATATGAGGGAGTGCAGGGTGAGGGCAGTAAAGAATCCAAGTCATGCCTAATCACGGTGTAGAGACGAGTTCAGACTTGCCGGTGCTTTGTGGTCATCCAAATATGAGCATTTCGATCGAAAGAGGGGACAAAGACAGACATCCCCTTGACATACATTTAAAATATACTTCAAACACAAAGGAAGAAAAACTGTATCAGAAGTTTGACCTTGCTGTGACCTTGACCCTGTTTGACCTTGTAGGTTAGAAGAATTCCATATAATCATTAGATGAAATTTTTAGACAGAAGTTTTCACCTCTGTTAAAATGTTCTTGATGACCAAATTAAATGCTTGCTACAGCTGTACTAATAAGTGTGCAATGCGTATTACATTCAATTATTTTGGCTACAATTACATTCAATACTTAAGGAAAAACTCAACACAAGCAAAGTCGCCGTCCCGAGCCTTGAGTGTAACGTCTAAGCGTGCGGTGCTCCATCCTGCTCGCTGTGGCTGCACACTGCCGCTGACGGAGTGCCGTACTGAGACACTGGGGTCGGGATCAATATCCTAGCCTGGAATGCCGTAGGGCTGCTGACCAACTCTGACCCGGACTATTGATCAGCCGTGCCTGATCTGCCAATAGCAATGTTCTGGAAGTGACACAGTGTCTGAGAGCAGGCGGCAGGCAGAAAGAAAAAAAACAGGGGTGCAGACGTGTAATGCCAGTAGCAACCCTACAGCACAGTGTAGATAAAAGATAAAAGTCAATCCCACTTAACCAAATCACTCACGACTAAATAGTTAGCTGGTGGACGGAGGAATGTGCATGGGTCTCAGGTGGCCATGGCATTGTTGCTAGTGGTGGTGTGGCAGAGTACAGCTGCTGTCCCTCAGGCCTATAGCGATCCTGAATGGTATGTGTTACATTTGTCTACACAAACACAATGACACCACAGAACTTTGGTATGTCTGGGTTTTAATCTATTTAACAGACAGATGAAGCAGCATAGTTTGTGTTTGCAACAATGCCATTGTTAACACAGATAAGAATTCCTTGGGAATCCTAGAGGAGTCACCATTTGGCCGAATTGAAATAAAATCGGTTCTTGACAATCTTCATTTTTAAAACCTCAAAACTCTTGAACAATTGCTGAGACGTTATTCTTCACCAGTCCATGCTACACCAGTCCAATAGTTCACATGCCACCGCCTGCTCATTGGCGCTCTCGGCTACGGGTCCTGTGTTCTGTTCACCTCCTTCACCCGGTGCTCATATCTCTCTGTAGTTACTGAGTGACAGAAAAGCAATACTGACCACTTTGTTATAAAACAGGAATAATGACCGATCCGTGTTGCTTCCACCTATCAGGTCAGTCTGACCCCCACTGCCCAGGTCAGAGAAGGTCAATCACTCTGAGTGTATTCCGTTTGTCGTTTGCAGGGTCAGAGATCTGAGCAGACTGCTTTCGGGGATCAATCAGTAGGCGTCTGGCTCCTGGTGCCGGATCCTGGAGTACTAAACTCTGAGGTTAGCCAAGAAGCAGCGAAGTGACTGATGTTTCTTGAGGAACTTTGACCCAGGATGTCAGTAGGTTAGAGAACGACGAGTATCTCTGGGTGTGCACGGATCACTGGACGTGAATAAGCCACTCGGGTGCAAAAGGAAACTTTTAAACAGCTTTAAATAGATTTCCTTTATTCAGTAACCTGCAGCAATCTCTTTATGTAGCTAAGACCATGCCAAAGAACCATCATCACAAGGACTATTATGCACTATTTCGTAAATTTATTGCTAAAATTCAGTGACAGTCCAGGTGTCATACCCAGTACCATCAAATGTTTGTGCACCCCTGACCATCACACCCATACTGTGCTTGATTTAATCACTCTTTTCAGTTCTAGCCCCACTCTTCTCTTCTGGAAAGCTGTTGGAATTCACACATTTGACAAGAGCATTAGTCAGCTCAGACACTGATGCTGAGGGATGTAGAAGAGACTCGAGATCTGGTTCATTCCAAATATTCTCAGAGTCAGAGTCAGGGTTCTGTGCAGGACACTCAAGTTCTTCTAGTCCAACCTTCATGTCGTCGAGGAACGGTGCTTTCTGCACAGGGGTTTTGTCGTGTTTAGGTCCCTTAGTTCAAGTGAAGGTGAAACTGTAAACAATGATTTTCTAGTTTCGTTGTAACAGTATGGAGGAGACCCATATTACACGTTTGAGCATGATGGACATGTGACCACAAAGGCTTAGTAAATTAGTACGTGCTTTACAAATGCCTCAATCACATGAAACTCTTACAATTAATCTGAGATCATGATAAATGTATCACCCTAATCAAAACGTGATGTTAAGACTCAAGCTTATTTCTCTCAGGATAATCTCACGATAGATTTGTAGCTGCTTGTGTAATCATAAATACTACCTCGAGCTCATTCCAGGACTCCAACCTGAACATACTGAGCATCTGGTGGCGTTTACTCTTCTACAGCTGTGTACAGTAATGATTTATAGTCGCACTAAGAAGAAGGAGGTTCTCTTTGAGTTACCGCAGAGAGTATTTTCTCGTCACTGTCACCTCTGGTTTGCTCATTAGGGGTCTTTCTAACGCGAGAGTCTACTGGTACACATGAAATGCAAATCGTTGAACAAGCCTCAAAATGCAAACTCCTCAGTGGTTCGTTGCACAAATCGACTAGCTGAAATCTTCACCAAAAAAAAGGCACCCAGATGCTAATAAAATAGAATCATCAAAGACAACTATGTTGTCCTAAGCCCCTCGGTGTCATTGTGCTTCCCTGTGAACCCAGTAAAGTTAAAGAAGACATGGCGGTGATCAATATTTGTACAAGTCAGCGGTAGTTCCTCCCCAGGTCCCACAGGGTTAATCCATTTGCAAAACCGAGTAGCTGTCAGTCTGCGTGTCGCGTTCACGGCTTGATGGCTCACGACATCCAGCAGGGTGGAGCACTTTAAACCGAGAATGTGTTTCAAAATGTTGAAGTGTTCGTGTGTTAGAGTACATCTCTTTCCATTTCGAGTAGCACAGCATCAGATACTCGTCAGATCTCCTTCTTGCTTTCTCGCATTAAATGACAATAAAGGCAACGAAAACGGCGAAGCAGTGGAGAACAGCAGCCCTCCCGTTTTCTGGTTTTATTAGGCTTTGTTCCTTTTA
>JAOTRN010000003.1:1816896-1827199 GCA_028566695.1 Bagroides melapterus | reverse complement strand
AGAAAAGGTACCGCCCACAAACCACTCCTTCTTTACCACTGAACTAGTATCACAAAAAGTCGTAAGAAAAAGAAAATGAAAATGTTTCATTGTTGTTCAATTAAAACCAAAAAATTATCATTTAATAATGTAATAAATTCAAATAAAAAAACTGAAATAAAGCTACAGTTTAAGGGAAGAATAACAAAATAATATTAAAAAAATAAAATAAAAAATAATAAAATAAAATAAAATATACAAAATACATAAATATAGAGATAAATTTTGAAAGAAAAAATATAGACGCTAGGGATTAAAAAATTCTAATAACTAATTAAATAAATATAAAAAAAAAGAGATTGAATATATTATAATAAATGATCTTACTATACGATATCCTATTATGATAATATAGTATTATTGTATATTTTAGATTATATTAAAAATTATAAATCATTATATTTGTTATATTTATATCACAATTGTACACAACACTTTTGGAATCTAGAATCTAAACCAATGCACCAGGAAATAACACGACCCTTCATGACGGTCTCTATCTACACGGCAGATAAATACAGACGTATGTCAGAGATACAGATATATGAGTCGGGTATATTGTTCATTATAATGCACACGCTGTGCTGAAGGAAGAGAGAGAGAGAAAGAGAGAGAGAGAGAGAGAGAGAGAGCAGGATGCTTTAAATACTATATTTCTATGATTGCTTCTTTCTCCCCATTTCCTGTCCATTGTGCCGGTGCAGGATTGCATTGTGTGCTGCACCTCCGCCGGGGACGTTTCGGGGGGGAAGGGTGCTCCGAAAAAAAGGCCACCCCTCTGGGAGATGTGAGCTGGGAGCGGCCCCCATCTTTTATTAATCAGGGGACCCCACGCCACTCTCCACGCTTATCACTTTTAACAGCTAGCCTCGGATGGAGATGGGGCACGGACTGCGACAGAGGGAGGGAGGGAGTGAGGGAGGGGAAAAAAGGAGGGAGGGGTCTGCCTCTATTCCGCCTCGCTGGCAAAGCAGACCGTGTATATGTGTGTATATGTGTGTGTGTGTATGAGGGGATGTATATGGGGGGGGGCAGAGCTATCAAAAGTCCCCTCGTCACAAAGCTTTCGGCCTGAATCACAATACAGCAAATTACCTTCTGCTGACAAGAAAAAATGAGAGAGGCCCCGGTATGGAAAAAAAAAGCAGCAGGATTGTCAAGAAGAGGTGACACATTGATTGCTTAGTATGCGGATCCTGCAAGCCGGCCGCTGTTCTCGTCTTCCTCCTCCATATATATGTAGAAGAGGAGCAGGTCGGCACACAACGTGAAGGGAAGATGAGAAATTGAAATGCCACGTTTTATTGGGGGGCCTCCCTCTCAAGCCAGGCACGTGCACATGTGTATACACACACACACACACACACACACACATTCCTGTCTGTGTGAGGGACTTGGATTGTATTCTGTAATAGCTGAAGATCTTCCGTATTAACACGTGTAATAATTTCCTTTCTTTCAATTCAATACTGATCTGATCTAATACTGATCTAATCTGTATTGTCCAATCTGGCTGTCTGCTGAGGTTTACCATACATGGTGTGTGCTTTAAAACAGAAACAGTGAAAAATAAATAAAAAAAGTGTCAAATCCAATCCGATACCAATCCGATAGTTGGATAATATTAGCATCTGATCTCACAGGTGTCTGATCAAAGGTATAATGATGTGTTTTATGATGAACATAATAACATGTACATTCATAATGTAAAATAGCAGTGGATCTTATAGCAAAATATGACTAATCCAATCTAATTCTGATCTGATACTGACCCTAAAACTGACATCGTTGTACATAGTGCTGTATCTCATCGAGGGCAAGTTTTGCCTGAGGTCAGGTTTCAGTCAATAATACATGCGGCCATGATGTGAAACATTAGCGGATTGGATAGGAAAAATATGTTGAGTCTAATCTGACACTGATCTGATACTGATAGTGATGTTTTTAGTATCATCGCCTGTAATGTTTTGTTGCTGTGACACATCAAACGTATGATGGTGATACTGTGGTTTAAGACAAATGTGGTTTAAGACAAACCCCCCAGAAGATTGGATTAGAAAAATCCAATCTGGTACTGACCCCAAAACTGATATCCTCTATTTTTACCTCATCTGAGTGCATAAAAGTTTCCGTTGCTGAGGTGTCATAATGACGATATTGTCAAATTTCTGATACACTCAGTTCTTATCTGTTCACAACACAAAATACCAGAAGATTGGATCATATAAATCCAATCTGACACTGTTCCAAAAACTGACATCTTCTTAAGACCTCAACTGAGTCTCTGCAAGTTACAGGATTTTATGAAACTTGGCATAGCATGAACCACGATGATCATACTGTCAAATTCCTGTCATTAGCATGTGTTATAACATAAAGTAACATAAAATATCAGACCGGATGAATCCAATCTGATACTGGTGTATTCTGAGTCTCCAGTCTGATTGTCTGCAAGCTTCTGCTGCTGATATGATGATTATATGCTTTAAGATACTTTTCAGTCAGTAACATGTGATCATGTTGTAAAATACTAGTGGATTTGTTGGGAAATGTGTCAAATCCAATCTAATCCAATCCGATCCAATACCAATCGGAAAACCGACATCCTTCTAACACCAGATCTGATTGTCTGCAGGCTACTGTTGATGAGGAATGAGGTACTTTGAGGATCAGTCAATAACACATAGGTTTGAGACACAGAATTCCTGAAGATCAGATTGGAAAATGTGTCCAATCCGATCAGATACTGATCTGAAAACTAACATCTTCTTAGCATCTGATCTGACTATTTGCTTTCTTCTGCCAAGGTTTGTGTAAGTGCACTTTAAGACCATCTCACACCGGAAGATTAGATCTGAAGTCAGATCCAATCTAAAACTGATCTGGGACAGTACTGCTAGCATCAGAATCAGCAATACACCAAAACATTCTTATCGTTAGGTTCTTTACTTTCTTTTCTTTTCTTTTTTAAATCAAGATGTTTTTTTTATTTTTTTTTCTGGGACCTTCTACATGTCCTCACAAAGTCCAGCATCAAAGGGACTTTTGGTAATCAGACATTTGGTCCTCATGACAAAAAAAAAGATTAACAAACACGGAGGAAAAGATAAAGAATCACACGTCAAAATGTTTATCTGGTTTCATTCTTTCTTTTTTCTTTACAGTGTTCCTCTTTTGTTGTGTCCTCCATCCTGCACCTTCACCTCCCACCTCCTTTCCCTCATGTATGTCATGGCTCAGATGAATCAGCGTCAGCGATGTTGAGAGCACTTACTGTCAACCCCAGCGCCCCGGGCCACGCCACTGATGGACACAAACTATAAAATATCACCCCCCTGGGGAGGCGTCGCTCAAGTCCTGCCCCACAGCCCTGAGGTAAGGATCCCTCTCTCTTTCTCTCTCTCTCTCTCTCTATGTCTGTGCATCTGTTTTTTCCACTACATATGTGCAGACCTTGTATTTTGTGACTGTTCAAAGGCGTAACTGGGGGTTTCTGTGAAACTAAAATGTTGCCAAATGTCAAAGGATAACTGTTTCCTTTTCTTCACACCCTCTGGGAGATAGATTGAGGGGTTGGAGAAGAAGAAGAAGAGGAGGAAGAAGAAGGAGCAGCAGAAGGAGAAGCCTCGTAGACAGAATGTTCTGAAAATACCTTTCTGGAGAAGATACTCTCAGGGGATTTCCTCTATCCATCTTCAGACCTGTGATTGCTCGTGTTCCTCCGGATATCCAGTACTAAAAGGAATCACTAGATTTTGGGATTTTGAATTGAAATCCAGTGCCTGATATACAATTAAATATCTTGGGATTTGAAATCAAGAACACAAACGATCCAAAAGTTGATCCATTATTTTTAGTTGAGCGACATGCTAGCATGAGCGCTATTCCTGACTCCATTAAAAAATGAGCCTGCATGTGCTAGGAGCTTGGATTAGATCATATAACTATGATGTACTCTGTAATTTTACTCTTTGTGGTAGGCAAGCCTGTCAGATTCGAGTGCCAGGTTTAATTCTGAGCACAGGTTACTGTCTTCATAGCTTTCCTTACTCGTTTCCGCTCACAAAACATAGCAGTAGTTGGATTGGTGACATGAAAATTGCCTCAAGGTTTGTCAAATTTAGGGAATTATTCCAGAAACTGCAAGCCAGATTTGACGATTCTGGAGTTAATGGACCTTAAAGGGTTTTGCTAACTGTCCCATTTTTTTTTACCATCTTCTGATCCTTTGGTCACGCTAATTTTGCAAAGTTTCTAATCTGGTTTAAGAGCAAACAGAAGCAAATGCTACATCTTAGGTTTCCATAATGCAATAGATGCTACATGGTCATCAATCCCAGCCTTTGGTGGTCTCATAGCTGGAATGGAGAGAGAGAGAGAGAGAGAGATGAAAGAAGGGGGAAGGGAATGAGAAGAGAAAGAAGAAAGAGGACCTCCACTCTTAATGGGTCACTAAGCTGCAATTCCTTCTCCTGCAATCACAAGGTCATTGACCAAGTCTCTAGCTGTGTGGTTTTTGTATATTTGTTGTGTGTGTATGATGGACGTGCACAGTCGTATAACGAGGTGTGATCATAAACCCCTCCACTCTGTTTAGCCAATAAATTCAGAGGTTTTTCTATAGTACACACCTGCCTTTCTGCACAGCTCGCTTTCACTTTTTAAAGGAATACAGCGTTTTATTTTCCGATCTTTTCCCTTAAGCTCTGTCTAGTATGTCTGACGTTAATATGAGGTTACCTGAGACAAGAATGCTGATACTTCTCCCTTCAATAAGAAAATGCCAAACGAGTGTCTGTTCGGTGAATAAACCTTTAAAACACAATGTGCATGTGTTCACCAAACTATCACAACTAGGGTGTGGCCACTTCCATGTCAATCACAGAGACTCCAGCCAGTCTGCGAGTATGCGAAAGAGGGCGGATAGCACTTTTATTCCGAGTGTGTGACCTCACCGGCAAAAGATGGAAGTGGGAAGTACGAGCTGGCTTTCACTCTGTCATATGATATGGTAGGATCTGGTCAAGATTGAATTAGGGAGACAAACGGAGGAGGGGAAAGTTACGGAAAACAGTAAAGCTGTTGAAGACGAGACAGACAAGGGAGAAAGCTAGTTTTGGGTTTTTGAAGGTTTGGTGTTTATATGCCTGATCAGAGCCCCATGATGACACTGTGTTAGATGAAGTGCTGATGTAGAAAAGAGATAGACAGAAATATCTCTGACCACAGGATCTCCTTGGAGCAAAATAAAAGAAATATTTAAAAAACTTTCCAGAGACAAACCGCCATCCCAAATCCTAAATATCGACTATTCATTTGCGGCTGTCTGGCTGAGTTGACTCATCTAATCAAGCTGCATTAGCAAAGCTCCTCCAAGGACAGTCAGTAGAAGTCAGTAAGAGAGGCGTGTGCATGCATGTGTGCTCTAATTGGACTTGTTTACTCGCCGGGCTCAGTGAGGGTTCTCGTGTGCCTGGAGTGGGCGATCTGCTGCAAATGGACTGAATCAAGTGCAGGTCACTGATTGCAATTTCTGCTCTTATGTTCTTCTGTTCATTCCCTTCAGCCTGTCCCATCTGATGAGACTGTTCTTGTGAACTCCATCAAGAGCCCCGTGTTCTTACGCAAGTTATTTTCATCAACCTCGACCGCTGCAGCTTGCACACCGTAAACGACCCTTGATCGTTAAATGACCAAATCCAGAGAAGGTAAAGTCATGATTAAACCCTAATCAAATCCTGTCTAATCAATCCTGCCGTCTGGGCAACCGGTAACTAGCGCACGGTTGACCGAAGACATGCCGATGCCGATAGGGACAAAGACGTCCTGGTTATTTTCATCTTCAGCTCCTGGTCTGGATACGGAGCCAGACATCTGCCTGGAATGCTGGGAGACAGTTTCACGGTCTGATCCACACCTTTAAAGTCACCTGTAAGCCAAACGGGAGTAACCAGAGAACCCAGAGAACCCAGAATATACTTTTTATCCATTTCCAAATACATCAGGATGGTTCCCTCATCAGATTCTTCTAAAAAACAGACTGTCAGCCTCAGCCTTAAATCTGATTGTTACAAAGCACTGACACTGGAGACTCCTTCCATCAATGTTAAAGATCTCCTTTAGTGCTAGTGCGGGTGCCTCTGTGGAAACAAAATCCAGACCCAACTGCAGGGATAGCAAAGACAAAAAATACAAAACAAGATACAGAACATAAAACAAAGACAACCGCGGTAACAAGAGACACCCAATGACGTCTAGGACTTCGCGATAAAACAGGTGTAAATGTGGGGGTAATTAATGAATTAATGAATGCAGAAAAGGTGTTCTGGGGCAGGAACTGATTAAGGATCGGGGTGGGGAAAACACACATCAGAGCATAGAACATCAACATATATAAACAAACCTGGCTGGAATGCCCCCTGGTGTTCCGGCAGGGAATTGTCCGAAGCCATCCATGATAAATATAAGCACAATTTGTTCAAAATGCAAATAACATGCATAAATGCAAATTTATCAACACCCGACCAATCAGAATCAAGAATTCATCAGCGTTGGGGTGGAAGGCTTGACGTACAGCTCAAAGATGGATTCATCGATCGAGTGACTGATCTACCTCTACCTCCTATACCATCTTTAACTTTAGCTTTGGCTACACAGTGCGAGCCGTAATCCCTGATGAGGAAGGATAATTCCTTCTCCACTTAATAATTACATGCTATTCCTCCATTTCCAGCGCAGCCAATGAGACCGGTGGTGGTACACGGCCTTAATGAGGTGCTGCACAGTTCAGGCTGGGGGCAGAGAGAGGGAAACAGATTAGGAGAGGGAATAATAAAAAAAGAGAAGGAAATAAAGATTAGAAAGGACACTTGGATATAAACGAGGAATAAAATATGAAGGTGAGACAGCAAAATCCAACAAAACGTTACCCATCATCATTCCCGACTTTGTTATTAGTCATTTTTTGACCTCGTCTGTAGACAGCAGGAAACAAAATCGAGTTGCCAAGAGCAAGCAGGAAAAGCTCACCGGCTAATAAATGCGTGGACACAAAAATAATAGACAGTGAGTGATAAGGCCGAGCTTTGCTCTCGCTGTTGCTCTTGCTCTTGCTCTCGCTCCGTCCCAAGACTCATTTTTTTTTTAGCCCCAGATGATGCTACGCTGTGCCCAAATGAAAGGTACAAATGAGGAAATAACCTTTCCCTCCCCTGCTGTTTGGTTGGTGAGTGGGGCAATTAAAAAGCTGATAGTTAGTGCAGGGCTTTTTTTTTTTTTAAAACCACACCGTCCTTATTATTGTTATTGAAATGTCAGGCTGCGGGATGAATAATAAATAGTAAGTAATTACTGTCTTAAATGAGCTGACAAACTGGATGGGTCACTATTTCTTTCTCTCACTCTCTTCCCCTGTTTTACTCGGTCTCCACTGCTAATTAGATCATGTAATTAGCTTTCCTGGTAGATCAGGACGATCCGGGGGGCCTGGTTAATGTGTTTGGGACAAGAAAACTTTGCCTGGCCACCTACTCGGGGATAATTAGTGCTCTTGCTGATGGTTATTTAACTTAAAGTGGATTGTTATGTCTAATAAATCAAATGGTGACAACAACATCGCGGACGGACTTAATAAAAAAAAATACGCAGTGTTACATAGAATTGAAATTTGCGTAACATTTTGAATCTTGCTTCGACAAAATAGAGTTTGTAACACGCATGAAAATGTTATTACTGAAAGTCTGGAGTCGCCGTACTACGAAGTCACCACTACTACTCCTGGTTGCCTTGGTAACAACGTTTATCGATGTGTGGTCAAATTGGTGTCACATCCGAACACGTGTGCGCTACTTTCTCCGCTCCTATTGGTAGACGCTGCACGGAGTCACTACGTATTTGCATAATGTTCAACTTTTATCAACTTTGTTATGTCAGTAGACACGCCCACATCCAATCACTGTGTACTGCTAAGCTATACTGTATATGGTTGAAATGACAATAAAAAATGACAATAAAAAGCTTCTTGACTTGACTTGACTTGACTTGGTGGAAATGAACGATCTCAGGTGTGTGTGTGTGTCAGCGTAGCAAGAGAAAGCATACGTTAAAAAAAATTAGCAGCTGGAATAAACACAGACAAGGCAGATTATTTCTTGCATTTCTCTGCAAAATCTGTACCTTTGGAGAAGTAATAAAAAATGAGGACATGTTGTTCAGTGTGTGTAAGAACAGAACTGGACTTTTCAGTGGTTTGAACAAACGATCTGGCAGGAACTGAAGCTTTTCAGCTTTTCAGTCAAGAAGGCTATGGTACGATTCCAAGCTCTTGACGGAAAGAAATAACAGTTACACATGGTGTTGCCTGATAGCTGATGTATCTTGGGGTTTTCCTTCAAAGTGTGTGTTTTATATGTTCTATACCATATTCATAAATATTCCTCGCTAGGCTTAAAACAAACCTGAAACGAAAAGCAGGCAGGCAAGAACGCAGCGCTCTGCAGTAACGTATAGAATCAGGAACGACAAAAACGTACAAAGATGGATAGAAGATGCCTCAGGTGAAGACACCGTGTTCATGTCTGAGGGATGAAATGGAGACAGTGTAAGGTTCCAGAGGAACGTGATTTACCTTGGGTATGATATTTTCCCTGTTTAAAATTAACAATACAATACACATGAGCCAAACAAATCACGTTCTCATCGTTCATCCACATCTCCCTCTCTTTCTCCTTCCCTCTCTCTCTCTCTCTCTCTCTCTCTCTCTTTTCCTGCATCCTTCAACTGGCCAGGCTGCAACTAGACATCCCTTCCTAATCAGCAGGCTCGCCGCTTCCAGACCGGTTGCCATAGTAATATGCTGCCTGGTCGACATGGCAACCGCTCGGAGGTCCACTATTGAAATTGGAAGTTGGAGGGGTAGCGGGGTGGGAGGGAGAGGGGGGAGGTAGCGGTGCGGGGCTGCTGATGGTGTTAAGGAGGGGATGGGGCAAGAGCAAGAGAGATAGAAACTACAGTCCAAGAGAGGGATATGAGATAGTGAGAGGTGGGGGTGGTGTAAAAAAGAAATAAAAGAATGAAAAAAAAGAAGACAGGACAGGGAGGGAGGGAGAGAAGAGGAGAGGAGAGGAGAAATATCCCTTTATCTAAGCATGGTATCCCAGCGCTTCTGACACAACAATGTCCCAACAATGCCATTACGCTAATGTAGCTAATGTCGCTAATGTATGACATCACATGCTTTATGAGCAGCATGTAGAAATTTATCCCAATGAAAAAAAAAACATGCTCCAGCAATCTGGAGAAAGGATCATAAACTAATATCGGATTTTAAAAGCATCATAGATTATTATTAGCGACGTATGTCAGGATATGACACCTCTCACGAACACACGGATACAAACAACAAAATAAAGAATAACGCGTGAAACATTTTACGGCGTTAGGAGCCATTAGGATTATGAGTAACCGTATCTGATCTTGTAAAAAGGAGTCTGGAGTCAATCTGAGATTCTGACAGTAAATGAAATCATGGAACGTAATAATCGTCTGGTGCTTGCGGTTCTCCAACTGGGATTCGGGGACCGCCAGGCGTCTTTGATTTTATTATTATTCGGTTAATAACGTGATGGTGAATTAGATCATGAACATCCACTAGCAATAGTGTTAGTTATTGGGTATTAAAGCACCTACAGCATCTATAGGTTCTAGAAATGGCGGGTGGGGATGTGGGGGGGGTGATTTTATGAAAGGAGTCTCTGGTGTAAGGACAGTAACTTCCTGGTTATAGAAATTTATAGTCCACATCACCGTCGCCTCTGGCCTGCTCATGACGGATAAATATACAGATGTACACACTTACATCCAACATTCCGCTTTAACTTTACATTTTCTGCATTTGGCGGACATCTTTATCCAGAGCGACATACATTTATCTCATTTATACAGCTGAGAAATTGAGGGTTAAAGGCATTGCTCAGGGGCCCAGAAGTGGCAGATTGGTGGACTTGTGACTCAAAATCAACACCTTAACAACTGAGATTCTTCACCCCTCATCCTCATTCCTCGTCCTCATCCCTCATTCCTCATCCTCCCTCAGCTAATGTTTTCCTCACACCTCCAGGGTCAGAGGTTTGATGGATGGATGGATGGACGGATGGATGGATGGATGGACCAGATGGGTAGTTGGATGGATGGATAAATGGATGGGCAGACAGATGGATGGTTGGATGGATGGACGGATGGATAGTTGGATGGATGGATGGTTGGA
>JAOTRN010000003.1:1684342-1695288 GCA_028566695.1 Bagroides melapterus | reverse complement strand
AATGTGTCTCAGTGTGTCTCAATGTGTTTCAGTGTGTCTCAGGGTGTTTCAGGGTGTCTCAGTGTGTCTCAATGTGTCTCAGTGTGTCTCAATGTGTTTCAGTGTTTCTCAGTGTTTTGCAGTGTGTTATATTTTGGCATAGTGTATTCAGCAGTGTGTGTCAGTGTGTAGCAGTGTGTTGTACTTTTTACTAGTGTGTGTCAGTGTGTAGCAGTGTGTCGTATTTTGTCGTAGTGTGTTCAGCAGTGTGTGTCAGTGTGTAGCAGTGTTTTTTTTTTTTTGTCATAGTTTGCAGCAGTGTGTCACAGTGTGAACTGAATGTGTACTAATTAGATTCCGGTATTTTCCTTCCTTATTCCCAGACTGTTATTCATTTTTCACGATTTCATTTCTAAAACAAATTCCACACTGATTTAACGAGCAGCTTAACACAAAATAAATGAAGCAACAATGAATAAAAAGCAATCTGTTCAGCTCACAGCTTTACTGATAACTGAAGAAAATAAAAGAGATAAATGTGTGTGCCGTGTAGTAAGTGTGTGGTGTTTACTGCAGTCATAAGATGCCCCTGACTCTCTACTGTATATCTGCAGCAGTGGCATTTAAACTCACATTTCCAGCCTCATGTCTTTCATCTGTGGGGTTTTTTTTGCGTTTGTGGAAAATGCTGCCTCCATTTGGCCGTTTTTAAAACCAAACTGCTCTTCCTGTCACATATCCACCACACTGGGAGAAAAAAAAGAAAACAAATAAAATAAAAGATATATATATATTTAAAAAATGATTTAGAAAATAATTCCCGCTGTATGATTCTCAACACGCTGAGACATATTTCATACGATTTCCTGTAGGAGGAAGTGCTGTTTACGAGAAGACGCACTCTCACGTTTAAGGAAAACTCATTCCTACGTGTTCCTTCGGTGGTGTATTTTTTTATTATTGCTCTGAGACGTTAGCGGTTGTTTGTCACGCCGATGTCACGAGCCATAGCACTGAGGTGTATGAGATAAAGGTGGAGGTTTTTGTTACCGCTTTTAAAAAAAAGCGTTTTTTCCTGGCCGCTATTTTTAACTTCATATTAAAGAAAAGCATCGCAGATGTAGAGGAGACATTTGTTCAATGCGAACGCCGTTTAGCAGACGGCTAGTTAGCGGAATACGAGACGAGACGAGACGAGACGAGACGAGACGACGATGGCGATTAGCGTGAATGTTGGAGCTTTTAGGATACATTAACGCACCGCTGCTCTGCAGGTAGTCGAACGGTAGAACGTATAACGGCTATATAACGTAAGAAAACGTGTCAAGTCAGCTTGAGTAATTATTGAACGCTAACCGAGATCAGACGTCCGTTACGGTTATGAAGATCGATAAGCGTGTCTTTAAGAACGAAGCACAAACAGCTTATGTTTTGTGGTTGTTTGCTAGTTAGCGACGGCGCTTAGCGCGTGCTGAAAAGTTTCTCTGAACCATATCAAAAATATGGCATTATTGCAAAGGCATCGGTTTATCACCGAGATGTGTAATAATCATCCGTTTCTCACGGAGCATCGCTAGCGCGACTTTTATTCCCGCCATTTATTCCCATTCGGAAGACAAGGTTTGCCACTCAGACACTCTCTCTCCCCGACTAATGTCTATCAGAGCCACGCTAGAGCGATACCTTTTTTATTTCAAAAGTGACATTTAAATCAGAGGACGTGGCGGCGGGAGGCTTGCTTTGTATCGGGCAATCCATCTGCTGTCAGGCGAGAGCGAGGGATGCAGGAGGAAGCCATCAAGTTCATTTCCAGCGTGTCTGTTCTCGCTAACACTCTGTACACCAGGCCTCCTCTTATTCTAATGACATTAGTCGGCCATGCTTCTCCACGCTGCCTCTTATCGTCAACCGTAAGCCGCTTGGAGAATTTCATAAATAACTCGTGTCACTAGAAAGAGGAGGAAGCAGATAAAAAGAAAGAGAGGAGAGAAAAGAGAGAGCTCAATATTCCGGGAAACATTCGAAATATTTCTCAAAAGATTAAAAAAAAAAAAACAGGAAGCAAATGAGTTCCACAGAACTTCTTAGAACAGACCTTCTCCTACTTTTTTATTTTTTTGATTTTTTGATTTTATTTTTGTTCTGATCTGGACAGTAAACTTTACAGCACTTATAATAATAGAAGAATCAGTTTGTAGGAAAAGTAATAAAGGTTTTCTTTGTACACTTGATACACAGGTGAGCTCTGATGTAGTACAGCATATGGGTTACTATGGTATGTTATAGACGCTCATAAACACTCACGCACGCTCATAGACTCTCATACGCACATCTGGACTCGAATTAAGTTCAAAATGCTCATACACACGTATACGCTCTTAAAGACACGAAGTCTCGAACATGCCTGATAACGTTCATACATATTCATGAAGTCTCATATATATCTATAGACATTTATACATGTTCATAAAGTCTGATATACATTTATAGACTGTCATGGTTGTTCGTAGACATGTCATGGTTATTTATACACGTTCATAAGTATTGACAGATACACATACGTGCTCGTAGATTTCATTACATGCCTATAGACGTTGATGCATATTCATAGATACGTAGAGTATACATGACATTTAACATGCTTATAAACATTCACAGACATTCACATGCTCATATATAGTTATGCTCTTAGATGCTCATAGAGTCTCTCACATGCCTGTAAGAACTTGTAGATATTCATAAAGTTTCCTCTAGACTCTCGTGCATGCTTATAGAGGCTCATGTGCAGCCATAGACTTGTCCATACACAATTACTCATATAGGCTCATAAACACTAATGCAGGATTATAGACACTCATACAGGCTCATACACAGATACTCTTATGTGCTCATAGGGTCACTTTCAAGTCAAGTCAAGTCAAGACTTTCCTGCCTATAAGCCCTCGTATATATTCATAAAGTGTCCTACATGCGCATAGACTCTCAGGCATGTTTATAGATGCTCATATACTGTCATAGACTCTCACAAATATCCATATAGATACTCATATAGCCTCATAGACATTAATGCATGATTAAAGACGCTCATATACAGTCAAAGACTCTCATAGACCTTCAAACAAGGTCTTATAGCTGTTTATACAAGCTCATAGACTCTAATGCACACATTCATATACACTCATTATACCTCAATTATACATTCCACCAGCTTATGGCTCTTAGATTCCATTTATAAATGTTCATAGATGCTCAGATACATTTAAAGATTCACATGCATGTTTATAAACCTCTTATGAACTCATGGATCTCATCTACACTCTCATGCATTCTTATAGACACCCATAGACTCTCATATACCCTTATGACACTATACATATTTATAGACTGTCATACACACTTGTCTTACACACCTACAGCCATTCAAACAAATTTATAAAGGCTCCTACATGCTTATAGATTAGGCATAGACTAGACTCTCATAACCTCCTATAAAAACATATATATGCTCATAGACTAGAAGCATGCTTATAGACTGTTATAGCGCTTATGCATAGACACTTACAGATATTTGTAAACTCCCACCTACACACTTATAACAACCCACAAATTATAATACACACTCACAGATGTGCATAAAACCTCAAATATGCTTACTGAGGCTTATAAGCATTCATAAGGACTCATAAGGTCTCATATACTGTCATACTGACACACGGACCAGCACAGGAATTTGTGTGTGTGTGTGTGTGTGTGTGTGTGTTAAACCGAGGTCTGGATCTGTGTTCTTGGCAGACCGGAGGCAATTTGAAAGCGATCAGAGTTCACTAACACTGTTTTTCCTCTCGCTTTTCTCTCTCACCTCAGAGCATCTATGTCAGTCGGAGGAGGTGAAGAACAACACGATATCTTAAACAAATAAAAAGCAAAACATTAAAAAAAAAAAAAAAAAGTGTAATCCGTTAAAAAGTGTAATTCAGAAGAGAAAAGTGTATCACTGATTAATAAGGTGACGATTTTTTCGAAGGAGTCTCCAGTGTCAGCGCTTTGTACCAGGCAGAGGAAACATGTTGAAGACAGGACGTTAGGCTTTACACGGCGGCTTCAAGGCGCTCATATTACATTCATAAACGCTCGTACATTCTCATAAAGTCTCAGACGTGCTTATAGACTCTAGGATGCTCTCATAGACTCTCCTACGCTCCTAAATGTTCACTGTGATCTGCAGGGTATTATACTTGCTTATAAGACACAAATACATCCATAGACTTGTTATACATGTTCATAAAGTCTATAATAATCAACGCCAGGGTGGAAATAGTAGGTCAGCTTCATCACACCACACAGACTTTGGCATGAAGTCCCAGCACTGAGCCCTGAGGTAATTATCATCCATCTAAAAAGCCCCCTCTCTCCTCTTTTTACCCTGAACGAGGGCTCTTTACACCTCCGCTATTGTGCTGCACCTCTTTTTCAGCTCCGTGATTGGGGTTCTGTGCGTTTTCATATTTGATAAAAGTGAATGGAAATGAGTGATGCGATGAGTGTGAGAGAGTGAAAGAGAGAAATGTGTGTGTCATGTCTCTTTGACTGGGAGTCCTGCTGGGAGGAGGAGGAGGAGGAAGAGGAGGAGGATTCTGCCAGTTTTTGGGGAACTCCGTTTCTCTTTACACTTCTCTTATACGTCTCGTTTTAGGCTATTTCTCTCTTTTTCTCTTCTTATTGTGTCGTGCCTTGATCTGCTGGACCAGGAGAACAATAAGAGTGCAGTGAGTGGGCAGGGATGAGTGTGTGTGTGTGTGTGTGTGTGTGCAAGAGAAAGAGAGAGAGAGAGAGAGAGAGAGAGAGAGAGAGAGAGAGAGAGAGAGAGAGAAATGGTTATAAACTCGAGGTTTAAGGACTGTGGCATAAACAGAAAAAATTAAATATAGCAGGTCTGCCGTATATGAACACACACACACACACACACACACACATTTTACTGCAAAAAAAAAAATCCAAATCATAATAATTTAATTTATTATTGATAATTCATTCTGTCTGTAAGATTTAGTAGGAAAGGTTTTGTTTTTAAATAAATAACTGTTAAATAAAAAATTATAAATCTGAACATCACAATAAAATATATTTTTTTTGATCATATGCAGATAACCTTAGGAAATTGTCCATTGTAAAAATGCTATAGAAATAAATAAATACAAATTGAATTGAGTTAGAAATGCTTAATAATTTTTTTTTTTAATTTAGACAAAAAAAATCATTTTTAGATTAAATTCTTAAATATGGAACTTTTGTTTTTTTATCTGGAATTCCAGAAATCACAAATGTATTAAAATACAAACATCCATTTATATTATTCCCACCAAAAAAAAAAAAAAACATGGAAAAGTCTAAATTGGTTATCTGTTTTTTTGGTTTTTTTTGTTCGTCTTCTTTAAGATTGAAATTCACCCATTAACTGCACTTCACATAACACGGGCTGTTTCATAATTCATGCAGCCAAATCAAAAAGACAAGGCATCATTAACACCTTTACCGTGTATAATGGGAAAAAAATGATTTGTTAGAGGTCCGAAAATAGCTCCTCTTATTCCTACCTATAATTATGTCTTTGAAACATATTAAATTCCAGGTATAGTTTCAGGAATGTCTCCACTGGAGTGCTAACAAGCCTGGCGACGTCTCAATGTTAACAAAAAAAGTGCTTAATTATAGTGGTGCATATTTTACTGTTTATCAGCTCCACCTCGAGCGCTCGAGTCCTGCCATTAAATTATACTATAGACAATTTTCTCACCTTTTTTTAAGACCTTATTACTAACTTGACTTTTCTATGTTCACTCCTGAAGTTATGTTGATATTTCAGCCAATTAGCTGAAAAATACAATTAAAAAACTGCAAGAACTGGGAAGAAAGTTGCTTTTAAAGAGAGATGTGGTGCAAATATGGTTCACACATGAACCAAGAGGCTCATACATGGCTCAAACATGGCTCAAACATGACCAATAGGCTGATAAATGGCTTACAAATGGCTCACATTTTACTCAGGAGACTAATACACGGCTCATACATGGCTCATATGTTATTCAAGAGACTCATGCGTGGCTCGAACGACTCATACAACATGGCTCATGTGTTACTCAAAAGGCTCATATATGGCTCATACGTGACCCGATAGGCTCATACATGGCTCATATGTTACTCAAGAGACTCATGCATGGCTCATATATGACCAAATAGGCTTATACATGGCTCATACATGGATCATATGTAGCTCAAAAGACTCATACAACATGGCTCATATGTGGCTCCTATGTGACACAAAAGGCTCATACATGGCTCATACAACATGGCTCATACAGGGCTCATGTGTTACTCAAAAAGGCTCATATATGGCTCATATGTGACCCAATAGGCTCATACATGGCTCACACATGGCTCATATGTTACTCAAGAGGCTCATATAGGAGACAGGAAGCTCAAACAAGGCTTATTTGTGTCTCAAGAGGCTTATACATAGCTCATGTGTTAGTAAAGAAGCTCATTAATTGCTCATATATGACCCAAGAGGCTCATACGTGACCCACATGGGCCATACATGACTTATACATATAACAAATTTCCACCAAGTACGATGTTTTACTCCATAAAGAAGAATGTTTTGTATTTCTTATTGATTGCTAATTACTTTTAATTTCCTATTCATACATATTTTATATCAGCTCTAAACACTAATCATCCTCACCGGTCTCTATATTTATTTTCGTCCCTGACACTGGAGACTCCTTCCAGAAATGAAGCATCTTACAGAACACTTTATTACCATATCAATGATTACACACTTTTTTTTTTTTGAGTGTTTGCTGTTTTATATGTGTATATAAAACCTGCCGTGAAAGAGCTGTTGCTATAGAAACACCGTTATATAGCTGGATTACTTCAACACAGTTATAGAGTTATGGAAAAAGAACGAACCCTTTGCAGACCAATCAGAACACACGATTCGGTGCTGGAATCCTACCTGAAACGATTGTGATGCGAGTAATGACTGGCAGGGATAATGTGAGACAGGAGGTGAGACAGGAGGTGAGACAGGAGACTGGACACAGGCAGGAGGGGTACTGAGCTGCTTTGAAGTCTGGATTCCAATTAAACCCCTGACTGAGTTCTAAGCGCAGAAGAAAAATGACTGAGGTTCATGACATGGTCAGGTCTGCTCGTCCAACCAAGCCTCTCCATTTGTCTCCCTACAGAATCCAATATTTATGACTGCCCCACCCTCTTGAGTTACCCCACCTCATGTCACCCCAACCCCCACCCCACCCCACCATCCCTACGCTCTTAGAAAAAAGGGTACTTCTAAGGTACTTTAAGGGTTAATCATAAACAAATGAATTAATCCAAAGTAGAACCATCTCAATTTCCATAAAGGTCCTCAAATGTTCTAGATTTCACCAGAGAACATTCAGAACCTTTTATCTAGAGGCTCCTTGAAGGTTGTAAATGTTCTAGATTTATGCAAATGTTACAGAGATTATGTCACATAACATTAACATGAAGATATGGTTCAATAAGGACCCTGTAAGGAAACTTCTAGATTTCCATAAAGGTCCTCAAAGGATCTTTTAAAGAACACCAGGAGCAAAGAACCAGCCGAAGAACCCAAAACATTCACCCTTTTAAAAACGTCTCTTGTCGTAGCTTCATTATCATAAATAAAATAAATCATCTCTTCTTTAAATAAAAATTAATTCAAATATCATATTTAAATAAAAAAAAATTAAAATCTACAAATAATATAAAATATTTAGAATTAATAATAAATAATAAAAATACAAATTACAATTAATGCTTAAATAAAAATAATAATATTGTTTTATTAAATATTGTTTTAGCCACAGTAAAGATCTAGATTTAAAAAATAAATAAATAATAAATAAATAAATAAAAGTCCTGTCCAGAGTTTTTAAAAAAATAAAGATTTGTAAAGATCAGCTTTCACACTGCTTTCTGATTTTAGTTGGTTTTCATGAAGCTCTACATATATAAATATTATATATTTTATTATATATAGTATATTATACATTATAGTTTGTTTGGACTTTTTTTTTTATCGTGTATTTTCAAATAATCGATCAACATGTAGGCCAGACTCAAGCATGCGTCATATGGAAGGAGATCAGAGCTCCAAAGTTTGATGAAGACGCCATGAAAGCAGGAATATACGTCCGCAACGTATGGGCTTAAAAGCATCTCCTGACAGATCCTCAGAAACCACAACACAGAGAATTGCTGAGAAACACATCCGTACATAGCAAGCAAAGAGACAGAGAGAGAGACATAAGAGGGAAGTTAAAAGAAAAAAGGATAAATTATGAGTCAGGCGAAAAAAAATGTAAAATAAAAGAAACATTAAAAAGTAAATATTCACATAAATATGTGAGAGGCGGTAGAATCGCACGTTACATGCAAAGGCTTCCAATTAGGTGACCCCGCGGCGAACGGTGACGTGGAAACGGAGCGCAACATTTAGATATTTATGTTGTTATTTCCACTTCACAAGACCTCGTGCTAGTGATGTTTTTAATAAGCTCCTGATTAGAGACACAACAGCAGCCGCAGCTGAGGATTTCAAAAGTCAGGAAAGACGTTTTCACGTGAAACTTTCTGCTTGCTTTTCTATTTATTTGCATATAACCATACCACGAAAGATGTCATTTCCTGTCCTTGAAACGTTTTAATGACATTAAATGAGGGAGATGAATGAATTTGCTACGATATGATCAATACGATACGTTAGATGTTAGACGTGACATAATCTGGTACAATATGATTGCAATAAGACACAATACGATGCCACACGATATGATTTAATATCGTATAATGCAATATGATAAGATACAAAAAGATATACAATATGTGATAAGATACAGTGTGATACTAAGCAATATGGTCTGATACGATATGATACGATACAATGCTATGATACGAAGATATGATACAATATGATATAATACAAAATGTATGATATCCAATATGATACAATACTATACTGTGAATATAATATAATATGATATGATACGATATGATACAAGACAGTAAGATACAATGTACAAAGTACAATACAGTATGCTATGAGGTTACGTTACAATACGATACAATACGATACAAAATAATACAATGCGTAATGATACGATACGATATGAGAAGATAGGATACGATATGATACAATAAGAAACAATATGATACAAAAGAATATAATACAATATGATACGATACGATATGATACGATATGAAACAATATGACACAATGCAATAAGATACAATACGATACGATATGTTACAATATGATACAATATATGATACTTTTCAATATGATACAATACCATACAACAGGATATGATACATTACAATATGATATGATACAATCGATACATTACAATATGATTCGATATGATGCAATATGTTACGATATAATATGATATGGTACGATATGATATGATCTGATACGTTACACGATGAAATAAAAAATATGAGTTGATATGTGATATCATACAATAATACGATACGATACAATACAATACAATAATACGATACGATATAATAATACGATACGATACAATAATACAATATGATATAATAATACGATACGATACAATATGATACAATAATCTGATACGATACAATACGATACAATAATACGATACAATACGATACAATAATATGATACGATACAATATGATACAATAATATGATACGATACAATAATCTGATACGATACAATACGATACAATAATCTGATACGATACAATACGATACAATAATACGATACGATATAATAATACGATACGATCCAATACGATACAATAATCTGATACGATACAATACGATACAATAATACGATACGATATAATAATACGATACGATCCAATACGATACAATAATCTGATACGATACAATAATACGATACGATCCAATACGATACAATAATATGATACGATACAATGCATGGTTTGACACACTATGATATAATAACTATTCAAATCTTCTGAAGGATGTTTCCTGCTCTGTCCAGGACGTGTGCAGATCTAACGTTACTTCACGAATGTTGATGATGGAGAATTGGTATAAAACATTTCAGCGCTACGTACAGATTTTGTTACACATCAGTCCTCAGTCCTTTTTCAATAATAATCAATTTAAGATTTTCCTCGAATCTTTTCAGTCTTTGCGTTTTAAACTGACGGGTCGATCCGAATCCTCAGATCGTTACACTCCGAGCGGAAAAGACGGAAAAAAGCAGACTTTTACACGCCACACTCGCTAGCGTTGTTTCACAGTTTTGTTTTGTGTGATGGTGAAAACAGCGTCGAAGCACCTTAGCTGGGGGACATGGGTTTTGTGTTGAAAGGGAATAAGGAGAGATGGTGGGGTTCACAAGCATCAGTCCTGTAAGGCAACCGCAGGCATTTTACACTCCACAACACACACACACACACACACCAAAACACACACGCACAATAAATACACAAACTGGCTTCTAGAACATTCTTGTTCTTCCATCAAAAAAAGACACCCACTCCAAAAAATCACAAGTAAAACGATAAATAACAATAAAACGTTTTTATTTAAAAAAAAAAAAAAAAAAAGGTTAAAAATCTCACAAAGAAAATATGTACAAATTCTAAGCAAAAACACATGGAGACGAGCTTGTGTGTGTGTTCCACAGGAGATCTTCATCTCTCCGTTCTAACATGCTGTCATGTCATACAAGAGAGTTAAAATAAAATTAAATTAAATTGAATTAAATTATACAAAGCACCACACTGATCTTATTCCACACTGCATTTATGACACACATCCAGGGAAGGGGAAGATGATCTAAATATGTCAACACACACACACACACACACACACACACAAAAAACGACTTACTACAAGCTTGATAAAATCCTTTCATTATAATTAAG
>JAOTRN010000003.1:1659424-1671633 GCA_028566695.1 Bagroides melapterus | reverse complement strand
TCATCCATCTCTCCTCTTTTTCTTCCTCAGCTACACCTGACGAAATAGCACACAAACACACACACACACACACACACTATTAATATGATGATGATCTGCCAGGAAGCACAGCAGCCCATAGATCCTGCGAGTAAAAATACATCAGCCGAGCGCGGTAAGCTCCCCGCCAGGCTTTCACGTCCTGCGTCGCATGTTTTCATTTGTGTATTTTTGACGCTTGTCATCCGGCGATCCCTGACACCCTGATTACACCTGTCTCTTCTTCTCCACAACAACAACAGCAACAACAACATCTGTACAAACCGTGCTCAGAACCTTTTTTTGGTTCTTTGCTGTGCAGGAAAAGAGAACGTCTGCATTCGGGCCATGTTTTTTTTTTTTTTTATGGTAATGTTAAAAATGGATAAATCGTTTCAAAGGAAAAGAAAGAACGAAGGATAGGAAAGGCGGACGGAAAGATGGACACGCGTGTCCGGAAATCAGAAAACAAAAACAAACAAACAAAAAAAACAAGCAAAAACAAAAAAGGCCCTGAGTATCATCTTCATGTCTTCATGTGTATTAACAAAGAGTTTGTTGTACCGTGTGTGTGTGTGTGTGTGTGTGTGTGTGTGTGTGTGTGTGTGTTGCAGGCTACCGTGCGGTGTGCACTGCCCTCTGTTGGACGCTGATCGTGTTTCCACGCAGGAGGATCATTAAATCTGTCTCAAAATGACAAACTGTCTGAGCTCCTCTCTCCAAACCTGATGTACGCACATATTAAACCCTGCGGTCAACACCAAAGCCTCTTCACAGAGCGAGCGCGAGGCAGGCGCGTGCATTCGTCCCGTCTCCGGCTCTCTCTTTCTTTCTGTCCTTTTTTTTTTTCCCTCCCCGTTTTCCTCTTTTGCGGCTTCGTCTGATTAGGTGAAAGAAAATGGCCGTCTTGAAGCGATTCTCTCGGGAACGTGTTACAGCGATGGCTCGTCGTGTGCCTGACAGCGCTGTTATTGAAAAGCAGAGGGATGTTTTGTTTTTGTTTTTTTTTCAAGCGAGACTGAATATGAATAAGCGGCTCTGAAACACACAGCGCCATGTTGTTCTGATTAGGAGAAAGGCTCTGATTTCAAGTGCAGAGAGAAGAAAACTGTATCGTTAAATAATGTTGGTCATTTTTTCTGACCGGTGTCGGTACACTGGGATTTCTTTAAACTAAAACAATACCTAAAAAAAAATAAACTAAACTAAAAAAATAAATGTAAAACTAAATAAAACTATAAAAAAAATAAAAGAAAATTTTTTCCGTATTTGATTCGGTTAAACGTGTAAATTTGGCGAACTCGTGACTTGAAGGTGTTCGGGTTGCTTTCGATTTTTGATTTCTATTGTGTTTTTTTTTTCATAAGCCTAAAAAAATATATCAATCAACAATGTTGGAATGTTTTACTTTTTGGCGCTTTTTGAAATAAAAAAAACATCAAATAAAATAACTATCTTTCTAAAGTGCTACTCGTGCACATATACAGTAAATACGGGAAATTACGGAATTGTCAGCTGGAAAAGAGGAAAATCGAGTGATGGGAATTTATAAATAAAAATGAACAGGAAACTGGAATGTTCGTTGTGTTTGCATGTCCCTTTATAAACATTTCTAAACATATTCTTTCTTTTTTTTTTTTTTAAAGAAATACAATAAATGTTGTCTATTGTCTATTACAATGTTTCTCCCGGAGCTACTCCATGTAAGTCGGTATTCCATGTAGACTGATTGCTGATTCGGAATCGTTTAAAACGAATCGCGATTCATCGCAAAACGAATCGTTTCTCCTAACGTGATATTTCTATACGATACTAAACAATTACCCGAGAGCAACGTGAGTCAGATACGGAATGTACCATCTCTCCATCTCCATCGGACGGTCACTCAGGGGGGGTCACTCGAGCCGACCCTGGGGGTCAGAGGTCATGGGAAAAACAGACGTCTGGATAGATTCAATTCAATTCAATTCATTTCATAGATCCACTTTAGACAGGACAGCGTATGTGTGTGTGTGTGTGTGCGTGTGTGTGTGCGTGTGTGTACGTACTGTACATAGGCAATCTGTGACGCGTCCTGATCTTAACGTGCCAGTCGATAATCTGCCCTTAAATTCTTTTTTTGGCTAAAACACCTCACAGGCTCACCGCCATCAGATCGTATCAACATTCTGAGGATACAAGGGATAAATCTATTGACATGGATTTTTCAATATCGCCTTTTCAGATGCTATTGAGTCAGAAGGCCAAGCGCTCTTTGATTGCCTTAAGAGCTGTTTTTTTTCTCCAGAAGTGGAAGCAGGAGTATGCGTGTTTCTTTGAGTCTCGGCTCCCTGTTGACACGCCGGTCAATGAACAGGGTTGAACACACACGGACGTCTACGCACGTGTTATTAGTGCCGCACTCATCTGAAAGAAAACGACAAGGACGTCAGAGGACGAGCGGGGGAATTGTTCAGACGATTTTCAAGAAGTTTTGGGAGTAAAATAAAGTGTCAGTGTGTGTTTAGAGGCCTGAGGAAAAGAAACCTATTCGCTGTTTTTACAAAACTTCCGAAATTATTTTATTAGTAGTTTTTTTTTTCACACAGTTGAGGAATAAAAGGCTCTGTGTTGTGCTCTTGTAGTGAAAAAATCAACGACGGAGCAACGTGAAGCCTTCGCATCCGTAAAACAGGTCCGGCTCACGTTACTGCAGCAATAAACATCCCTTAAACGTCCTTTAAAAGTTCTATAAACGTTCTTTCACCCGACTTTCTTTTTTTTCTTCTCTCAGTCACATTCACAAGAATTCTTGAAGAACGTTCACCTTGTCATTGGTTCGTTTGAAAATCTTTTAGGTGTTCTTTATTATTATTATTATTATTATTATTATTATTATTATTATTATTATTATTATTATTATTATTATTAGACAAGAAGAAAAGGCAGCGCAAATTTTTTTTTTTAAATCCACATCATGGTATTGTGATTCCGTCCCTCCTTCCTCTTTATAATGTGCTTCATCATTTTATTTTTTCAAAAATTAAAAAAACAAAACAAAAACGTACATAGATAAAACTCCGTAAGTAATGGCACCCAGAATTATAGAAGCGTTTTAATCGAAAGTTTCATCGCTTGAAGGTTCTACATGGAACCTTTTTTTTTTGGGGGGTGGGTGTTGAGGGGGGTCGTACTGCCCAAGTAAAGCACACCAGGAGTTCATATAGAACCCTGAGGAAGCTTTTTTAAGAGAGTGTGGACTATAAGGGTGATAACGCTCCATTGATCTGGGACGTGAGGGAAGCACGTGAGTGTCCTGCTCCTCGGTCCGGACACTGTCGCCGTGCCGGGCCGCACCGTGCCGTCCGGCTCTATTAGAACAGACACGGAGACACCGAGATCTCTAATAGGAACAAATTGGCAATGTGTGTGCGGGCGGGTCGTGTGCGGCTCGGAGCTGTGGATTGATAGTGATGCCTAATGATCCCCCAGGGTGGATCAATACCAATAATCCCCTTTCCTGCCCATCCTTGTTATTGGCAATGAAGAAGTGAAGAGGATCCTGGGAAAAGTGCAGTGACAGGACCTGAGAGCTTCAGCCTGGACAACCTTCAAACACACACACACACACACACACACACACACACACACACACACACACACATACACAAAAGGTGGTCCAAAACAAAATGAAGCAAAATGACATCATGGATTCAATCCTTCACAAAAACTAGAAACAATGCCACATTATTGGTTTTCGTCGCCACTGCTGTAGAAGCGTCTGTTGCCTTGTGTGTGTGTGTGTGTGTGTGTGTGTGTGTGTGTGTGTGTGTGTGAGCGGGCAGAAATAATCTCTAAATGTGACAGACGTATCGTTAAATCCGTAACTTCGTTCTCTTTTTGCAAACGATGCCGTCAATTCAGCGAGTGAGTTCTCTTAATCTGGATTGTGTGTGTGTGTGTGTGTGTGTGTGTGTGAATGCGACAGTGATCTATTATAAGGAAAAAGGATTATACGAGCGGTCAGGCGTATGTGTGTGTGTGTGTGTGTTCAGCAGTGCAAAAGGGAAGTGAAGTGTGAAATCCCAATGGACATCCTGTCTAGTGTGTGTGTGTGTGTGTGTCTCTGTGTCTGTGTGTGTGTGTGTGTGTGTGTGTGTGTGTGTGTGTACTGTACATCCTACAGTTCATACATGTCTATCTTTGCTTGTGCGTCACTGCCATGAAGCATCAAATCACACACACACACACACACACACACACACATACGCTTGACCGCTCATATAATCCTTTTTTCTTATAATAGATCACTGTCGCATTCACACACACACACACACACACACAGAGCTTCCTTCCACATTTTTAACACAATACCACGCAGAAGATTATGGAACATTATAGGAATATCGGGAATATCGAGCATGAATCCAAGGATCACATGAATAAAAATCAGAGGTGGAGGAACACACCCAGATCACTCCATCATCACCTCGTTCTCCACTTTCTCCCATCCAACAGAGCAAAGGATCACACACACACACACACACACACACACACACACACACACACACACACACACACACACTAGTTCAAGTTTACTATACACTCTTTTTTTTTTTTTTACTTTAGAACAGTTTCATATCTTTCCATCTGGGTCACTGTAACAGTTTATTCTACTGACGGAACCTTCCGGAGTTCCAGGATCGGAATTCTATCCTGATTTTGTACCAAATGAAACAGTTTGGGATTGGACTGGATAAAGAGACTCGTTTAGAATCAACTTTATTATAGTTGTTATTAATATTTCATGTCATGATGTTAGCGAGGTGTTTGATCAGATTTGAAAACGATCCAGTTTCATTAAATAAACAAAAAAATAAAAATAAATAAATTAGACCTTTTTTTTTTTTTAAGAAACAGTATGTGATGGGAATTAAAGTGAGTAAAAAACATCTTAAATAATTTCACTTCTTCAATTCTGAAAATTATTATTCATAATTTAAATTAAACAATGACTTTTTATTCCAATCAATAAGATTTAAATAAAAGAATTACTTTTTTATATAAATCAATAATATAATTTTTAAGAAATGTAATAAAAAGGAAGCAGAAACGATCTGCGTAATTACTGAAAAACTGATTTTTAGTCAATTATTTTTAATCATTTTAATAATGTTTGCTTTAATTGAAAAAAACATAATTACATTCTACATAATAGAAAATAACATAATTAAAATTCTATTTAAGATATTTTCATCTCAGTTACCCTTTTCTTTCGTTTTGCACCTTCTCTATTTTACCCATTACCCCTTTGTGTGTGTGTGTGTGTGTGTGTGTGTGTGTGTGTGTGCTGCTACAGTACATTTAGTACAGTATGTATGCTGTTAAATTCTGGATTCTGATTGGTCAGAAGAGAAGGTGACATCAGCTGTACTGTAAATGAAATAACGGTTTCCATAGTAACAGCTCATACACCTTGTGCAGCGGACAGCGGTGAAGGTTTTGTACGGAGACGTTCACGACATTTACAAGGACGTTTCGACGTCTTAATCCGTTGCTTGTGTGAGAACGAGGCGATGCTAATGGACAAAAATTAGTGCTAGCCAAATTACTTGAACATTTTTTAAATTATTATCCAAATGAATATTAATACAAGCTTTCTTAGTAGTCTGTGTCAGTGAATGTGACACGGAATGGAAATTTCATGCTAGCGAGTTATGCTAATTAACGCTAGTACGCTAGTTTAAGTCGTAAAGCACTTTCTCCTGCTGCTTCACTGCGATGTTTATTTTAGAGTTTAACCAAAGAAAGGAAGTAATTCTGAACTTTGAAGAATATTTCTGAGGTTATTTTTTTGATTGGCAGCAGTTCCTCCAGTTTTATTTGATCTTGTTCATGCTAGCAAACGCAGCGTATGTACAGTATGTAGTCTGAAGCGTGGAACGATGTAGAATTCCATCTGAAACACTAATCCTAATAAAAAAATACATTTTAAGAAATTTCAAAGAAAATAAAACACTTCCCACGGTCACTCGTGCCTCTTTCCGTCTCAGCCCCGGCGCACGTCTGGCACACGCGAGCTCTGGCTAAACGCTAGCGTTTAATTCATTACATCATTATGTCATCTCGTACTAATCTTCACAGCCTTCCAGCAGCTTTGACATGCAAATGAGGCTGAAAAAAAGGCAGTGAGGAGGGAGAGAGAGAAGGAGGGAGGGATGGACTCAGGGTGGAGAAGAGGCCGGAGATCATTACGGCGTGAAAATGCGCCCTGAATGTCGCCGTTTCCCCGCCTCCCCTCCCTCACTATGTATTATTCCAAGCTTGTTTTTTTTTTAACCCTAACCCTTCCTCCTCCTCCTCCTTCATATCCTCATCAGCACATAGTGATCATTACGAAGAAAGAAAAAAAAAAAAACACGGACTCCCTATAGAGAGAATGCAAACACGGAGGCGACGCGTGGCACGCGGGCAGCGTTTCCCCTCCTACCCATCTGCATATTCACAAAAAAAAGGCCAGCTGCTTGCGAGTCATCAGCTCAAACCCCTCCTTAACACCTCATCAGCACACGCCGGATAAGCTAATGAAGGGTGGGCGGCACCCAGACCACACACACACACACACACACACATCTCTCTCTCTCTCTATATATATATATATCTCTAAATATAAATATCTGTTCATCCCCAGAAAATAATTCAGAGCTTTCAAAGATGTAACGATGACACTAGATTTTTTTTTTTTTCTCTCTCATTCTCATTCCCATCTCATCAGCAGGGACCTCGTGACATGATAATCCAGAGCGCGAACCAATCAATCAGCAGCATTGTAATCATCAGCGGTGCAGAGACAGGGGAGGAGAAAAAAAAAGCCCAAACACTTACCCGGAGTTTCTACCAGTGTGTCTCCTCAGCTCAAGGGGAAAACATCAATCTGGGGATTTCTCTCTCTGAGCAATGTATAGTCTTAAAGAAAAAAAAGGGCGTACATGCCAGTCTGGTGTAATGCATTTTTTTTTGTTCAATGCATTTTTATATAATAATTAGATTCCCATCTGTCTTTCTGTTTTCTTTTTTTTTATTCTCTTTGTCCCTCTGTCCTGAGCGCTGCCTGAATGGACTCGAGACACTATGAACTGGAGATATGTATTGAAAAAGCACATCTAGTGTAGAGGATATAAAATGCTGGCGACTACGCTATCCTGCAGATCTCTTGGCCTGTGTGTGTGTGTGTGTGTGTGTGTGTGTGTGTGTGTTAGGGTGGGAGGGAGTACAGAAACCAAGGGAGGGTCAGACCTAAATGTTCTACAAAGAACAGGGGGGCTGTGTGGACTTTCTCTCTCTCTCTCTCTCTCTCTCTCTCTCTCTCTTCCCTCCCTCCTCATTTTTTTCCCTCTAAGCCCCCCCACCCTCTCTTAGGCATCCCCTCTCCAGACACCAGCATCCTTTGAGGAGGTTAGCTCGTCTCTGAAAGTAGAAGGAGCTTCTACCAGTGTACATTTTCGCCTTGGGGCTGAGAGATCTGGGAAGTCCAGACACTTAAAAAATAAAAAAACAATAATAAAGTAAAAAAAAAACAATTTTAAAAGCTTCTAAGAAAAGATGAAGGAAAGGATGAAGTTGAAGGACAGGAAAAATGAATAATAATAAATTTGTGTGCTACCTATCATAGATCACGTTACTGGAAATACACGTTATTGTTTTATACTCTCATACAGATGTGATACAAATGTGTGTGTTTTTACTCTCATACAGATGTGAGAGTGTTTTTACTCTCATACAGATGTGAGAGTGTTTTTACTCTCATACAGATGTGTGTTTTTACTCTCATACAGATGTGTTTTTACTCTCATACAGATGTGATACAAATGTGAGAGTGTTTTTACTCTAATACAGATGTGTGTTTTACTCTCATACAGATGTGTTTTTATTCTCATACAGATGTGTATTTTTTACTCTCATACAGATGTGTTTTTACTCTCATACAGATGTGATACAAATGTGAGAGTGTTTTTACTCTAATACAGATGTGTGTTTTACTCTCATACAGATGTGTTTTTATTCTCATACAGATGTGTATTTTTTACTCTCATACAGATGTGTTTTTACTCTCATACAGATGTGATACAAATGTGAGAGTGTTTTTATTCTAATACAGATGTGTGTTTTACTCTCATACAGATGTTTTTATTCTCATACAGATGTGTATTTTTTACTCTCATACAGATGTGAGAGTTTTTTACTCTCATACAGATGTGAGAGTTTTTTTACTCTCATACAGATGTGAGAATGTTTTTACTCTCATATCTCATACAAATGTGAGAGTGTTTTTACTCTCATACAGATGTGAGAGTGTTTTTACTCTCATACAGATGTGAGAGGACGTTCTCGTGGTCTTCTCCTGCTGAAGTAAATGTGTGTCAGGGGTGAACTCAAACATCTCCGGCTCTCCAGTGTTCTGACGGGACTTCACGAATCCTAATGAGGATTTATTTTGGAGAGATAGATGGAAAAACAGAGTACTGAGAGAGAGAAAGAGAGAGAGAGAGAGAGAGAGAGAGAGAGAGAGACAGAAAGAGAGAGAGTGTGTGTGAGAAAGAGAGAGAGAGAGAGAGAGAGAGAGGGAGGGAGAGAGAGAGAGAAACTTTGCTTTTCTCCTCCGAGTCCTGTCCTGCTCTCCTTATGTTGTTTTATTAATCTCCCTGATTTCAGCTACAGCTTCTCACTCTGCGCTCTGTCCTGAACCCCTGACCTGCCACAATCACACACACACACACACACACACACACACACACACACACACACACACACACAGCAGGTGGATATTCTCCTGACACCACCTGGCCACGATACACAACAGCAAATCTTCTCACATGAAGTCAATCTTCACCTGTGAAGCACATGTTCTCACTACGGAGCCCAGAGGAGCGCAACACACACACACACACACACACACACACACACACACACATACACGCAGAGAGAGAGAGAGAGAGAGAGAGAATGATAGCAGGATGTTTATAAAAACCTTTAAACATCCCAAAATTTCACAACTTAACTACATTACAATTGGAACTTCCTCCGTAATAAAATATCCATTGATTCGTTTTTATTCGGCTCACGCTCACGACACCGAGCTCGTCACGTTCCTGTCCCGGACTTCATCAGACAAATCGAGAAAAAAAAAAAAAAACCTGAATCCAAATTTCAGTTTCCTGCTTCAACACACCTGAACATCAAGGGTTTCAATTCTACAGAAAAACACACCAACAAATAAACATTTACTGTTTAGGATCGAATCGATTTTCTTCACTCCTTTAATAGAGCAATCCGCCGTCACGGTAATGAGCGCAGGATGACATCATCAGCCGTCGTGTTAATTAAAACCGCTTTGAGAAGATCGTTCGCGTACATCTGTATTTAAGTCAAACTGCAAGTGTTGAGTCACACGTCAGATCTGGTGTCATACGTCTTGTAATTAATTAGCTAATTAATAATTTAAAAAAAACACACATTTCATGTCACGCTCTGAACTTAACGAACTTCTCATCGTTTCTTAACGAATCTCATTAACTACGTCGGCGTGTTAATTACAGCTGGGAATTTTCACAATTATCCCTAACGCTAATTAATATCATTAAGAAATTGAGGGTGATTCTGACGTGCCCCCCCCCATTTCGACTCAGATGTATTTAACGCCGACGTGACGATCGTAAAGAAAGACGTTAATTAGCGTAATTAACGCCTAATTAACTCTCTATAGGGAGGAAGGCGATTGCATTCAACTCGTACGAGCGGCGAATCAAGTGCGTTCGTTTATCTGAGCGGTAGAATATAACCTTTTAATCAAGTTTATACACGCTAGCTGTTAACCCTGGCTAACGTGACGTTAACTAGATTAGCTAGTTCAAATTCAGTATCGAGTTCAAAGAACTGCTAGCGATGCAACTTGCTTGTAAAAGTCAAGGGATGCTGTTTGGCTTAGCTTAGCTTAGCTTAGCGTCCTGTTTGTGGTAAAACGATGCTAATTATGACTAGCTTTCAGAGATCAGACATATACTTTCACGTGAAGGAAACTTGCGTGTTTATACACACGTGTGAGTCTTTTAATAATTATGTATTTAACAGGAAGTGACACAGTAAGCCAAGGTGCTGCCCAGAGCATGAGCTAGCTATTTAGATATTATTAGCCATCTAGCGTGTTGAATGAATTTAGGCAATCTCTATAGATTAGTGAAGCAAAACTAGCTAGCAACTAGCAATATCTAAGTGTGAAATTCTCACTTAGCATGCTAGCTCATTGTGAGGATTGTTCAACATAACTGTAAAGGTAACCTATCGGACAGGATGGCGTTAGAGTGGTGTGTCTCACTCAGGGGTCTGTAGCACAGGCTAGCATTAAGCTGCTTAGCATAGAGGAACGTTTGAAATCAGGAAAAATGAATTTCATCATTGCTGTAGGTCTGAGCCTAGCTAATGCTCTGAGACGTGATTATCCTTAACATTACAGCTAGCAGTCACGAGCTAGCGACTTTAACGTGAGTTAATCTAACGCTTCATACTCTAGAGAATTTTTAGATTTTTATTTTAAATGTAAACCATTTTCCATAAAATTTTATTCTGGATACTAAATTCTAGCTCAGAAAATAATAATAAAAGAAAATGAAAAAAAAAATCTAATTAATAAATTAATAAATAAATATGCAAAAAAAATTTAATTTTTTTTTTTTTTTAATATTTCATTTTTAGCCTAATCAAATTCTGCATAAATGTCTGCTGGTCAACTCCACCCCAAAAATTCAAGCAAAATCATTTGTTTGTTTGTTAAAATAATTTTTATTTAATCACTTTTAAAGTATTTACTTTCTATTATTTAAAATGATTTCTCTTTTTTTTTTTACTATTCAAGTTATTACTCCTCTTTCTCTTATGTAAAGTTTATATTAAAATATTTATTAAGTCATGGAGAAAATATGTTATTTGTTTTTTTAATGGATTATTATTTACTTTGTTTATTTAGTGACTATATCTAGAATATTTACAGTTTAATTTTATATTCATTCTGTTTAATATTCTTCCATTTTTTTCATATAAAATATTTCATATGTTTAATTTTTTTTTATGAAGGAATTTGTTTCCATATCACAAAAATTTATAAATATTTCTAAAAACATACAATTCACTCAAATTGTTAAATTTCATTTTCGTGTTATATTTTTTTAACCCATATATCATACTCAATTGTTTAATTTTTTTTTTTCCATAGAATGTGTTTCTACTGTGTTACACTGACTCCAGGCTGGACTACATTACCCATCAGCCCCTCAGGACTTCAGCACCACTACCTAAGTTTTATTTTGTTGATTTGGGGTTTTGTTTTTCCTGCTTTAATCTCATGCTCATTTTTATGGCTTGTGTTCACCATTTTGTTGCTTATTTTTGTTTTTAATTTTATTTTTTGCACAATAAAAGTCTGCACCTGTATCTGCTGCTTCTACCGTTCTCTGACACATGAATATGAAATTTTTTATTCGATTATATTCATTATAATATGAATGAATTAAATATTTCATATACGAGAAGAGATTTCTTATTGTGCTCAAACAAATTGAGGGGGAATTTTTTTTTTTAATTCTAAGGTCACATTTCAGAATTTCGTGAGTTCAGTTTGATTTTTTTAGTTTTTTGTTAAAAGTTGTAGCTCTTCTAATTAGATTATTAGCATTTTTTTCTTTAAAAAATCAAATCCTCAAACAAAGAAAAGAAGTTTAGTTCTAAAAATAAAAAAGTTCTCAAAAAAAGTTTGAATATAAAAAGCTAAACAAATCTAATTCTGAATTCATTCCAGCTCATTTTTTTTAAAAAGAATGAAAATGATCAGATTTAAAAAAGTATTCTGATTTAAAATAAATGCTCAAAATCCCATTCTAAATAATTCTACATGACCTCTAATTCTAGATTTTAGGTTCAAGCTTGCTTTTTAAAAATGTGAATTTATTTTTAACTTAAACAATGCTTCTAAATAACTCTAAAAATAAAATTAAAAATAATATTCTCACAAAGATAATTCATTATTCTCTCTATGAAGAAAATTTACATAAATAATAAAAAAAAGAAAAAGAAAAAAATCTGAGAAATTTTATTTGTAAATGAGATAATCTTGTTGCCACCCTGTGGGGGGGGGGGGGGGGGGGGGGGGGGGGGGGGGGGGG
>JAOTRN010000003.1:1609700-1626457 GCA_028566695.1 Bagroides melapterus | reverse complement strand
AACACACACCTTTAATATTCCCAACACCTTTAACATTTCCAACACACACCTTCAACATTCCCAACACACACCTTTAACATTCCCAACACACACCTTTAATATTCCCAACACCTTTAACATTTCCAACACACACCTTCAACATTCCCAACACACACCTTTAATATTCCCAACACCTTCAACATTCCCAACACACACCTTTAACATTCCCAACACACACCTTTAATATTCCCAACACCTTCAACATTCTCAACACACACCTTTAATATTCCCAAAACCTTTAACATTCCCAACACACACCTTTAATATTCCCAACACCTTCAACATTCCCAACACACACCTTCAACATTCCCAACACACACCTTTAATATTCCCAACACCTTCAACATTCCCAACACACACCTTTAACATTCCCAACACACACCTTTAATATTCCCAACACCTTCAACATTCTCAACATACACCTTTAATATTCCCAACACCTTTAACATTCTCAACACACACCTTCAACATTCTCAACATACACCTTTAATATTCCCAACACCTTTAACATTCTCAACACACACCTTAAACATTCGCAAGACACACCTTTAATATTCCCAACACCTTCAACATTCCCAACACACACCTTCAACATTCCCAACACACACCTTTAATATTCCCAACACCTTCAACATTCTCAACACACACCTTTAACATTCCCAACACACACCTTTAATATTCCCAACACCTTCAACATTCTCAACACACACCTTTAACATTCCCAACACACACCTTTAATATTCCCAACACCTTCAACATTCTCAACACACACCTTTAATATTCCCAAAACCTTTAACATTCCCAACACACACCTTCAACATTCTCAACATACACCTTTAATATTCCCAACACCTTTAACATTCTCAACACACACCTTTAATATTCCCAACACCTTTAACATTCCCAACACACACCTTCAACATTCTCAACACACACCTCAACAGTCTGAACACACACCTCAACAATCCCAGCAAACACCTTTAACATTCCCAACACACAGTCTCAACACACACCTTATCATTCCCAACACACACCTCAACATTCTCACCATTCCCAACACACACCTCAACAGTCTGAACACACACCTCAACAATCCCAGCAAACACCTTTAACATTCCCAACACACACCTCAACAGTCTCAACAATCACCGTTAACATTCTCAACAAACACCTGTAACATTCCCAACACACACCTCATCATTCCCAACAAGCACCTTTAACATTCCCAACACACAACTCAACATTTTCAACACACACCTTGGCATTCCCAACACACACCTTTAACATTCCTAAAACACATTGCAACAGTCTCAACACGCACCGTATCATTCCCAACAAACACCTTTAACATTCCCAACACACAACTCAACATTCACAACAAACACCTTTAACCTTCCTAACACACATCACAACAGTTTCAACAAACACCTCAACATTCCCAATAGACATTCCCAACACTCACCTCAGAAGTCTCAAGAAACACACCTGAAAATTCCCAGCATACTTCAACATTCTCGACACACACCTTTAACATTTCCAACACACACATCTTTAATATTCCCATCACACAAAATACGCAACATTCTCAACAAACACCTGTAACGTTCCCAACACACACCTTTAACATTTTTAACAAACACCTCAACATTCCCAACAAACAGCTTTATCATGCCCAACACATACCTCAACATTCCCTACCAAACATCGGTAATGTTCCCAAAAACAGCTTAACATTCCCAGCAAACACGGCAACATTCTTAATAAACACCTGTAACATTCCAACAGACACCTTTAACGTTCCCAACACGCTCCTCAAAATACCAACACACACCTCAGCAGTCTCAACAAACACATTTAACCTTCTGAACACACACCTCAAAATTCTCAACACACTTCAAAATTCCCAAAACACGTTTCAAGGTTCTCAACACACACCCTTAACATTTGTAACAGAAATCTTTAATATTCCCAACACAGACCTCAAAATACTCAACATTCTCAACAAACACCTGCAACATTCTCAACACCTCAAAATTTTAAGCATAAAATAAATTTGAATATTTAAAAGTTGAATGTTTGAATATCAGTGTATTGAATTGATCATGGAAACGTGTCTGTTCTATGGAAATTCCGAGCCAAGATGGCGTCTAGCCGCTCCCCGACTCACAATAACACACTTCAGGTCAAAACTGATTCTTTTCCTCTACGCTCCTGAAGTTTTATTCCTCATTTAATATCATCACAGTTTGACTTCTTGGCTGCATCCGGGCATAATCAACTTTTTGTAGATTGGAATTATTTTTAGGTGAGTAGTTGAGAAGTCATACACCGGTCATGTGTCAGCGGACGCCACATGACCTCTCGCGTCTCTAACGATGCTCGCTAGATAACAAAGACATTCATGCATGTAAAAGGAAAGATGCACTTCTGAAGCTCGGCGTGAGTCCGTCAGACGCGTCCTGCAGCTAACAGGAGGGAGGAGACAAAAAAACAGAGTAGACGAAGGAAAAAGCACAAAGCCTTTGCCCTCGACTCAGGTTCAAGTGTTCAAGCTGCAGATTCCCTTCATCCCTTTTGATTTCTCCGTCTCTCTGACCCCTCAGCAGGCACAGAGCTCCCCAGGACCTCACGGTGCGAGGTAGCCTTTCCCAGGCCGCTCCCGGACTCTAATTGGTGGAGACGAGGTTTGCGTCTGGGTATTTCTTGCATGTTAATGCTCCCACGGTAACCTCGTTCCGTCTAATGGCTGCCCAGCGAGAGGCATTTTCGACTGCATTACCTCTTATCGAGTTACAGAACCCCACCTTTCCAAATAAGATAAATTTAATTGATCCAGTCTATAAAAAATCCTGCGCCGCTGCGAACGGCCCCCAGGTTCCAAGCTTCTCTGGTGTTATTTATTCTCTCTGTTTTCGCTGCTTGGGTCAAGCACGCGCTGCGTGTGGCGAAGGAAAATTAGGTTTATTCAACTCCTTACAAAGACGAGGGACAGCCGAGAGAAAATTCAAAAGGCTTCAAAATTAGATCAGCGGTCGCAACAATCAATCAAAGGCCGGGCTCCTAGGCCGCGAGGCTCGGGAGGAGATGCAAAATGAACCTTTAAAACAGCAGGCTCTTGGCTCACACTTCGCTCTTCCACGCAGGGTAGAAGATGACTAACAATGCTTAACACTCTTTCCACTGGGCTGAGAAAACATTCGGAAAGTTAAAACACCACACACGCACAAACACACACGCGCACACACACACACACGCACACACACACACACACACACACAGTAAACCATCGAGCAGAAAAGTAAAACAAGCAAAGCGTGTAGAGAGAAGAAACTCGAGCGCTAGCGCTAGCGACGTGTTTAGTGTTAGCAAAAATCCAAATGGGAGAAATATGAAGAATGTCATTTTAGCGAGTCGTCGTGGTTACGGTGTGTACGCCTGGCCTTAATTTCAGCCTCGGCGCTAGTTAATCCTGTTATTGCGTTTCGGAGTTATTGCGCTGACTACAGCAGTGTACGCTTATCAGCAATAAATACATTAGACTCAGTGTAAGAGCTGAGTAATACACAGACTTCATAAATAAATAAATAAATAAATACATAAATAAATAAAGAAAACTCCCGTAGTACGTTAGAGAAAAAGATGAATCTTCCTGCTAACAGGATTTATAAGAAATTCAGCAACACTGTCGACGGTTACTCTTACCACAGTGATGTCGGTGTTTTGCTAATAAAAGCGTTTTCTTTCTATCACGCTACGTCAATTTGCTACGGATTACAAAAGTTTATCAATCAGTTAATTAATTTACGTCTAAAGTTAAAGAGTAAGTAGAAGGTCTGTAAAGGTAATAAGATGAAACAAAATGCAGCTTGTCATGTTAGCAGGAAATACCTCGGGTTACGTCTGACACTGGAGACTCCTTACATAAATCTACATAATGTTTCTTTATCTGTTACAAAATCAACCAGTGATTGTTTTGGATGTTCTCAGAACACCGGAAATACGAACTGTTCTCCAGTGTGATGATAAAGTTCTACACACAATCCTGGGTTGATGTAGTCGGAGGTTTCACACTCTTCTACTTTTCCCAGGTTAACACTGAATCCTGGCTCTTCAGGATCTCTCCTTGTTTCACTCTCTACATTCCTAAACCCTGCTGGAATCTTCTGCTCATTTGCATATTTGTGTATCAGTGACTCTGATTGGATAAATCCAGCTTTAAATAACGTCCCGTCTCACGCTTTCACGTCGGTGAGGAATAAAGTTCAGCTCTCTGCTTTATCGGCTTTATCGTACGACACACACAGTTGTTTATTCGACCAGCCGTTCCTTCGTGGTCCTCTGACGTCCGCTAATTCTCCTTAGCTCACGTGTTTCTCCACCTGACTCTATCTGCCGAGGCGTTTTTGTTCAGTGTTCTTCAGCTCCGTCCTGGTTTTCACCTGATACGAGGTTTTGGGGGTCTGTTGCTAAGCGACCAGCCGTTACACGTTTGTCACCAGAGCTTCAGAGCAGAGTTTCCTAACCTCAGGTAAAAAAAAAAACACAGTGCAAACCGAGTTTGAAACATTCCTCTAGCCGAGGTTAATGTCCAGTGTGAAAGCCATTGACAGATTCTTGAAGAGTGGGGAATGTTTTGCTAGCATAAAATGATCAGGAAACTTTACTGGAGTTAATTTTAGGTGCAAAGTATTCTCCCAGTCGTAAAGTCTTCTTCCCTGAGACGCTAACACAGTGGGGAAGGAACGCTCTCGACCTTGTCTTTTATAGGAAACATCCCTTCTGTAGACAAGTCTTTACTCACTTATGACTAAACCAGAGCTCAGGCAACAGATGCTAATGCGCTCTCTATCATCACGTGTGTGTGTGTGTGTGTGTGTGTGTGGGTGGGTGTGTCGTATGTATTAGAACGAGAAACTGCCCACGAGGACATGGCAGTGTGCCTGGGGAGCTTTCAGAGCTTCTCTGCGTGTTGTGGAGAAGCAGCTAAATTAAAATCCTGTCCATTAAATCCCATGTCCGCCTGGAAGATTCCTTTTCTCTGACCTTTTAGCTAAATTTCCATCAATCTCATTTTACGCACGATTACGGTTTTTAATGAGAGATGAGCCGTATTATTCTCTATAATCTCCACCTCGCCTGACGCAGATAAAGCCCAGAGCCGGAAGACGGGGGGAAAAAAAATGGCTTTTTCAAAAGAAAATTGTACCTGAATGTCAAAAGCAATTTTCTTCTTCTTTTTTTTTTTATTAACTTGTTTGGCAAACAGCATCGTATAAGCAGGCGGAATGTAAAAAGTTAATTGCTCATTATATAGACTGGGGATTTATCAAAGTGATCGTAACTCTCTCTTGGCTTTCATTAAATGTTTAATCAATTCAGGATTGATCTGTGGACCTTGCATAATTCACTGTGTTATTTAAAACAGACAGTTAATGAAGTCCTATAATTTGATAGATACAGATGCTATTATCCTGCACCAAAACATGTATTTGTTCATGCACATTCCAGCATGGAATTTTCCACGGATGAGACAAAGAAGAAAACGAAGTCTTGAGTTTACTTACTTTTAATTGTTGCTCAAATGAAAAGCAACACCTTTAAGGACAAACGTTCTAGACGTGAGCGTGTGCAGAACAGAGTGGTACGTCGACGATGACTGGGTGCTCGTGAGTCTTTGGGTTATTATGTCAGGGGACCAGAAGGCACAGATAAAAGCTTTCAACCTCAGCTCATCGGTCTCTCCGGAGCGCTGGGTGAAATCCTCACTAAAGTCCTCTTCTTTGTGTCTAAGCTCGCCGTAGGGTGGGACTGATCCCCGCAGCGGCAGCTCTTTTGAATACATATTGCTATGGCTGAGCCCCTAAGACACCGCAGGAGACCCTCAGGCCACTTCCTGTTTATTACACACATGCTCTTTCTCCTGTCTCGGAGGTCATCAGGCCTTCTCGACGGACAGATCAGACGGATCCCAGGGAGAACCAGGCGAGCACGGAAATGTTTTCCGTTTCACGTGTGTTGAGAGATCGGAGACTCGGATTGTCTTTGTGCTGACATTTTCCTGAACCGCTGTAAAAACTCTCCTATCTGATTGGTCCGTTCATCGCCGTCGCTTCTCGCCGTTTCTATAGCAACAACTCGTAACAACTCGGTTAAAGTTTGGCATCGCGAGCTGACTCATAATTGTCGATACATCAGGTTTATTATTTTATTTATTGGTTTTATTCATGTATTTATTCATTTATGGAAGGAGTTGCCAGTGTCACAAGTCATTGGTTGTCATGGTAACAGTAACTTTGCGTCATTATACCACTCTGTTGAGGATTATTTATATCCATCTCATTGTGTAGGATATTATAGCGTGTTAATGACGCATTGTACAATTAGAATGCTTTATTTTGTAAACAAGAGGCTCGGGATGACGTGCCCGAGTAAACATCCTGAAAAAAAACAACGAGTAACGGCGGCGTAATCGAGCAGCAGATGATAATCGAATTAAAAGTAAGGAGCACGCGGTTCTCATTTGGAATAAATGCTAATGAACCAAAGAGACACTAGGGATTTAGATGGGGGTGGGATGGGTAGAGGGTGGTGGTGGTTGGGGGGGGCAATTAAAGAACGCCTGCAGCAACAATATCGAGGACAAAGGATGCCGTCTCACTAATTAAATTCTGTGGCAGACATCTGCCCTTTCACCCCTCCTTCTCCATTTCCCCAGTGCTCATGAGAGGCAGTCAAACGTTCTCTCTCAACTGTCACTCACTGAAGCTGCTACACACACACACACACACACACACACACACCTAACCTGAACTCATTCCACTTCTCCAGCTCACTCGAGGTCACTGGGACGTCGCCCTGATCTTCACAAGCGATACGACAAAATCCTGTAGGAGGTAGACGAGTGAAGATCTGAAGACTGATGAAGATAATAGTGCTGTGAGGTTTAATAGACGTATCATTGAATAGGTTTCAGGAAGTCGCCGTGTTATGTGTTAAGTCTCCAGGAGGCATTCCTAGTCTGCGACCGGTTGCCATGGTAATAATGTAGCGTTCCTTTCAATAACAAATCATTTTCTTGCCTATGAAACGTAGGGGTGATATATTTTTTTTTTGTGATCGTGTGCAATCCCAACTTCCCTCCCCTTGGTAGGTTCTGTGCTTCCATGCTTTGATGAAGCCTTTATTAAGAACACACAGTGGAATTCTATTTTTCTTCACATGCTCCAGCTTTGGAGCTCGAGGTCAGTGGTATGATGCACTAATACTGTTCTCCAGTGTGATTCTAAAGTTCTAAACACAATCCTGGGTTGATGTAGTCTGAGGTTTCACACTCTTCTACTTTTCCCGGGTTAACGTTGAGTCCTGGCTCTTCAGAATCTCCCCATGTTTCACTCTCTACATTCCCAAATCCTGCTGTAACCTTCTGCTTATTTGGAGTTTGCATGTTCTTCCCGTGCCTCGGGGGTTTTCCTCTAGGTACTCCGATTTCCTCCCTTGGTCCAAAGACATGCGTTGTAGGTTGATTGGCATCTCTAAATTGCGCATAGGAGTGAGTGAGTGAGTGGGAGTGGGAGTGCGAGTGTGAATTTGGCCCTGCGATAGACTGGCGACTTGTCCAGGGTGTACCCTGCCTTCCCCGAGGGTATTCCCAGAAAAGCAGGTATAGACAATGAATGAATGAACGAATGATTCTGATTGGATAAATCCAGTGTGCATCCACTTTAAATAACGGCCCGTCTCACACTTTCACATCAGTGAGGAATAAAGTTCAGCTCTGTGTTTCTGCACTCGAGCAGGTTCTGTTATCCTTCACACCTTTATCATCTTTTTTGCCCTTTTTATTTCCCCTTCTCTCCGACATTTCTCCTCCTGGCTCTAGCTACCAAGCTGTTTTTGTTCGGTGTTCTTCAGCTCCGTCCTGGTTTTCACTTGATACGAGGTGTTCAGGTTCTGATTGGTTGTCTGTTGCTAAGCGACTAGCCGTGACGTGGTGTTTCACGCTGTACACAGGGTAAGAAGTGTGAAAAGTTCTGTACAGTACAAACGATAGAAGAAGACACTCAGAGCTTCACTCTGTAACACAGAGCTCTTAAAGGTGAGACGTCGTTAAGAGTGAGTGTGTGAAGTAATGGCTCTGAAGTTAATAAAAAAAGGAGGCCAGGTAATAGAGTTTTAAATCACTGGCCAAGTTCTTTCCTCAGACTGGGAGACAGGTTTAGCTAATGAAGCCTGACAGCCCCATTCCAGAGTGACTGCACGCTCCGAGCGGTTTCGGCTCGGTCTGCGCCCCCAGCTCGTCCCCTCGTCTCCACGTCCCCTCGTCCTCCTCGTCCCCTCCACCACAGCAGGCCGCGGCAAACAGGGGAAAGTTTAGAGAGACTAACTACCTCCCATTTCCTGCTTATTTAACACCCAATCTCACTTCAAAGCCTGTAATGGCAACAGGGTTCGCTCAACATCAAACATACCAGCTCTACAGCGCTTCTCTCTCTCTCTCTCTCTCTCTCTCTCTCCCTCTCTCTCTATCTAGGCAGCAATTAACTCCTACCATCAACACTCACAGATTCAACCATGAACTAAAAATTCACTAAACGCAGTTCTTACGTTTTTGGACTTTTGAAATGACTTGTAGGAGTCAGGGGTCATGAAAGAGAGAGAGAGAGAGAGATAGAGAGAGAGAGAGAGAGATAGAGCGTGGTGAAGGAAAGACTGTTCATAGCTGCGATTTCATAAATGGAGAACTTTTTTTTTTTTACAGATTTTTTTCTTATATAACTGATAACTCAGGCTTTGTTGTTGATGTACGGAACTAATCTTGTTCACGTGATTAAGTGCGAATTTAAAACTTAACTCCCAAAATCCACTGCTTTTGATTCTTATACGTGATTTATCGCATGCGCTCGAGTCGTTCGACATCATCCGGGAAAATATTTGCGCAAACCGGATTCCTTGACATATTTCACTCCAGAATGAAGAGAGAAAGGAAGATCTGGGGCTGGGGGTTAGAAAACGAGGTGCTGTTAATTTGCAACACATGGCAAAAGCGTAGGAATTAAGATGGATGAAGAGAGAAAGTGAGCGAGGGAACAGAGAGAGAATGATGAGTCCCTGCTCTCTAATATTCCTCAGGCTTCCTCCTCCCTGCCGAGACTGGATTTTCCCCAACGTCTCCTCTCTTCTTGTCCGTTTTATACGCTTCCAAGATGACCTGGAACTAATGCGCTGCTTATTTCCCCCAGAAGATCGCATATGGGCCGAGCAGCTCACGCAACCTGTCTTCATCCACACGCAGGTGGAGAGGTGATGGACGGTGGATGGATGGAGGGAGGAGGAAAGGGGGTGATGAAGAGATGAAGGATGGAGGGATAATTCTTCAATGCTTTGAAAGAAGGATTTTTTTATTTGCGTTAATGGAAAAATAACGGCTCAGTCAAGGTCGTGTTACGATGTGAAGGAAAATATTTTGCTAACAGATCCTTATTAAAACACGCGCACACACACACACACACACACACACACACATTACAGCACAGTGAAATTCTTTCTTCACATACAGTATGACAACTTTTAGAGGTTTGGTCAGAGCACAGGATCAGACATGATGCAACTCCACTGGAGCAGTGAGGAGGGTTAAGGGCCTTGATCAAGGGCCCCACAGTGGCAGCTTGGCAGTGCCAGGGCTTGAACCCTGATCCTCAGATCAACAACCCAGAGCCTTAACAACTTGAGCCACTGCTGCAATAATAGAAGAATCTGATTGGTCAGAATTCATACATTGACTCCACCTTAATCAAGGAAGCTAGACATAAAGGTCAAAGGGTTAAGGGCCTTGGTCAAGGGCCCAACAGTGGCAGCTTGTCAGTGATGTCATTTGAATCCCAATCTTCTGATCAACAACCCAGAGCCTTAACCACTTGAGCTACAACTGTAATTCTATTAGAGGAGAGAGAGAGAGAGAGAGAGAGAGAGAGCTGTTAAATCCTTCAATCTGATTGGACAATTCAATACAAGTGAAGGTCACAATTCAAGTCAATTCAAATCAAGGTCAGACCATCTGAGTCAGTTCCGCTAAAGACTGACAGCATGCTCTTTCAACGTCCACCAATGATCACCTGTGACTGTGTCCCGGGATAAAAGTCCCCCGAACACTCTGTATGAACACGGGGACCTTTCTGATGTCGAGACATCAGGGATGGATGCAACCTTCCCGGTTACTGTCAGTGTCTGAGAACAGAGAAAACCTGGGCCAGTCTTACTCTCCATTCCTCCTGAACATCTGTAAATAAAATATTTATATAAAATAATAATAATATATTTAAATTAAATAAAATATATAATAAAAGGCTTCGGGACAAGCCTCAGACAATTCCGTGTAGTGCGGTACGGAGCAGCCTGAGTGAGACACAGAGAGAGACAGCGAGACAGACAGAGAGAGAGAGAGAGAGAGAGAGAGAGATGTAGGCTGCCGTACCTTTTTGCTTTTTTAGCCATGAGCATTAATGAGCTTGTGCAATCTCATTTTTTTTTTCATCTCTCAAACTCACCCCTCATCAAACTCCCCCCCCCCCCCCATGTCCCTGCAAAAGGTGCTCTGTGTAATCTGACTTCATTTTCTGCCTCTTTAACCGGGACCAATGTATTTAAACGCTTGTGCCTTTGACAGATGCTGGGTTCAAATTATTCCTAACTGGAAATTTGCTGGAGCGATATTAAATATCCTCCGGGCCGAGCCTGCCTAAAGAGAACGGGGGCAACATCAAAAGGCTGAACACTTCAAAAAAAAAAAAAAAAACTAAAAATAATGACCCCTGCGAACTTCCAGGGGGGAAGAAGCGGAGAAGAGAGCTAACAGAGGTCTTCTGTCTTCAGATCCTAGTCCACCAACATTCCTGTCCTTTAAATGTAGATTATGAGCGCTCCCTGGACTCCGGTCTTTAGCGCGGAATACAAGATGAGCTGTGCTTTCGCGATCAAGCACCTCGGCTCTAATCTATTCACAAGACGAGTCATTTTCACCTTGTCAGTCTGTCCACATTATCACCTCGCTGTGTGCTACCCTCTCCACAGCGAGTAGCTGTACGTATTCCCGGGGTATTGACCCGAGAGTGCCCTGTGGGTTCCCGTCTTCACCCCCCACCCCCCACCCCCACACAAACACTTTGAACCCCCCCCCTTCTATCTCCAGCACTTTCTAACCAGCTGAGCTGTAGAAAAGTAGTCCAAGAGTCCAAAAATGAGGCTCCATCCCCACCACGAGGCCACACGAAGAGTCGCAACCCTTCCTTTGCATACAAAGGAGTAAACTCACAGCTGGCAACACTCAGTCCGACTCCCTGATCAGAGCCGACAGGAGTCATTAAGTCATAAAAACCGCACACACTCCCACACTCCAGATGAGCTAGGGTTGCTTGGTGTGGCAAAAACAGACGCTCAGGAAGAAAAGGGTTACCTCCTGCCCTCGAGAGAGTGACGGATTGCTTAAAGCTGGACAACACTCCAAACCGAGCAAATGAAGACCATATACATCAGGATTGTTCTTAGATCCAAAGACATAAAACATCATAAGTGCTATTTGTCTCTGTCTATTACACAGAAATCGAGGTTCCTTATCGGGAATCGTACGGGATCAGAAATTCATGATCGTGTTCTGAAAAAAAAAGATAGCCAGGAACATGTAGAAATACTATAAACTATTTAAATATAACACAGCGGTCCAACATTCCTTTAGTAACCTAGACTTACATTATATACGTATATAAACCTGCCATAAAAATCCGGAGCAGAACCGTCAAGCTGTAGTAAAAAAAAAAAAAAGGACAGTCTAAACACATTAATGACATTTTTGAAATATTAAAAGTGAAATTAATGGTTAGTACCATGTGCCATATCCCTCTCTTCTCTCTTCTCTCTTCTCTCTCTTTTTCCTCTCGTCTATCTTCTCGTCTAAGCAGCTCGGCCTCCGCTATGTTGTTTTTTCAAACCACGGGGTTAAACAAAAAGCAAATGTTAAGCACCGCTCCTCTGAACTTGTGCCTGGCTTTGAAAAACAAAACCCGAGTTTTCTCGCCCAGACTCGTTTCCGCCGTTTTGCAAGTCAAATCCAAACGTCTTCGCATATCGGAGCTTCAGCTTCATAACTGAAGTTTTTGATCTTAAAGATGGAACGATGTTTGAGAGCTAAAGATACATAACATATATACATATTGGGTATAGAGAGAGAGAGAGAGAGAGAGAGAGAGAGAGAGAGAGAGCAGCCGAGATTCTGGATGGATCTTGTACAAGAAGCTAAAAGATCATGGACTTTATCCATATGTGTAGAATTTATAAATAAATAAATCAAATTCCTGTTCACGTTAACAGCTTTTGTGCTCGGTGTCACGTCAAAACTCTAAGAAAAAGCTTCATATTTTATAAAGAGAGTGGTAGAATATGGAGTGTTATTATTATTATTATTGTTAACCTTTTTCACGAGTATACCGAGGAACAGGAACAAGCTTACGAGACGTTTTCCCTCAGTATTAAGACTCGTCTGATGTTGTGTGGGTCTGTGAGTCCGATATCTAACGTTTTAGACGTGTGTTTTTCCCTCTGTTGAGATTCTCACGCTGAATTTTAGTGTTGAAGAGAAATCGGAGCTGATTTTTAGATGAACAAACACTCAGAACATCTCAGAGAACAGAAACGAGTTTGAGATCAACATTTACTCTGAAGATACAAACATCTATGTGGAGAAAAAAGAAACGTTTTTTTTTTTTTTATGAATCTTTCAGCTCCACTGTTGTAGAGAAAAACAGAAATATTGATGAAACACGACAAATTCCTGAGTGTTGAGTGGTGGATTAAGTGGTTAAGGCTCTGGGTTGCCAATCAGAAGATTGGGATTCAAACTCAATCGGTGACAAGCTGCCACTGTCGGGCCCTTGATCAAGGCCCTTAACTCTCATTGCTCCAGTGGTGCTGTATCACGTCTGACCCTGAGCTCTGACCTCAACATCTAAAGTTAGGACATGTGAAGAAAGAATTTCACTGTACTGTAATGTAGATGTGAAAAACTTCAGTCTTTAATTCTATTCTATTCCAAAGATAAAAGATAAAGTGTTAATTACAGGAGAAGTCTCTCTCTCTCTCTCTCTCTCTCTCTCGTTCTCTCTCTCGCTCTCTCTCTTTGATGCTATTTTTAAAGACCTGTACCCCTGAAAAACGATGAGTTCTACTATGAAATATTACAATGCTATTAATTCCAGAGAACAAGGCTGAGTTGGACATAAATATTCTTCCTGCCTGGTGTATTTCTCTAAAACACAGTCGAACTTCTTTGTTCATGTAGCATACGGTTCACGTACAGGAAGTTCTGTCAGGATTAGCCGTTAACGTAAAGATAAAAGCGTTAGGTGACGTCCACATCGGAAAGGACCGTGTCATTTTCATTCGGTGTTTTTTTTTTACCTTAAAATAAAAAAAGAGCAAATGTTTTGAAGCTGTTTTCTTTATTTCTGTTAAGAAATTTCTTTATTTCTGTTGAACCAAACTTTGTCCACAACAACTTTTTTCCTATGTGCTTGTCTTGTATCAGCTGATTTTCACAAGTTTTTTTTACGTATTTAATTTATATATTTATTTATTTCTATTTATTTAGAAAATTTAATTTGAATTTATTTCACATTTTGGAGAGACTTGTAGTTGTGTATTTACAATCGAATTATAATCACAGAGTTAAATAAGCAAAAAATATGATTGTTATTTCTTAAGTATATGTAGGAAATGGATAAACGGTAAAGTGAGTCACTTCCTGCTCCTGTGGATGATTCCTGAAAGTCCTAAAAACAAACCATTCCTTCAGGGGTTAGTCTGATACTGTGGAAACAAAACAATGGCGTAATTTTATATACAGTCTGTAGTGAGGTAAGAAAAGCATCTCGTCGTTGATAAGGTGAAACTTTAACTAAGGAGATGTTTCATTTATTTATAAAAGGAGTCTCCAGCCTCAGACGTAGAGCTGAAAACTTTAAGTGTGCATATTGTTGGTTTTTCAGTAACATGACAATAATAAACAATAATAAAAACTTTATTAACTTTAGGAGTTTTTAGCAAACGTAACATGAAAAGGATAAAAAAAAAAACACTGTAGGCATGAAACATTTCAAAAATTTGCTTTATCACAATTTTCTGGTGTTTGTTTCTTTTAATTTCATGACAAGAACGATCCTGTGAAACATATTAAAGTTCTTAAAGAAGAATTAAGACATAGAATAATGAAGAAATTGACAGATGCTAAACTGTTAAACCTCTTGCTCTAATAATAATAATAATAATAATAATAATAATAATAATAATAATAATAATAATAATAATAATAACTAAGTAATAAAAAAGTGACCAAAATTGTAAAAAAAATAAAATAAAATAAAACATAATTTTTTTAATAATTTTTAAATAATTACAAGTATTTCATAAATTTTAAAATAAAAAAACCTTCTTTCAAGAAGAATGTGACATGAAGACAGAGTTCAGTGTATTTGAATTCGATGGAAATAATGAAGTGAATTCACTGAAATGGAAAAAAGAAAGAAACACAGAGACATTTTTAAATCGTAAGGTGTAACATGGATTGTGTTACACTGTAACATCTAAAAACAAATGTACTTATAATTTTTAAAAAAGTGAACAAAATAATAATAAAAAAAGATTATAAAACAGCAAATTTGGAATAATTGTTTTTTCTTTTTTATTTTGCGTCATAAATTTCAAAATGAAAAAAAAAAGTATTTAAAAAAATCTTTAAAAATGGTGGGACATGAAGTTGATCAATGTATTTCAAAATGCCAAAAAGAATTGAATTGAATTCACAGAAACGGAAAAAAGCAAGAGAGGCAAAGAAACACAGAGACATTTTTAAATCGTAAGGTTTAATATCTCAAAAAAAAAAGTGAACAAAATTTAAAAAAAAAAGAAAGATTTAAAAAGATTCTAAAACAGCAAATTTGGAATCATTGATTTTTTTATTTAAATTTCAAATGACTGTTAAAAAAAACTCTGCCACCCCCTAACATCTCAACAAACTAAATATATCTTTTAAAAGATAATAAAAAAAATAAACCCTCTTCCCCGTAGCCCGAGCGAATAAACCGGCGTCCAATTCCCCTGAAATTTCTCCTCCGCTTTTTATTTCCTCCATCTGCTGCCTTCATGCTTGCACGCTTTCCATCCCCTCTGCACATTCTTCACAAATTCAGTAGCTTCCTTCTTCTACATTTGTAAATGCTGTTGACTGTGGAAAGGCTCCATGTTTACTTTGAATCCCCGAACCATCCCAAGGCCTCGTCTAATCACCTCCAGCTGTTGCGTTCTCTCTCCTGCTTTCCTTGGCCTCCTCGTTCAAACACGCAGGCCTTATTTTCACTCTAAATTACAGATTTGTAACAGACTAAATAGAAAGTCAGATTGTTATTGCAAGCAGCACGGCTCTCTGTAATAATGATATTTCAGAGTTTATTCTTCTTGATGATTATCTCTTTTTTTTTTTTTTTTGCTCTCGGACTAGATGCCAGCGTTTCTTTCTCTTTTTTTTTTCTCCACTTGTCAGTTTAGTGAACCAGGAGGATAAACTGTGCTGCGGTGTTTTAAAACGCTCCAAACAGACTCTAATAAAAGGTTCTGGATGCGTCAGTGGATCTCTGAAGGTTCTCTCTTATCTCCTGCCCGTGTGACGGCTCTCCGAGGGCACGTGCCCACTGCACCTGCCATGTCTACCATCTCAGGATCATCGCCCGTGTTTTTCTCAGAACAGATTTTAAATGTTTCTGTGTCATATTCATTCGATGTTGTTTGGCCCGACACTAAAAAAGATCAAACGTTTTGAGGCATTTAAAGAGATTTATTTATTTATTTCTGTCGAACCGAACTACCATGATCCACAACATATTTTCTTTGCACTTGTCTTGCATCAGTTGCTTTGTGTGCAACTTATTGTTTTATTTATTTATTAATTTATTTTGTATTATTTACACAATTAAGTTAGAATTTCTTTCTTGTTTCTGAGTCTTGTATGTTGTAGTTTATTATATAGAGTGAATCTGATAGAGGAGCATTTCATTGTGTGGAGTAAGCAGTAGAACAGGAGAGTCGTGTTGTTGTGGGAGAAAAATCTGTGACATTGTGGCGTGATGAAGCAGAGATTCGGTTCTTAAACCTAAACGTGATCATTTTACACTAACATCCTGAACATTTCTGTTCCACAACCATGATGAACTATTACACTGTTACATTCACGGCATTTGGAAGACTTCCTTCTCCAGAGAGACTTACATTTATCTCATTTACAAACAGTAATTGAGGGCTCAGGGGCCCAGCACTCACAACTTCTTGGCCTGGGGTTCAAACTCATGACCTTCCAACCAGTCCAACACATTAACTACTGAGCAAACACTACCCCTGTGTTACATTACACTACCCTGTGTTACAGTACACTACCCCTGTGTTACATTACACTACCCCTGTGTTACATTACACTACCCTGTGTTACATTACACTACCCCTGTGTTACATTACACTACCCTGTGTTACAGTACACTACCCCTGTGTTACATTACACTACCCCTGTGTTACATTACACTACCCTGTGTTACATTACACTACCCCTGAGTTACATTACACTACCCTGTGTTACATTACACTACCCCTGTGTTACATTACACTACCCTGTGTTACATTACACTACC
>JAOTRN010000003.1:1581459-1592648 GCA_028566695.1 Bagroides melapterus | reverse complement strand
ATGTATTGATATCATGAGATAATGTATTGATAATACACTATATTGATGTCATGAGATAATGTATTGATATCATGAGACAATGTATTAATATCATGAGATAATGTATTAATATCATGAGATAATGTATTGATATCATGAGATAATGTATTGATATCATGAGATAATGTATTGATATTGTAAGATGATGTATGTATGTATGATGTTAATGTATTATTAGATAATATACTGAAACCATGAGATAATGTATTAATATCATGAGATAATGTATTGGTCATGAGATAAGGTATTAATGTCATGAGATAATGTATTGATATCATGAGATAATGTATTAATATCATGAGATAATGTATTAATGTCATGAGATAATGTATTGATATCATGAGATAATGTATTAATATCATGAGATAATGTATTAATGTCATGAGATAATGTATTACTGAACCTGAGCTAATGTATTCAAAGACAGATTTAAAAGCACTTTTGTACATGGCTCTGGATAAGGGCGTCTGCCAAACAACCTTAAATGTAAATGTAAATATTAATATCATGAGATAATGTATTGATATCATGAGATAATGTATTGATAATACACTATATTGATGTCATGAGATAATGTATTGATGTATGTATGTATGATGTTAATGTATTATTAGATAATATACTGAAACCATGAGATAATGTATTGATGTCATGAGATAATGTATTGATAATACACTATATTGATATCATGAGATAATGTACTGATGTCATGAGATAATGTATTTATATTTTGAGATAATGTATTGATGTATGTATGTATGATGTTAATGTATTATTAGATAATATACTGAAACCATGAGATAATGTCTTGATTACTGTCTTGAACACATTAATGTATCAAACCCACAAACTCTATATCCCATGTTGCTCCCACCTGTTAATATGTTGTAGAACGTCATTTTTACTTAGCAGCCTCCAGGTAAATATTAGGTGAGAAAAGAAAAAGAAACCTACTTCAACAAACAGAGACAAACATTTCAAAGCAGGATGATGAACCTCATGGTCAGTAAAGTCCACACAAACACATTGCCTAGAGACTCTGAACACTGAGAACTATGAACCTTCCAGAGCAGAGAGCTGAGATCCCCAGAATCCTCCCAAAACCAGAGCAGCATGTTAGAAGGTGAGAGTCCAAGCAGAGCAAACATCTTCCAGTGATGAAACCAGAACACTGAAAGCAATTACCAACAGTCTCTGATTTCAGTTTAGAGCATGATGATGTTTTCCATCTGACTTTGTGTTCATGTTCTTGCCAATTGGTAGAATTTAACTAATTCAATTTAATTTTATTTGTTGACATTATCACAAAGCAGCTTTACAGAATTCAGGATATAAATTTTAAATGTAAAAATTTATCCCAAATGAGCGAGTGGTGTAATACTCCCTGACAGGAACCTGAGAGGAACCGGGGTCAAAAGGAAACCTCATCCTCATGTGTATGACACCAGAGAGTGGGATTAGAAATCGTTACTCTTCTAGAACTCTGTGTATGGTATACGGTCAAAAAGTGTAACCAATAAATTCTTTCTAGTTTTAACATGAAGTTGATTTTTTTAGCTGTTGTTAGCTGTCATTGTAATCCAAAGCGATCTCCATGGTTTTCCACCATCCACCATTGAGTGAGATCCTTCCCAGATTTTCCCAAGTGTTCATCTGATATGACTTCACTGGATGCGGACTGACTGAAGGATCTGACGTTACCCATTTTCCTTTTCTTCCCTTTCTGCTTCTATCACTTCCTGTAGATCCAGTAAACCTTGAATACCACAACACCCTGCCAAAAATGATGTCGTATCAAATAATAATCAAATTTATTTACCTTTTACAGAGTACAATAAACCAAAAAATGTTCTTGTTCTGACAGATCATTTTGTTTCATTCTAAAAATAAATTAAAATTAAATTAATTATATTTAAAATTTAAATATTCCAAACAAGCTAAAATAGCTAAGAAAAGGTTTATCAAACTTACACGTTTTATTGTAATATTTAAATAGGAAATATTTCGACTATGTTCATGATATTTTCACTTGCCTATCCTTCCATAATTCTAGAAATTTCCAAGCGTAAAATTGTCTTATTTTACCGTCAGAACATTTTTGTTGATTTCAAGTATTTAATAATCTCAGAATTAAATTAATTACATAACATTTCCTTGGATACAAAAAAAATCCAAAGCACAACAAATATAAATGCAAAATACTCCAAAACTAAAACTTTGTTTATCTATATACGTTTCTTATACGTGTCTAATACCGACCGTCGTGAACCTTTCTTTTCCGATTTCCAGCTCGGAAAAATCTCGTCCGTCGCCCACCTATCCACGTCAGTCAGACAGACAGACAGACAGACAGACAAACAGACAGACAGGTAGCTTCACCTCCAGTGCACCTGTAATGAGTAAATTCAGCTTCACTGACAGACTCTTTGACCTCGCAGACGTCTTTTTTTTCTCTCACCCAGTCAGCTTTGAGCCAGATGTTACAGGTGTTTTATTAGACCAACCACACTGAAACAATCTCGCACAGTCGTGACTCCTCAAGCCTTCGTGTCTATCACGTTTTACACGTTTTACCTTGTCCTTTTCAGGACACGTCCTCTGATACAGTCTGTTGTAGTCAAGAAGAGTTAGGAAAGTGGGGAAGGGACAGTCGGTATACACTGTACTCTGTCTCCCCCTAGTGGTCGTGTGTAAAAACTGATAATTTCGTAGAAGCATGTAAAAATTTAAATCTAAATAATACAAAATAAAAAAAAAGGTTACTTGTATTAATATCTTGCATACGTATCAAGTCATTCGTCCAAGAATAAATAATAAAATAATAATAAATAATTCATTAGATTGATATGTAATATTTTAGTTATGATTAAATTATAGGGGTTTTTTTTTTTATTTTTATTTTCAAATATATTTTCTCAGATTCATAAATACTTTTTTTGCTAGGTTTATTTCATAATAAAAAACATAAATAAGAATGTGTATTATTTTAAATGTCTATTATTAATCATCTGATGCTGAATCTGATATTTCAATAAAGTTTAAAATGAAAATTATAACACAAAAATAGAATTATGAAAATATAATTAAAATAGGACTTTTTAAAAAAAATATTTTAACGTCTTGTATTTGTCCTTAACAAATGTACTTTAAGAATTTTATTTATTTTTGTATTTTTTGGATATTTTGGTATATTTATGTAACAACTTAAATGTAAAATTATAAACAGATTAAAAATAAAAAAAAAATAAAAAATATATTTTTTTAAATTAACTAAAAACAATACTACAAACACATACCTGATAATAAACTGAGAAATTGTCAGGTGAAAGTCTGAATGATTCAAATTTTAAAATAAAAAAAAAGTTCTGTAAGAATTTTAAATTCTGATAAATAAATTCAGAAAATAAACATTTTATATCTAGACTTTACCAAATGGTGTACATTTTGCTTTTAAAACCTTTTTTCTGACATATTTTGACTTATCGTGACATTTTACATGTTTATGCTTCATTTTACGTGTTATAGATTTAAAATCATTCAATTAAGGATTAAAAATCTGTTGAACTGCTTTCTCCAAGTCAAAAAGTGGGTTTTTTTGTTTTGTTTTTATGTAAAAAATCTACAGCATTTTGTGACAATTGAAACAATTTAAAATCCTCCAGATTGCAGTAGGTTTTTTGTCACAGATATTATGCAAAAATGAGCGATTTACACGTTTTAACAGAATATTTGTGATAATGAAACTGAAATATTTTTCGTATTGTTCGAGGCAAACTCTGAAGTCGTAAGTATTAAAATGGTGTAGAGCACCGAGCTGTGAGCTGTGAGCTGTGACGGACCCACGGATTTTTATGAGCCATCAATCACCGAAAGTGGAGCCTGTGCACCGAGGTTTTGGGCTTGGGGGGTAAAGAAGGAGTAAAGAAAAGGGTGGTGGTTGGGGTGGGGGTGGGGGGTGGGGGGGGCATTAAAGTGTTGGGTCCTGACCCGCGGCCTGTAGTGACATTCACGTAGGGAGGCACCGCTCTCTCACCAAAGCATGATGGATATTCCCTCTAAAATTGCTCACATGTGGCCTGACGTGTAATTTGTTATAATTTATAAAGAATAAAAAAAAATCATGGTAGCATTCAAGTTTGTTTTATAGATTTTATTTTATTTAGCTTCTCTTCATAAACCCTTTGAGATGTTGTTTATGCACAAAAAAGGAGATCTGTCCTGCACCCTCTGTTTTTCCTTCTTTGACCCAGATAAATTTACAGTCATCAGGGAATTTATGTTTTTTTTATTAAAAGAAAGAAGAAGAAGAAGAAGAAGAAGAAGAAGGACATTAATAACAGATCTGACTCTTAGTATATCAATCATAATGTCGAGTATGTCAGAGCCGAATATAAAGTTTATCACTTATTAGATTTATGGCACATCCTCTTTTATAGAGCTTAAAGCAATGATTGTAATAATAGTTTTAATAATAATTTTAATGTTTATTCATCTTTACTAAGTAAACCTCTGTAATGAGAATGTTTGTGTTGTGTAATCAAGAAAAAGTACATCATGCATCCACTTCTTATCTTTTTTTTTCTGTAATCAATATTGCTGATAGCAAACACAGGGCAAAGGTGAATAGAAAACTTCTGCAGGGTTGCCAGGTCTGTAATCTTTAAACGGGTTAAATACCAAAACTACCAAAAAAGAGTTTTATAATCAAATATGAGAAATATTATTGGGTAAAATATTATGATGTTTTAAAAGATTCATGGTGTGTGGATTTTTTTTTTCAACATATAGAATTTATTTTATTTCATATATTAAGTAGAATTAAAAAGGCGATATAATAAAAGCTAATAAGCAAATAATAAAAGCTAATTAAATAAATAAATTTAAAAAAATGTTGTATTTCACTACTATGCATATAAATAATGTTATTCTGCAGGAATAAAAGAAAAAAGAAAAAACAGACGGCTCTGTTCTGTGTGTGTTCTGTTACATGCAATCAGTTTTGCTTATTTAAATAATATTTTTGTATAATAATACTTCAATATACAAAAATATATACTGATATTTTTTTAATGGGTAAAAAGTTTTTACATTTAAATAATTTTACATTTTAATCATATATTTAAAAATTTCTTGAAATGATCTGTGAGAGCTGTGATAGAGAAGGGATTTTATTCCAGGAAATCTACCAGCTTTCCTGAAACAATTTCTTCTCCAAATTCCTGTAAGGGAATAACTAGATCTGGCAACTCGTGTAATCAGAACGTGATCTGTCTAACGTTCTGGCCTCTAGTGGCCAAAACAGGAAGTGCACTTTCACAACCGTCTTCCCAAATAAAACCTGTGGCTTGTAGGTTTCTAGTGTACTCCAGGACCTTCATATTCTAACGACACAAAAACAGTGAATAATTAAAAAAAAAAAATGTTTCCAGTGTTGTTAAGTTTGTGAAACGCAGCTGTTTTCCTGAGCGAGCTCTGCGAGATGTTTACCTGTGAGAGCCCTCCCCTTTATTCTGTGTTCACTGATAAGAGCAAACACGGTGACAAGAGCGAGCGCAATCTCGGTTTCTTCTTCTTTCCTCACCTGCTTCTGGACGGAAAGTTTCCAAAAGAAATTCAGAGAACGTTGAAGGCAAGAGATTTTCTATGGAGATCTCCAGGCCATGGTGGTGAAAAGGGACTGAGAGCAAAAATCTGCCAAATTATTTTTGGTCGTGTGTAAAGAAGGAAAGACTTTAAGGTCATAGGTCTGGACCGATTTGGAATTACGGTGCCATGAAGATCTCTGAAGGAGCGCTGGATTTGGACACCACGGATTACACGGTGGCCCTGGATCCCAGCTACACCATGCTGGAGTTTGACAGCCTCAAAGTTCTGCCAGTGGACGCAGGTTTGTGTGACATGACCAACAACACGCTTCAGTGTGGGTTAAAGTGCACAAGGATTGCGGAGAAGAAAACAAGAAAACTCCGGAGAGAGGGAAATAATCCTGATAAAGAGGATTTTACTATTTTAAAGAATTCTTTATTCTTCTTGTATCTTCTTACATTACTATCCATTTTTCTTTTTCCTTTACCCAATAATCACACGTCATATTTTTATCTATTTTTAGCCACATTTGGTGTTGAAATATGAAAGAAATCGCTTCGTGTTCGTTTACCTTATAGCAGCTGTAAAGATGTCGTTCCCTCACCAGCTTCTCTTGACGTCAAGATTTTCACGTTAGCAAAGTATAAATATCTCTGACCATCAAGTCACCTGAGCATTCCTAATCTTCTCTACATGTTCCTCCCACGGTTCCTGCTACCGTAACTCCATCCATCCGTCCGTTCACGGCTTTCCCACTTGGCTGTCCGTGTTTCTCATCTTCTCTAATGGTTCAGAACCTCCATGATTAAAGAGCTGTGTTTATTGGTATGGTTTAAAACCAGAGCAAATTTGGTGGTATTTTATTCAGCTCTTGGGTGGAACAGAGCTAGCGCGCTAATTCAAACAGCTCCAGGTTCTTCGGTTCAGTCCCGAGCTCAAGCTACCGTCTGTAGGAGGTTTTGGATGTTCTCAGGGTTCTGTGCATCAGAAGGTGGGACAGTGCCTTTAAATTTAAATTACTCTCTAGATGTACATTTTAATTTGATTTATTTGTCTAGAACTTTTAACAGTGGACATTGGCTCAAAGCAGCTTTACTATAGAAACTGAGTCATAAGTAAGAAACTGAATCATTTTTAAAATGAAGTTATTATTTATCTCTAACATTTATCCCAATGGTGACGTTGGTGAGGAAAAACTCCCTGAGATGATCTGAGAAGGAAACCTTGAGAGGAACCAGACTCAGAAGTGAACCTCATCCTCATTTGGGTGACTCTGGAACAGGAAATAATGTCACTGTAAATAATGTCCTTTCTATAACAGTTTATAGTCCAGTGGAATTATAGAACCAAGAGGAACTTCCACTGCACACCCAATATTCCCAAGATGGCTCCACAGCAGTGAAGATCCAGAGTCCTGGTTCCATCCTGAACTTCAGGTTAATGTCTAGTGATGTTCCACATGTTCTTCTCTCTTTATGTGGGTTTCTTCTGGGTTCCCCAGTTTCCTCACATCTCCCAGAAACACACCAGTATATGAAATAGTGACTCTAACATCAATTTTTTCATCGTTCCCAGTTACGACTCCAGATCCAGCATGAAGTAGTTCCTGATGAAGATACTGAAGAGACTCTTAGCTGAACTTCTGCACAATTTCCATTAAAAACTCCGGGTCTTAACAGAGTCTAGCGCACATAGAGCCTCGAGTCATGGCCCCTCGTTTAGACATGACGGACTTTAAAAATAAAAATAAGCATCACATCTGGAACATCTGGAACAGAACGTTAAGAGACTGATGAATAATTTCTCTGTAGTGCAGAATCAAACGTCTAGGACTCAGAAATAAAAGTTTAAAATGATAGAAATTCGAATCAAAGTTCAAAAGTTATAAACGCATCAAAAGTCGTTTAAACATTTCTCTGAAGGTTTTATTTTTATTTCTAAAAGAGATTAAGTTGAAATAACACCGGATTGTAATCTGAAACTTGTTTCACGTCACAGAGCCGCTGAGGCCCGAGCCGTCCCCCGTGGTCACAGCCGGGCTGCCCCAAGCCGCCACAATGTTGTGCTCCATCTGCGCAGATAAAGCCACCGGGAAACACTACGGCGCGTCCAGCTGCGACGGCTGCAAGGGCTTCTTCAGGAGGAGCGTACGCAAGAACCACGCCTACACGTGCAGGTGAGAGCACGGTTTCCTACAAAAAAATCAGCTCACGTTACCAACAAAACAGAAAGGATCAACTCCGGAAAATGTTACAACTTTACTGCTGACACTGGAGACTCCTTCCGTGTGTGTGTGTGTGTGTGTGTGTGTGTGTGTAGGTTCAGCAGGCAGTGTGTGGTGGACAAGGACAAGAGGAATCAGTGTCGATACTGCAGGCTACGGAAGTGCTTCAGGGCCGGCATGAGGAAAGAAGGTGAAATACAGAGCAGTGACATTGATGTGTGCAAAAGTTTATGCACCCTTAATGAAAAAAGGCTGAAAAAGAAATGGAAAGAAATAACATGAATGTGGTGTGTTTTACAGACGATCTCTGTGTGACAAGCAACAAAACTGCTGAATATATAAATAAATATATCTTTTAAATTATTATTATTATTATTTTATTATTATTATTATTATTATTATTATTATTATTGTCGTTGTTGTTAATAATAATAGTAATAAGAATAATAATTCGTTTTATTTATAGGCACCTTTCATGTCATTCAAGGTCACCATACAAATTCAAAAAAGTAATAAATAATAATTAAAAAAAAAGAATAATAAATTAAGTGAAAATATAACAACAACAACAACAACAACAATAATAATAATAATAATAATAATAATAATAATAATAATAATAATAATAATAATATTTTTTTAACCCGTCTTTAGACCATGGCTTATTTGTACTATTTGTCCTTTTTTTTCCACACTCCTTTTGTGCTGTGAATATCAGTGTAGAGATGAGTTTTAGTTTTAAGGATTTAGTCTAGTTTTTTTTTTAAGGAGTCATGGGAAAGGCAGGAGGATTGTCTTTACTTCTCCGATCTCTGAAGGAGAGAGAATTAAAGTCGAGTCTTATCTCTTTTCAGAGTTACTGATAAGCGAAAGAGATAAACTAATCAGGCCAAGAAGGAGTGCTGTGATTGTATTTTTTATGTCAATAATTAACACACCTGTGTAGGATCAAATATTTGCTAAAGATTATTTGGGGCAAACACATAAAACAGATCAGACATCATACATGACTTGGGACATGATAGTGGTTAAAAAGAATCTACAGGATTGTGATTGATTAATCAAGCCACTCTTATTTTAGGGTGTAAATCAGGGGGTGAAGCGGGTCTTTAAAATCAGTGGGGTGTATAATAAAGCATTCGACCACCAGAGGGCGTGATTTACAGACGTTTTATTACAGGCAAGCTTGAAAGCAAGGCAAAGCTTGGTAGCAGATCTCTAGTGTTTCAGAAGAAGACGAGAAATTATCCTACGACTGTGTAGTGTAGATTTTAATGAGAATAACTCCTTGTGAGTCGACAACACACCATCCTCATGCATGGAGTCATGGAACAGATGAAACCTGAGCTGTGTTTGAGGTTCATGTACTGTATTTTACAGGATTTATAGATTTCAGGATTAAAAAAAGCCTTAAATACTCCTTAAATACTTAAGCCTTAAAAACGTGAGCATCAGAAAATGTTGCAGACGTATTCCTGATGTACTCATATTAACCACCCCATAACCCCTTTGGCTATCTTTATAATATACGTAAATCTCAGTAAAAAAAAAAAAAAAGGTTCTTTACTATTATATTTAATTTAGAACAATATCATAAAAGGACGCGGAGTGCTAAAATAACCAATAAAATGCTTATAAAGCGAGTGTGAAGGGAAAATGTTGTTTATTAGAGTGTGCTGCAGTACCACGTTTAACCGCTAGGTGTAATAACTGTATAATGGAAGTTAAGCAGGTAAACGAGCACAAGGTAAAGCCGAGGCGCAGTGCTGAGGCGAGTTAAAATTGGATATGAATTCCTAGGAAGATTTTATTTTAATTTAAAAAAAATAGAAACATCACCAATGAACGTGCAAATTCTGAAAATAATGAGAATTTCTATAGTGGTTTTATTTTGGAGTTAAGTAAGGCAACGTAAAAGTCAGGCTCATGGAGTAAACTAGTACAAAAAAATGTAAAATAAAACGAAGCGCATTTCTGCCACAGTTAATTAGTCCCTGATCAAACACTTTGTTTCGTCAGCTGTACAGAACGAGCGAGACAGGATCAGCTGCCGGAGAGAAGCTCAGGGAGTCGGGACGCTGACCATCGGCATCCTGGTGAAAGCTGAAGAGAGCACACATCAGGTAGGCCTCATCACCACGAGAAAGCTAATCAAAAAGAAGCTAATATTCTGAACAAGCTCTTTAATCGAATCCACAAGCTATGAATGTTTTTTTAACGTGTGTAATGACAACCAGGCTTCCACATGACGACAGAAAGAGCTCACTGAGTAATGAGCCATGAGATTTTAATCAGTGGTCTCCATCATGTGGCTTTCAGAAGAGACTGAAGGAGAACTCGCTCTAATTACATCATAAGTGTAAATCTACTGCTGTAGCGTCTCGTGTTGTTTGCACTCTTCAGCCACGTTAAGCTCACTGTTGTGGTCCTTCTGCAGTTCTCCGCTCTGACTCCGCCCATTAGGGAAGTTATTACCAAGAAGATCGCTCGACCAGCTGATGTTTGTGAATCAATAAAACAGCAGCTCCTCCTCCTGGTGGAATGGGCCAAACGCATCCCAGAGTTCTGCGAGCTGCCGGTGGACGACAGGGTAGGACATGTTTCTGTCTTTCATCAGGTTCTTCATTCACTCTGACTGAAAAACCCACAGAACTTTAGACAGTGACACAAACACCATAAATACTAATGAATAAATTATAAAAATAGACAGATAGATAGATAGATAGATAGATAGATAGATAGATAGATAGATAGATAGATAGATAGATAGATAGACACAGAGTTGAGCGGATTGATTGATTGATTGATTGATTATCAAACTGACGGACAGACAGATTGATGGATGAATGAATGAATCGATGAGGGATGGATGGACTAACAGACAAACAGCTAGATGATGAGTGGATGGATTGTTGGATAGATAGATAGATAGATAGATAGATAGATAGATAGATAGATAGATAGATAGATAGATACAGAGGTGAGTTGATTGATTGATTGACTGATCGACTGATTGATTGACAAACTGATGGACAGACAGCTAGATGATGACTGGATGGACTGATAGATAGGTAGATAGATAGATAGATAGATAGATAGATAGATAGATAGATAGATAGATACTGTAGATAGACACAGAGTTGAGCAGATTGACTGATTGATTATCAAACTGACGGACAGACAGACTGATGGATGAATGAATGAATCGATGAGGGATGAATGGACTAACAGACAAACAGCTAGATGATGAGTGGATGGATTGTTGGATAGATAGATAGATAGATAGATAGATAGATAGATAGATAGATAGATAGATAGATAGATAGATAGATAGATAGAT
>JAOTRN010000003.1:1542486-1569125 GCA_028566695.1 Bagroides melapterus | reverse complement strand
TCTGTCTCTCTTCGTCTTTCTGTCTGTCTCTCTTCCTCCTTCTGTCTGTCTCTCTTCGTCTTTCTGTCTGTCTCTCTGACTCCACACTTCATTCCAGTGAGACGAGTGAAGCGACTCTGTGAATGTAATAAAGTGGTGAAATTTCACCTGGTGATAAAAACACAGCAGTAAAAGTTCGTGCTGTTTGTCGTGTCGGTGATGTGGCTAAGTGACGGGTTCATGGTCCACACAGAGACGGCATCTTTTTTCTTTCTCACTTATCTTTATTAGCCATCTAAGTGCTTCATAGAAAATGTTATCAGGAATACGATAGCGTGTGTTTCTGTAATCTCTCTTGAAGTGCTTCTGCAGTTTATCATCGCTTCTTCAGCTTCTATCATGGAGCATTTAAAAAAAAAACAACCGTGCTAGCAGCTGGAAATTACATTAGGCACAGGTATTACATAAAATAAAATATAATAATATAAACCCTATATATATAAAACATCGAGTGTGGTTCATGTCTATCGTTTTTTCAGCCTCCAGTTAAACATCGTGTGAAGCAACTTGATGTGTTAATCATAAATGGCATAAACGAGAGGTTAATCTGGTGTACTGAGTCAAAAGAGGGAAACTGAATTTTGTGCGTTTAATATTTTTATCTAAATAAGCAACTTTGCTAAATTTTGTAGCGTTAGAATATTTCTATCTCGGACGCGTTGCTAAGGCAGTTATACCAGATGACCAGAAGATGGCGCCAAAGACACACCAAAACGCATTCTGGCAGTCTGAAGACGTCTCATTTTTACACGGTGAATCATTTTAATATTAAATCTGACGCGACTGTGTTAATGTATGTAGACGTACAAATAGACACGCGACTGTGTTAATGCATTCAGACATACAAATAGACACGCGACTGTGTTAATGCATGCAGACATTTTGTTGTACTAACCCATGTCTCGAGAGCATGTACACGGTGTCTGTCAATCTCTCTGTCTGTATGTCTACCTCTCTTTCTTTCTTTCTTTCTTTCTTTCTTTCTTTCTTTCTGTCAGTTAAAGTTATAGTTAAATTTTAAGTGTTTGACTTCGAGTTAAAGTTGGACACAGTGCTGTATGGGATCAATGGAATGTGTGAAGCTCTCAGCATGATGATGATGATTGTGACTCATCCCGAGGTTTCTGAGCGAATCACCTCTCATGTTTATTTTAAAACACAGAAAAAATCAATTCAATTGGATTCCAGTTTATTTAGCACTTTTACCAATGGCCAATGTTTCAATGCAGCTTTAGAAATGAAGTAGAAAAAGTTCCAGATTAATTTTAAACTTCTATTTAAATGTTTGTATTTATCTCGAATGAACAAGTCTGAGGTGAGATGAGGTGATTGTGGTGAGGAAAAACTCCCTCAGATGGAAAAGGAAGAAACCTTGAGAAGAAGCAGACTCAAAAGTGAACCTCATCCTCATTTAGGTGTCAAATTCATCTAGAAAGAAAGCAGACTTTCTTCACCTTCATCTGTTTCATCAAAATTTCACTCCATGTCTTATAAAGAACTCATAATGCATTATAAACATCTTCTAACTAAAGATATAACACAACTTACAGAGAACTCTATCTATCTATCTATCTATCTATCTATCTATCTATCTATCTATCAGTCTTTCTGTCATTCTGTCTCTCTGTCTGTCTGCATCCCTCTCTCTCTTTATCTCTGTCTTTCTCTTTCTCTCTTTTATTATCTATCTATCCTTCTGTCTGTCTGTCTGCATGCCTCTCTCTCTCTATCTTTGTGTCTGTCTGTCTGTCTGTCTGTCTGCCTGTCTGCATGCCTCTCTCTCTCTATCTTTGTGTCTGTCTGTCTGTCTGTCTGTCTGCCTGTCTGCATGCATTCCTCTCTATCTCTGTGTCTGTCTGTCTGTCTGTCTGCATGCCTCTCTCTTTCTATCTTTACGTCTGTCTCTCTCCCATTTCTAAGAAGTTCTGAATGTTTTTAGTTTGTTGATAATTTATATTTCCTTGTTAGCAATTTTTTTTTAATCTTTTCATGGATTTATGAATCATAAATTTCATATCATATGAACGAATAATTGTGAAAGAAATATATCACAGTAGATACACTGTGTGTGTGTGTGTGTGTGTGTGTGTGTGTGTGTGTTGGAAATTTTTACTTTCTTCCCTGACAAATGTATCCAAAAAAATCATTTTGAATCCTTTTGGTGTTTTTTTTTTTTCTTTTCTTTCTTTCTATTTTTTGCATTTTGTCCTGCAGAAGTCATTTATTTATTGTATTTCTCTGAATTGTCCCTAGTTCAGTTCCAGGAAAGAGTCATCTATTTCTACAATACTGAACAGAGCTTCCTGAAAGGCCATTTTTCAACATTCAGACCCGAGCACAGATCAGAGGCTCCACATCTGCTTACCTGCAGCTGGATCGTTCTCCTCTTCTCCTCTCCTCCTCTGCTCCAGGTGTTCTGGGCTTTTCCATGAGCGTTGTGGAGTAAATGGGGTGGTGTAAGAGGGGTGGTGGTGTCGAGGGAGGAAACCGCACAGCCGCAGGTAGCACAGACCGAGTCTTTCAGCCTTGCCTTCGCCCTCACTGACCCACAGCCTCAGCACCGGGACGTGTAAAGCGTTCCTTCTGTTCTCAACGTCGAAACGTTGAGTCGTGCGTTTGGGTCTCAAGTAACATAATCCGAGCTGACTGAGATTTGGCTCCAAAAAGAAAGAAGAAAGCCGACGAGGGGAGGCGACGTGCCACATGCACTTTACCTTACATGACAAGTTGTGGTTTTTATTGTGGAAAAAAAGGCTGGTAAAAAAAAAAATGTGTTCCAGCTGCTAGATTTCACGTCACAGATGTTTACAACATTACATTAAACTTTATACGGATATAAACATGGGACCTTCTTCTCCCAGTATGTTACATCATCACATCCCAGTATCATACCACGGTCCCATCAACTCTGGTGCATTCGAAGGAATCAAAGAAGCAAAACTGTTTTACAAACAAAAAAATGTCCCACAAATGAATTCAACAAGGTGAAATTTTAATGTTACACAAATCTGAGGTGGAGTTAAAATTGGAGTTAAAGTTCAAATTAAAGTTTTTTGTTAAAGTTAGAGTTCAAATTAAAGTTCAGTTACAGCTAATTTTAGAGACATAGATTAAATTTAGATTAACATTAGGTTTAGGTTAACATTAGAGTTTGAGTGGAATATAGAGTTAAAGTTCTAATTACAGTTAATGTTAGTATTAAAGTAAGAGTTAAAATTTAATCAAAGTTACAGTTAAAAAAGTTCAATTACAGCTAATCTTCAAGTTAGAGATAGAGTTAAAGTTCAGTTACAACAAGACTTCAACTAATTAGATTTCAAATTAAAGTTTGTGTTAAAGTTGGAGTTAAAGTTGGAGTTCAAATGAAAAATTAATTAAAGCCAATGTTACGTTTAAATTAGAGTCAAATTTAGAGTTCAATTTAAAGCTAAATTACTAATGACTAATGTTCGAGTTAAAAATAACAAAGTAGTGTTAAAGTAGATTCAAATTGGAGTTAGAGTTAGTATTAGAGTTTGCGTTAGAGTTAGAGCTAACATTAGAGTTTAAGTTAAACCTAAAGTTTAAGTTCAATTTAAAGTTAGTGTAAAGTTAGTAAACTCTAAGGTAGAGTTAGTGTTAGAGTTTTAGTTGAAATTAAAGTTAGTGTCGGAGCTGTAATGAAAGTTAAATGTCATAATTAGTGTTAGAGTTTCATTTAGAGCAGAATTTAAGCTTAAAATTCAAATACAAATAATGTTAGAGTTAAAAGTAGAGTTAAAGTTACAGTTAGTGTTAGAGTTCAAGTTAAAATTGGATTTAGAGTTAGCATTAGAGTTTGAGTGAGTTATCATTAGAGTCTAAGTTCAAATGAAAGTTAGCATTAGTGTTACAGTTTAATGTGAAAGTAAGAGTTTAAAGTTTAAATGAAATGAATTGAAATGAAAGTTAAATGTCTTAATTAGCGTTAGAGTTTGATTTTGAGCAGAATTTAAAGTTACACAATCAGATTTGTCTATCAGACTAAACGTACTTGGTAAAAATCTGATCAGGATCTGATCCAGAGACACGTTTACTCGTTAGCTCCTGACCGAGAATCTTCACGTGTAAAGGTACATCATCGTGTCGCGGTCAGCGTTTCTGTTCTAAACGTCAGTCTCGTTGCCGTGTCACGTTCACGTCATTATCAGGAATCTGTATTCCGTCTGTTACTCAGAAACACTGGAAGTTTCTAGCATTAAAGCCGAAGGAGGAACTTTAGAGTCTCAGTCTATTAGTCACTCGTCCGTGTTTATCATTCATCACTAAACTTGTTTACTCCCTCCAGTCTGATACAACACAGGACTGGGATTGAAACCGGCGGCAAAGATGAACATTTCCACCCAGAAAATGACGTCAAATACTTTTTTACCTCCTGAGAAATGAACTCGGTCTCATCAGCTGTGACAATCATGGACTAAGTAAGGGTTAGGGTTAGGGTTAGGGTTAGGACATCTAGAACGTTCTACAACCTTCACTGTAACTGTAAAAAAAATGAAATATTAGAATAAAACAAACTGTTGGAAACACTTTAGAACATTGTGTTAAAGGAAAAGAATCAACTGACGTCCCAAGTGACGTACTACACATCACACACGTATGCTGCACTCTATATATTTTAGGGTTTAGCGTATGAATTTTTGAATTGACGTCTCAAATTTTGTATTAGCTGTTTTTGCAAAATCTCTATGGCAGCTGTAGCAAACAAATCATACAACGTGGACTAATTCAAAAGATGTTTCTTCCACGTGAGTGTTGTCGATCATCTTGGAATTTTTCTGGTAGCCCCGCCCCTTTTCTGTTACGTAACTAAAGCCGCGAGCGTCAAGAAGTGTGTTAAGCGTGCAACATTTCACACTTTGGTTGTTTGGGGTTTTTTTTTCAGTTTACTTGAGTTGCACTTCTTCTTGTAGTATAAATTCTCACACTATTTACTCGACACAGTGGCATCAAATGGCATCAAAGTCTGTGATTTGGGACGAAGCTTGAGCGTGCTGAAAATTTGTAATTAATTGCTGTTGTTGGACATGAACTCTGCTGACTCAAATCGTTCATCATTTTAATTAGAAATCGTTTGTAAGCTGTGAACTTTATCAGCCTGATCCGGTGTCTCGGGTCCATTATTAATTGATTCTCTTCCACCCAGTCCACTTGGTCCTCAGTCCCTGAGATGATGATCGAATCTGCTTTGTTTTCGGCGTCCTGACGTACACTAGCAGACGTGTTGAGTGTCCTCTGATATCCTCGAACTCTTTTACACAATCACAATCCTACATTTATCCTAGTTATGAAAGCGTCACTACAGCATTCACTTCAACATCCGTCCAGATGAGACAGACTTCAGGAAGTATTTTACACTTTATAAGTTAAAAGTAATCATTGTACTCAGTTTATTTAAAACTAAGTCCGCCTAAGAGCTTCCCGATTGGTCAGTTTGTCTTTGCTGTTATCTAATGCTTACTGTGGACATTTTTAAGAATCACATTTATTTAGCATGTTTTATTAAATGTATTTTTTTTTGTTTTTCTTTTAAATTTTTGATCATTATTTCAATGTTTTTAAGTCTCAGTTTAAGGCACAATTAAGATCTATTTAAAAACATTACTTATGTGACAATCTGAGGAATTATCACTGCTCGTTGTGCTTTTTTTTTTTGCGTATCACTTTCACAAAGTTTTGTGTGACTTTGAGGCATGAGCGATACAATGATCTGCAGTGTGCAACTGCTCCTCTGATTCCGTATGGCAGCAACAACAATGGCGGCAAAAAGGGAGACAATTTTGATATTTACCTTGAAAATGAAGTGGAAACAGTGGCAGAAGATTGTGCATTATAATATGTTCATTTCTGAAGACATGCAAAAGTAATGTAGGACACGTGGCAGCCATGTTTACACTTCCTACGGCACTAAAAGTGTTTCCATGTGGCATTTTTTGCATTTCTGAAAAGGATGAAATATTTTTTTTAGTGATATTTTAGAGATTTTTTTCATGACCCTTTTGGCGTTCCATGGAATTCTATGTGACGACGTTTCACAGTTATTTTCTCAGACTTCACTGCAAAATCTAGACAAAATTTGTTTCATTTGATCCCATGATTTTGAAAAGTCATGATTTTGAAGACCTTTTGAAGATAGTTGACTCGGCTGTTCAGACATCTAGAGGAAGTTCTATATCTTCCTCTTACCCTGAGAGATGGTGGGACCAGTGGAGCAGTGCTGGTAGATCTGAGGGTTCGAGGTGCAGTGTGAGGAGTGATGAGAGCTTTGAGGTAAGAGGGAGCTGCTCTGTTTTTGGCTTTGTAGGCAAGCTTCAGTGTTTTGAATCTGCTTCATGAAGCTACCAGGAGCCGGTGAAGGGAACACTGCAGTAGGATGAAATATGATGTTCTCAAGCTGCTTTAACTACGGATCAATAAAATTATTAAATAACTATCGGTTAAAGAACAGCGGGTCAACATTCTGCGTATACTTCAAACTACAGTGATAGAAATTCATTACGATTAGGATGTGATGAATTTCTTCAGAAGTGTTTAGGAGTCGGGTTTGTTTTTAAAAATCTCACTCTACACTCTGAGCTACACCCTGAGCTACACCACTCACCACTCCGTCCTTTTTACAGCCATTTTCAATCTTTGCGAGTAAGACTGCTTAGATGGTCAAATATGCCTTTATGAACGAACACACACACACACACACACAGGCTCCAGGAGCTGAGAGATGGATGAGGTTGAGGGAACACGAGGGAACAGGGTTTTGGCAGCACAGAGATGGCGGAGTGAGACGGAGGCCTCCTGCACACCTGATTACATACCCCCCGAGACCCCGAGGGGCAAAGCCACAAAAGTGAAAGCAGAGCTTGGTTCTAGAGGGCAAAAAAAAAAAATCATATCACGGTTCTTCAAGACGTGGATGTAGAATGGTGTATATGGGTTTGCTAATGCAGTGCAGTGTGTAGTGTGTAATTAAAAAAAAAAATTACCAAACTTTTATGTCTACAATGTTTACCTGAAACATCACAAATACTGTTAATACTTTTACTGATGCATTTATTATTATTTTTTCAAAGTCCACCCTTTAAATTCTATTTTACAGTCTAGTTAATTATTTTTTTCGCCATAATGAAATTTCAATGAAATAAAATGCGCAGCAATAATACTATAATAAAAAAATAGAATTTACTAGGATATAAAATAGAATTGCAAAATAGAATTCTCTGTAGAAAAGCACAATATAAATGTGCTACAATAAAATTTTAGCAAATAGAATCGACTAATAAAAATAGAAATGGAATTTTTAAAAAATAGAATTTATTATATTATGAAAAGGGGTTTATTGTGATCTTTAGACAACATAATTTTAAAAACAGAATTTACTATAAAAAATTCCATAAAAATATGCTTTATTTCACTAAGTTTTTAATTTACCCTGTTTTTAATTATTAAATGTCCCAGAAAAAAGTCAAACATTTCACTACGTGTCGTACTGTGTATGAATGTGACAAATCAAATTTTCATTAGAATTTAGAATTTAGAATTTCATTAGAACCTGTCAGGTGTTAAATTAACTCTATAATACTTTATACACTCGGGGAAAAAAATTATTCAATAAACTTCTTTAAGACTTTTTAAATTACGAAGGGTATTAAAACTTCATCTTAAAAGTCTTGGCTACTTGAAATGGTTAAAACAGACAGACGGTTCTTTAGGGTTCTAAATGTTCTAAGATCACATGATAGATGATTATGTGCCATGAATTTTATAAATAAAATCAGTTCCTCACGTTATTTAGAAGTTCTGGTTCTTTCTTTGGATACCTTCATTAAGTGGAACGAATTGAAGAATGCTTTAACGTTCTAAAGGTTCTACTTTTTTCTATGTTTATTATTATTATTATTATTATTACTTGGGCTCATTACTCTTTGATCTCTTTTTTATATTTTATCATGATCTGTCATAGTTCTAGATCCTGGATCCCAAATGAAACAACTTGAGCACGGATTATTTCACTAATATCTGGATCAAACTTGGAGTTATTTAGATTGAAACAGAAAGAAGAAGGGAAAAAAAACAGTTTTGACATTTAAACGCTGTGTTATTTTCTTATTGGTGATATATTTTCATGCTTCTCAAATAAATCAAACATTAAAGGGATTTTTTTTCTTAAAGCTCTTGTTATTTATACACGGATTTAAAGGTCAAGCGAAAGGCAGCGAACTTTAGAAAGCCCTTTACACTGGCTCGACGTTCTGCTGCCGTCGACCTCACTACATATTTATACAGTCACACCTGACGTCCGTGGTGTTTCTATAAGATGCAATTAAAGCAAATAAAGTGTAAATATGAAGTTATTCTGCCTGAAGTTTCACCTCGGCTGAGGCTAAAAACAGAGTCAGAGCCGCTTGCTGGTTCTTTCAGACATAAACACAGCCGTGACTTGCGGTGAAAAGACCTGCAGCTCAGACACAGGGAGCTCTCTTTAAATTTTGTAAAGTTAATAAGTTATGTCGAGTTTGAGCAGAAAGAAATCCATGTCGAAAAAAGCCTGAAAGGAAAAAGTCAGGCATATCAACAGTAGCATGTTCCAGCAAATGATTTGTAACTCTATAAACTCTCAAAACTGAATTTCTGATCCTTCCACCTGTGTAACCTTTAAACACGTTCAAATATTTGTCCATTTTTGAGGGAGCTCCAAGCAAATGGAAACTTTTTTTTAAAGTGTTAAACTCTCCTCTACAGCCTTAAAGCCTAAAATTGATAAAGGTCCAAATCATGTTAGTAGATCATAAAATTCACCAAAAATATAAGGTTTTTCTTTGTGTCACTCGGGATTAGTTTTTTTCATTGATGAGACACCGGGTATAAGTAATTTACTTATACTTGGGATAAGTAGTTATATTTGGGATAAGTAGTTTCTCTTTGATGAGTCTCTCGGGATTAATAGATTTTTCTTTGAGTCCCTCAGGATAAGTAGTTTCTATTTGGTCAGTCACTCAGGATAAGTAGTTTTTTCTTTGTCACTAGGGATAAGTAGTTTTTTCTTTGTCACTAGGGATAAGTAGTTTTTCTTTGTCACTTGGGATAAGTAGTTTTTTTTTTGTCACTTGGGATAAGTAATTTCTCTTTGATGAGTCACTCGGGATAAGTAGTTTCTCTTTGTCACTCGGGATAAGTAGTTTTTTCTTTGTCACTAAGGATAAGTAGTTTTTTCTTTGTCACTAGGGATAAGTAGTTTCTCTTTGTCACTAGGGATAAGTAGTTTTTTCTTTGTCACTTGGGATAAGTAGTTTCTCTTTGATGAGGGATTCATCAAATCCAGCTTTTCAAACACAAAACACCCCAAGAACGTGGAAAAAAAAAAACTTTTAAAAAGTCAATTTAATTTAATTAAAAACATTTTTAAAGAAAACTTATCCCAAGAAAATGTAGAAAAAAAATCTCCAAACAGCAAATTATTCCAAGCAAAGTATTTAAAAAATAAAAACTTTGCCAAATCAAAACACCAAAGAAAAACTCATTACAGCTTTAAAATGATAAAACTAAATGATTTCATTAAACTTTAAAACCTTTCCCTATAAAACCTTTTCAACTACAGAATCATTTTATTTATTCATATTTATTATATTTATTTCATATTATTTCAATATATCATAATTATTTATTGGTATTAAATTCTAAAGCAACATATACAAACCTACATAATTTAAAAAAAATCAACTCATCTAAAGTGAATTACTCAGAATGAAGTTAGTTATCCCAAGTAACTGATCCCATACATCCACACCGCAGTATGTTTAGTGAAAGTAAATAATAAAAGTATCATCCAGATCTTGGTAGCATGTGAAGATCAGATCCAGGACTGGACCATGAAGTTAATTGAACTTTAAATCCTTCCTGATTTCAGCTTCTTTCCAGACGGAGGATAACCTGCATCAGACTGTCGAAGGAAAAATAAGGAAACCGAGGGATTACTTTTAACTCCACGAATGGGAATACAGTGAGCGTGTGGGGGTTTGGGTGCACTTCACATCTCTGGTGTTATTGTCTTAAAACTGGACAGATATTTCTAACGTTTTGTTAAATTCACCAAGAAGACAAAGAGCAAAGCAGCAACAAGATCTTCTAGTCCTGACATGGGCCAGTTACTGGGATCCCCAGTGTTCTTGCTTAGAATTTTTTTGGGGTTGGCTGGAATAATAAAGATCAGTGTGCATTATGTGTAAGCATGCACGTTGCACGTTTTGTTCAGTTCATCTTTTTGCTCTTTTTGCGTAAGACATCAGTTCCAGGAACAGGTTTTTGGCAGCTTTGTGAGGTTCCTGGTTTCTCCTCTGCCAAAGTACGTCACGGGTCCATAGCGACGGCTCAGAAATCGTGTCGTGACTGTTTCTCTAAAATAAAAAAAAAAGGGTTTGCCACTACAAAACTAGCCTCGAAGAGTCAACGGTTGCCACAGTAAACACCACAGCGGCTCCAGACGTCAAGAGAAACCACGGGCTAGAAATGTAATTTATGGGTTTTAAGTGGAGACAGTTGGAGGCGGATTTCTTCCCATTTATCCACTTTCTTTCTTTACCTTTTTTTTAATTTCAATTTTTTTTTTGACAAAAATTGTTTTCCCCACTTTCCATAAAGCCTTCTGTTAATGGTTCTTCAAATGGTTCTTCACCTGATAAAAAAGAGGGCTTTGGACCAACAAGCCGATTTCTTTTAATAAGTTTAAACCATCAGGAGGAAAAAAATTCCACAACATGGATTGAAGTGAAGCTGACATCACAGGAGAAAGTTCCATGCATCATAAAAAAAATACAATCCCTACACTTGACATTTCCAATCTGTACGCTGATTAAAAACAGTGCATCAGAGGCATGCAGCCGGTTCCTGTTGTTTTATCTAAAGATCCATCTCTAAATTATCTCTAGAGTCAAGAATCTACAGTGAGGATTTACTCCTGGCCTTCATGAAAACAAAATATTAACTCAATAACGTTGGTTACGCAATATTTTTCTGAAAAGCAGCATGAACTCACGTTATCGTGTTAAGGATCTTGGTTCATCTTGCATGCACAAACTTTTAAGCACCTTTCTATTTCCACGTTTATCCAAGCGCCTCGTTTTCAGAAGTATTTAAAGTTCACAGTTTTTTGGTTGTTGTTCTTCCGCTCTACTGTTCTTCTCTTGAATCTGACGGATATTTCGGTTCGTCGTATCAGGAACCTAGTGGAGATCTCCAGAAGTTATTTAAGAGATACAGAACCTTGAGATGACCTTCTCAATATGCTGCCACCATGATACAGAAAGATTTGGCCATCTTGTTGTTGTTGTTGTTAGCTTCCTGGGAGATAAGTTTTTCAGGGTTTTATAAGCAACTGCTTGTTTTTAATTGGTGGTTGAGATGCTACTGAAAAAACCTCACCTCAGGCACTGCTACTCAAAAAATATGGCAGCCTCAGAGACCTGAAATGCAAGAAAAATTTTGTAATTTGGAAAAGATTTCCAGGAAGTAAACTTTTTTCAAAAAATAGAGTTTGCACCTGTTTTTCTTGCGTCCATGTAGATGATTGAACGTCGTCCTCGCGTCTCGCTCAACAGTGGTGTTAATATGAAGCTCAGATGAAAGTAGACACTCAGAACTTAAAGAATTTTAGAATTTCATCACTATTTCTGTTTTTCTTTACAATACTAGAGCTAATAGATTCATAGAAAAGATCCAAAAATACAAAAACGTTTTTGTTCTCTGAGATGTTCTTGAGTGTTCAGATTTCTCTTCAACTCTAAAACACACTGAAAGAACAACAGAGTCCTGATGACTTTTTAGATCGGACTCACATTGATTGAAAACGTCCCATGAGTTCATTTCTGTTCCTTCAGCAACACCAGTGTAGAGGCAAAAAGGGTTAAATACCTGAATATAAAGAATTTCCCACCTCTCTTCAGCACCTCTGAATAAGACCCTCCACTTTATTCCCCACCAGTCTTTTTTAGAGTTCCACTGTACAATTCTTGAACATTTTGTTCCTTCTATTCTCTGCATTTTTCTTTCTTCTTCACTGTGCAACATTTCATTGTGTTAAACATCCAGAGATTTGTGTTCACACCTGCTGTATCTGTGTTTGTGGACATGCAGCTTCTCCTTTCAGATTAATTCTCTTCTCCTTGCTGTTGTAATAAGCTCCACACTCCACTTTTCTGGGAAGGCTTTTGTCCTCTAGATGTTGGAGCGTAGTTGTTGCATCATTTCTGACCACCACAAGATTTTGAGGATGATGAGGATGATGTTGAGGAGGCCCTGGGGCACTGTTACATCCTGAAGGTGTTCAGAGGGGATTTGGTAGCTCATAACACAACATTAAGGTTCTCCTTGAATACGACTTTTCTTTCATTTATCTTAAATCGTTTCACCCCAATAGAAATGGTATTTTTTTTAAAAGGTTGTTCTTATGAGAAGTTTTTTATTATAGCAAATGTTGCTGTGGAAAATGTTAATATTCATACTCTTGACAGGGTGCCAATATTTCTTGAGTGGTACATACTGTATGAGACTTAAAAAAAAAAAAAAAAAAGCCTCTAGGGTGTTTTTCTCTCTCTGAACCCACTGGTCTGGGAACAAAATCTTTCCCAGAGCAGGACTACGAGGACACGCTGCAACGCCACACAAGCACGACTTTTTTTTTTTTTCAACACAGCACTCGAGTCATCCATCACAACTCTGACGGGAATATTACACACTGACTGACGTGTGTGTCGCGGAAAGCTTCGAGTGACGACACGGCACAGGCAACCTTACGACAGCTGAGTAATATGGGAACTGACCGGTGGGCATTTTGTTCTGTGATGATCTTAATCAGCAATAAACGTTTTCCTGTGATAAACTGGGACATTTCCCATGAATCACTGGGTTCACGACACCTCGTGACAAGTACAGGGAGCACGTTTCTCAAGCTGTTTATTTGCTGAAGAAATGCATAAACGTTAAAAAACAGAAGCAGTGCGATGGACATGATTGAGATAAAGCACTTTTTTAAAAGAAAAAAAACATTACAGATGTGGAAAATACCAGGATTTTGAATTCTGTGCTGCAGCCGAACTCGAACGTGATTAATGACTTGTCATGAACGGACATTTTCATCGACGCAGATGGTTTGGCCTGTGCCCGAGATCTGATTTCTGTTCATTATTCTGATTTCATTCTATTTTTTTTTTTAGATGTAATCTGCTGTTACAGGATTAGTGCTGGTTACACAACAGAGTTTAAAGTTTAATATCTCTAATATTTATCCCTAATGATCAAGCCTGAGATGACGATGGTGAGAAAAAACTCCCTGAGATGATAAAAGGAAGAAACCTTCAGAGGAACCAGATTTAGAAGTGAACCTCATCCTCATTTAGGTGACACTCCACAGGAAATAATGTCAATGTAAATAAAGTTCTTTCTCCAAGAGTTAATAGTCACGTGGAAGTGTGGAACCAAGAGCTCCTGAGGTACTAACAGGTCGGAGTCATTTCTGAGTTCATTACAGATTAACACTAATTCCTTCCTGCTGAAGTCTTCAAATGATCCGATGATGAAGACCTGAGCAGAAAACTGGCTGACACGACGATCCGAGGGTGATCCGTGGACGTTTTAGAGTCCGGGTCATGTGGAGCTCAGTGAGTCTGAGGTTATCAAAGGTACGATATTTAGGGGACCAAGCACCATACTCAGTTCAGACATAATGTGTTCTACTGGTAGAGAACGTTCGGTTAAGGAAAGCTCTAATCACTGTGGAAGACTGCCGAATTTATTTGACAGTAAAAATAGCTGTGACAGACGTACGTTGTTTTTTTAATCCAATCAGATGCATTTATGCAAATTATCTAGCTCAAGGCAGCTCATTAACTCAGACTAGCTACTGAATATCGATTAACTGACGATGTCACGGAAGCGTTTAAAGACGACTGGACAGAGAAATATGTCTTTATTCTACCTGAGACAAATCTAGAATGAACGTCTTTTCACCTACACACATAATCTGTTCCTAATAATGAAGGAATTTATGCATAATTTTTTAAAGTAAAAAATTAACATTTAAGGAAGGAGACTACATTACGAGTTGCATTTTTATTTTGCTTTAAAAAAAGAAAAAGAGCTTTGTGTGGGAACGATTGTTTACAGCTTCTGTGGTGTGATACACTGGTGTTGTGGACGTCCTGCAACATTAAATGGTTAACTAAAAGGAGATATTTTTATTAGACATTCAATTGTTTAAACTCTGGTTTCATTAGTAAACTGTTGACATGGTTTGTTATTAAAATATAAATAAGAATTTGATGATGAGGACTAATACAAACTGGTGACATGAAGAGACCCAATAAAAAAGAACAGATACAAATTTTTTTTTTTTAGGTTCGATCATGATAGTTGGTTCATAAGCAAGGAACTTAGTTCGTGTAGAATTTTTTTTTTCCTCAGTGAAATGACTTTCACACAATAAAATCAACACATCAAGTCAAATCACATCTTTTCTAACGCTCGTGATAAACAAACTCGTCTGTACAAAGTGAAAACAGAGGCACACATCTGTATCAGAAGAATTCCACAGAGGTTTTTTTGTGATAGTCTAATGGACAATTTCGATTTGTTTATAATAAACATAACCCCTGATCGAGAACGTGGAATTTGCATTAGGAACCTTTCTTAGACAAAATGCGACCGAGCTCCGAGTACCATGGCCAAGAAGTGAATCAGAGCAGGGGAATCCTCCACATATTACACTGTACACGATGGGAGGCGTTTTCAAAAGGTCTCGCACAGAACTGTCTGAAGTCACCTGGAAAATATTAGTTAATTCACTTGTGCAGACTGTAAAACTGCGTTTGGAGCAATTATTCCGAGTGCAGCGGATACAGTGGAGACTTTCTGAAGAAAAAAAGGCTCGGATTTTTACACAGAATCTGGGCATCGTCTCGGAAAGTCTCGGAAAACAAATACGACCTTGATGTCATGATCTTGTCCTCGGGCTCCCATGGCAACAAGTGTTCTGGTTCACTTCCTCTGCTGAACGTCGGCCCTGGTATTATCATCGGGTTAGATTTGTTGATGATGGAAATATACGATTAATTTGTGTAAAAATACACAGCCTTCTCCCTCAGAAACCTTCATCATCATCATCATCATCATCCCTGGCTGGATCTCAAAGGCTATAAAGTTTAATGGATTTTTTTCAGCGTGATGCTTTCAAGGCAAAAATTCCAAGCCCCAAAAAAGGAAGTCCAGTGCTGGAATCAAAGAGAAGAGTAGACCGTAAGTCCGCCGTTAAGGGTTTCTCTCTGCCTATGTCATCGGTGCTCTGTTCCCAGGACGGAAGTGCGTCACAGAAGACAAGGGAAAAAAGTCTAACTGTGTATTTAACTGCTCAACACAGTGGGAAATTGTTATCGCTCACTAAACATGAATTACTCAACGCCTCTATAAGTTTTAACCCTCTGTTTTCATCACGGGGTGTGTACAGTGTCCATCTCCTACCGGAGTAAGGAACGTAAGTAAGACATCTCCATGTCCTCCTTCGAGGGCGTAAGTCGCTCATGTACTGTCAGAATCCTCTGGTCTTCTGAAGACTGAAAACTGTCCATGTTTTTAAGCTAGAAGGGATGGAATTATTCTCTTTCATGTCAATCTCTAGTCATTTGCGGGTGTCCGTCAGGTCACGCTGAAGATTTGGTGTGTTACATTGAGCTGTGACGTAACATGAGCATCAGTTTGTTAGCTCTCACTCACTGTCGTCAAAGCCAGAGAGTTAGCTGGTGTGGACAAACTGGGGAGAAAATAAACCGGTGTAATGTTACCATGACAACCCTAATCTGTCCTTCACTACCAGGTTAGCAGTCAAAATAAAAGGTCTAATGTAAATCGAGCCGAATTTCTACATCACAAACCCAGTTAATCAAAACCCTCCCCCTAAATCCAGTTAATTGTTCTCCAGTTTGTCGAAGCAGAATCTTCATCCAAGACGAGGTAATGATTTAAACATCATGTTTTGAGATGCTTTAAAAAAGGCCTGTATGGTCCTGAAGGTTCCCCTGTGGTGATCTGGCTCGTTCCAACACTTCAGAAGAAGAGGAGGAGGAGGAGGAGGAGGATCTGAACTTCTGCTAACCCTCACACTCTTTCCTTCAACCTTTCCATGGCCCCCAACAACTCCTCTCTTCATTCTTTCATCCACAGAGTTCATCCCCCGTAAATCCTGCTCGGTAAATAACTCAGAATCCGTATGGCTCATCATCATCTTTTACTCTATCACAGCAACCTGGGGCTTGTTTTCATATCAGAGTTGCAGTTCCACCTTCCCAACACATGTTCAGCCAAAACGCACACAAAACACAAACATTTTCTCCCTGAAGCAAATCCGTCCATAACTCACTAAAACCTCTTCATCGCAATACAACACACATGTGGCTCCGTCCATCTGCACAATTTAGGTCGCAGGTTTCGGTTTCACGTTAAACGTTATATCCATTACGCATCGTCGTAACTTATTGTCAAGCCAAAAGGTTTGTCTGGTTTGTTTTGTAAAACTGTTTTGAGGTACAAACAGAAGCAGAAACCGTGACTTTTTTCCAGTGTACAAGACTGGATGAGTCATCTTCCTGATTATGATTCATTTCTCTTTATCCTCGCTGAGTGTTGAGGATTTAGATGTCACACACGTGCAGAATGAAGAAATAGACTGTACTTGTATTAGGTTCGGGGTTGGATTGAGACACTGTTCATCAAACTCAGAGTATTGTAATAGAGATGAGTCATTACTGAACAAAAACCTGAGCAATAATACTTTAATAAAACTTTGTATATAGGACATTTTATGAAGCAGCTTTGTCTCTGGTGGTCCAGCAACAAGAAACCATACTATCACCACAGCAGCATGAGTTTGATTCCCGCTCAGTGCTGGTCCCAAGCTTGGCCCAAATTCCAATAATTGCATAATAAGCGGACGATTTGCTGTGGTGCCACTGATCAGGGAACAGCTGAAGGACAGCGATGATAACTTTTAATCAAGCAGCTTGACAGAAATCCAGATGTGCAAGGCAGAGGTGATGGTAACAAGGAAAAACTTCCCGAGACTACATGACGAAGAAAGCAGAAGGGAACCCATCCTCTTCCGGGTATATTATAGTGTAAATGTTTTCATGGCCAAACTATTTACAAAAGTTCTCAAATGATTTACACTTAACCCTTTAAACTCCTCAACACTTACATGATTAAAGGAAACAGATCTTCTTCACATTAGTGGGTCTCTATAAGTCAATTTATCCACAAATAATTCACGGCGTGAGACATAGCATATAAACCCAAATGTTTTATTCCAGCTAACTGGATTCCATCTGTAAATTTGAAAGAAATTAAATAATTTGTCTGCGTCCATCATGTTGATGCATTCACTATAAATTGCAATGGTGTCAGTTGCTACCCTAAAAAAATCGAAATGCTTATACCTGATCCAGAATAAACAGTTGGACAGGTCAGGGTTTAGTGGCATCCTGCGAACATTTTAAAGCAAAATAACTAACCCACGATGCAAATTCTCACCAACCTGTTCAATATAGACATGTGATTTGATTTGATTTGATTTGATTTGATTTGATTTGATTTGATTTTCCTGAGACAGTCTTGAACTAAATGTTAGCTCCTTGTCATGCTCAGACAGCATTCACACAATAGTTGTTGTTGTTATGGTAATGTTTTCCTTATTGAGACCTACTGAGATCTTCAACAGTTTGCAAAATTTCGGGTTCTTGTAAACATCTCATTCGGAATCTGCTATGGAAATGAATTTATTCCGGCTGATATAAACACAGCTGCATGTTTTCAAGTTTAGGCCAGATAAGTTAGTGACACAGCAGGTTTTCCATTCTGAAGACACACACATGTGAGAATTTGTTTTAGGAAGTGTTCACAACAGTGTTGCCTCATTAACTCCTGGACACAATGCTGTGATGACAGCTAACATGCCCACAGGTGCTTTCCCAACACTGTTCTCTGTAAATTACTTACAGCTTGGATACACATGTTGATTGAGTCATATTCCAGAATGAAGTGCATAATGGTGAGAGAGAGCTGCCTTTCTTCTGATCTTCCTGCCTGACTCCAGTCTTGAAGAACAGATTAACAAGATCTAAACATGTTTTTATCTATAAGAGATTCTGCAGCTTCCTTCATCCAGCAATCTCAACACCCACAACACACCTTGTCCCATAGATCCTTTCCACGCTGCTCTACAGTTATCATGGATGTACTGCTGTCAAGTCAGCAAATGTAAAACTCACTCACTCAGACAGATAGCCACTATTTTCCGTTATTACCTCAGAAACATGCTGGTTAACCGTAAGTTGTCCATCCTACTCACCCAGAATGACATTCAAGATGCTTGCTGGTTTGAAAGGGCAGATCTTTTGGCAGATAATAAGAAAGCTTCATGCTGTGAGATCATCCAAACTATCAGTAGTCAGTAGCCATCAGTCTTGTGCACCATGTCTGCTGCAGCTGATCCAGAATGTAACTTCACCTTATTGCTGTGCTTCCCTAACTGTCTCCCTGTAGCTGCAGATTTTAAACACTGACGCTTGACTATAAACCCAATAAGTTGCCAACTACCAAAAGAAACTCTTTAAACCCTGCAAACCACCAAGTTCCCTTTGTGACATGGTTCACTGACCCTATCATCTGTCAATACACAAAGAAGTTCTGGGTTTGGCCTAATACCTAGGTGATGCAAATAACCACCCCTTGTTCCTGCCAAGGGGTCCAGAGCTGGAGAGTCAGAATTGAGTACAAAGCCCCAAACATTGAACCTGGTAGGACTCTGGACTGAAGTCAGGCTTGTGACCCTGGGGTCCAAAGTCATACAAGTCAATTTGAATACTTGGATCTAGAGCCTGAGTTGAAACCAGATACCAAACTAGACCTTAAAGTTATAGAGCTTGAATACATTTGAAGGTCCCAAGCCATAGACCTTCTTTGAAAGGCCAAAGTTTCAAAGTCTGGATTTTAAATCTGGAATTCTTAAATCTAGAGTTCAAATTTAAGTCTAGTCTAGAGTCACAGACTCTAGTTAAATTCACCTCATTTAACACTCCGGGACACTCTGGGCCCTCAGTGCTCCCCAGATCTAGAAAGGCCATTTGGACCTTCTTGCTTTTTCATTAGAAGTCAGGTTGTGTGGATGGTGACTGCTGCAGAAGCATTGGTTCGATACTTCATTAAAAGATCTTCATTGTATGACATAGTAGCCTAAAAGGCTGGTAATTTGTACAATTGATGATGACCCTCTTGCCCTTTCAGTCAGCACTGTGATACTTGCTTGACTTGGTCACAAGGACTGTCCAGATTTCAGCTGGGATCTCATCCAGGCAAGTCGCTTCACCATTCTTCATCTTTATGATAGCCACTTTGACCTTTTTGATGGTGATTACTGGGGTGGGTCCAAAGACAGGTGGCAAGCTTGCTATTGGTGGCCTTGGAAAACTTTGTTGCACATGCCAAGAAACTACTCGGACCACTCGTTTTGGAGGATGGCTGGCAGGTAACGGAACGCTCTGTCCACTTGTTTTGCATAACAATGTCATTCTATGGAAGGCTTTGTTGAGGCAGTAGCCCTTGTTTGCCCCATTAGGTGTGTTGAGCTAGCTGTATGTTCTGCTAGTGTTAGATTTTGCAGTTGCACCTCTGGCATCTATTGTCATTTTTCAGCCAAGACCATACCATCCTTGCCATGGCACCAAGTATACACTTGCTGTGTCAATCCAAAGTGGCGATTCACGTCATCCCCAATCATTTGATATTTTACTACTGGAATATTATAACACTAGTATTTTATTAAAATCCCTACAAAGTTTAAGACCAGATTATTTTTTCTGGAGAGATCATCAATCTACAATGTCTCGCAAGTGATACTTTTAAACTGACATTCAGTAATTATTCTGTTGAATTCTTATCTACACACATTAATGTCTATGTTTGTTGGAACTTCTGACTCTGTAAAATCTACAGCTGCAGAGCCAAATAAAATATTCATTCAGCCAAGCAAGTATCACTTGGCTCTTAATTACAGCCGTGTGGAAATACAGCACTTTTTCATTAGCAGTAAGGTGCAGTGATAGTTTTCAGCAATAATCTCACTTTAATATTTGTTTGTTCAAAGCCCAGACCTTATTCATATCAAAACCTTTATTGTACTCAAACTGTAGAAATGTCTTTCTGTCCAGGCTGTGGTGTTGAGAGGCCTCAGTTTTATGACCGTGTTGGTCCAGTGAACCCAGGCCAAGGTGAACCATTTGTTTTAATATGCACTGTTCCATACCACACTACGTCCACAGAAAGAAAAAGTGGTGATTGTGGCTTAGGACCAGTTTTCAAGGTTAGCCAGCTTTGCTTGGGTGGTCTTGAATATACAGGAACTGGGTCCATAACATACCCTGATTCTACACTTCACTATACTTCATTAATTTAGCTGCTTTAGTACGCCTCATTTAACTAATCGGCTCGTTAACAGGGCATCCTTCCGTCCACGTGTTAGAGGAGAGAAAAACTCAAAAATGTACAGCTCACGTGACCTCTTCTATAAACCTCAATCTATATTTTAATGAGTTTGAGTTGTTCTTGAATTAGTTTAATCAAAACAAAGTGAGATAAACAATCTAGGCTATCATTCAACTTTATTTTCAGTTTTGTGCAAAAATAGCTTTCACTACCTGCGGTAGATGCCAAGTGGAAAAAAAAAAAAAAAAAAAATCACCAGAGTTCAGCAACCAAATCCAAATCTCAACACAAACCTTGGTGAAGCTTCATGAATAAATCATGTCCAAGGTAGAGTTTCTTTTAAAATAAAGATTATATATGGACAGAAGTATAAATTTGCAACTTTTTGTCATTTTTAAAAATACAAACTAATAATGAAAAGACACAAAAGCATAAAAACATACTTTCATAGAAAACATACCTTCGCATCCATTATTAAAAAAAAAAAAAAAAAAGCTAAAAATCAAAATATTTACACAATTCTAAGAAACTGTACAAATCGTTTTTCCACAAAATAAAACAAAAAGCCAGAAGACACGTAAGCTGTAGCAAAAGACTGAGGTAGCACACGAAGACAGACAGAAACAAAAAGTTAGATGAAGAGGTTCAGTTCAGTTAAGAAATTTGTCAGGGGAGAAATTAATCTGATTTTTTTTTTTCTCATTTTTAGTTTTTTTTTTTTTCCAGAGACCATTACATCCTTGAAGTTTCTATACTACCCTAACATAAAATTTTTCATAATCCAAACATTTCATGAACATGATCTGTTAGTGCTGAGAACCTTAAACATGTTTTTTTTGTTGTTTTTTTATAAACATTCCAACGAATAAAATGCAAAACATTTTTAGCTGTATTAACGTTAACACAATTATTTCTGCTTTGTAACGGTGTGTGTGAGAAAATATTAAAATATTCAAAATGGCTATTTATATATCTTTACCGCTGAATCTTTTCAGGACTTTTTAAGGTTTTTATCATTTTTCTAATGTTGTTTTAAGGAATATAACACTTCGGGGCATGCTGGTAGAGAAAAAATAATCATTCATGGAGGTGTGATGTGGTTTATTATTTTGCGTAGTTAATTATTAGCCTCTGTACGAGTCCCTCTGAATGACCTGTTGCTACGGAAACGCTAAGATATTCGAATATTATAATGAGCGCTTTAATATTTCCTGTGATTTGCAGCTGCTGAAAATTAATCAACACTTTCTGACGAGTCAGAATCGAGGATTCGTTAGCTGGGATGCTACTGAGGCAGAGGGTTTTCTTTTCTCCTCGGACTTCTGGATGGCTGCTCCATTGTTTTTACACCTTGGGTGAAACTTTTACATTATTGATTCTGGAAAGCTTTAACACAAGCCTACAGGAAACGTCTCTTTTATTTGGAGCGCTGCCTTTTCTCCTCCTTCCTTTCCCATTTCTACACAGAGAATCTGTCTGCCCCACAGTTCACCAAGGTTCCTCTGGACAGGAGAACAAAGCTCACGGCGATGTGCTATTCCCCAGATGCTGAGTGCTGCCACCCTGAACTATGTAAACTAAACAGGGTCCAAAAAATAATAAAATAAAAGGATAGAAAACAAGCTCGGAGTAAGAAAATGCAGCAGAAAGGAAAAAAAAAATCACAGAGTAAAGCTGTACAAAACATATCGACGATTAAATACAGTGTGATCAATATATTTATATTCTTTCATAAAAGATCAGAAAATGACTGAATATATATAAAACCAGCACTGCTGGTAAACACTGTCCTTTCAGCCACCACGTACGTGTAAATAGTAACGAGTAAGAAGATATCGGGAACGATCCGGGCAGAAGATGATGAGGGAGGAAGATGATGGTGGTCCGATGGCGGTGTTGGTCTCCTCGATGCCACACCGAAAGAGAATTCATCATGAAGTCGGTAGAAAAATGTCCTGATGAGAAGACTGCATGTCCCTGGAGAAGTGAACGGGAGACCCTGTGTGATCAGACACATCACTCTCGCACGGTGAAGACGCGGAAGGAGCCGCCACGTGACTGGGAATTACTGGAAAAGAGACAGTTAACACTTAGCGTAATAATGACAACACACTAACCAGGCTAGCTAGTATCAGCTAACTAGCATAGCTTGTTAGTTAAGTCAGGGATCGTATAATAGAGATGGAATAGAAATTGTGGCTGATCTCGCAACATACGAGCGTCTTTTTCAGCGTCTGGGTTCAAATCTTTACTTTTATGTGCGAGAATAAATATTTTTTAGAATATGAAATTCTTTATGATTTTAATGCATATTAATAATTAAAACGCTTTTATAGCGCAGTTAATAAATGAATAAAAATAGGAGGAAAGTTGAATTATCTTATTAATAATAATAATAATAATAATAATAATAATAATAATAATAATAATAAGAGATAAATAATGTTGTGTATTATATGATTAAATAATGTGACATTTTTGTAAATAGTTTTAGAGAGTCTGGAATTTTTTATTTTTTAATTATTATTTAATATATTTATATATTGATATGATATATATGTGATATATATAATGATATATATTTATATATCATTGCTTTCAAACAGATGCATTTGGTAATTCATGCTAAGTGGACAAGTTATAGATTACGTATAGATTATTTACATTTAGTAAGATTCTAAAAAAAAAAAAAAAATACCAAATATTTGTTTAAATGTTTAATTATTTAAGTTTCATCTCTTTTTATTTTGGGAAATCAGTTAAAAAATGTTTTTAAAAATTGAAAAAAATAAAAATGCAGCTTTATATACCTAACTTTTTCTACATTTATTTTAGATTTTAAAATAAAGCAGTGTCAGTGCTGTTGTAGGTTATAAAGTTATGCATTTCTCTAAAAAATAAAAGCAGTGAGTCCAGTGTGGGCGTGTCAACAGTACAGTATCACTTCCTGTGTGTTATTAAGGTGTGTTATTGCGTAGAAACCCGAACACTAGCTCGTTGTTACGATCTTATTCGAACCATATAGATTTTTTTTTAACTATTGTACTTGGCCTGATTGCTTTGTTATGAATTCATTAGCGTAGCGGCCTTCAGGCTGCACCGCACTGAAGAAAACGGGGATAAAAACAAAGCGTTTGGTTTCAGATAATTATGTAATTATCTGGTGAGTCACAGCAGATGGAGCAGGTAACTGGAGAGCATGTGATTAAGTTGTAGTTAATGACGCAGAGTTCACGCGAGCGGTGAGGAGCATCATGTGAGGAAAAAGTTCCTCAGTTCCACGAGGTTGGAGTCGATTCTGTCAACACAGCATTAGTGAATACTTCTGCTGGTGGAAGTAAGTGTGTGTGTGTGTGTGTGTGTGTGTGTGGTCCTTCCACATGTTATTACTTTAAACCTGATAGTGTGCCATGGACAAACATGTGGAGAAATCTGAGCTGGTACCTTTCAGACTGGACGCCGTTCTTCAGGCTGCCCGTGTAGCTGTTCTTCTTATCCATAGCCAAGATGTCCACATATCCTCCTGAAGCTTTGAGAACACCGGCATGGAGAGCAGCCCGGCAGATACTAGAGCTCTGGAAAGAAGATGAACAGCAGATTATAAAGATGCAGCATTTATTCAAACGAATAGATTCAGGAAAACCTTCGTATCTTCAGCGTGCTTCTGATTCTTCACATTTTTCTGCTTTCGTTCAAATTAATGCAGATCTAATTCACCTTTTCTGTAATTTGGCTCCAGGTTTGATCCGTTCAGGAGATGTTACACTGGTAAAGAACACTGGTTTTTTTTTTCATACATAGGCACAAGTCATAATAACTGTCACTTCAACCTCTGAGAAAGGTCACGTCTCAATCCAACATGATCCCTGCTCACTCCTTACTGGACGTCTGAACATTATATTTTCTAACTCTCGGCCGTCTTCGTCTACAAACGTAAGTAGCTTGTTATCGTCGTTGTAGTTCTTAAATCCATATTTCATTTCATTTCATTTCATTCAGCGTCCTCTATACGTAGTCTAAATAATATGATATGTTTGGGGGTTTTATAGTGAGTGATGTCATCAGTGTCCCAGTGTGTAGTGTTAGGGTGCATAGCAGTGCCCTATATAGTGATTCACTTCCTAGGGAGCTAGTGAGCTGATCGACACACCCCCGAAGTCTTTATAGCTGTTTAATCTTCATTTCATTTCAGGTGTGTGAGCTTTTAATGGAGTTTTGTTCAAGTCACCAAATGCAAATCGACTGGTGTTTAAAATTTACAGGTGATTGGCACCAACATACAAGAAAATCAGATTTTCTGAAACTTTTTAAGAAATATTTTACCCTGCGCTGTTTTTTTTTATGTACTTTTTGTTACAGACACATAATCGGTTGTTTTGTTTGAATGAAAGAGCTCATAGGATATTTTTTTTCCTATGTTTTCTTCAGCCATCATTTTGTTATTCAATCAAATCAAATCAAATTATTTATTGTATGAAACCAAACCAACGGTATATAAAATATATCCTCGGTGTTTGTGCAACGGACACAAAAGACCATATCCATAGACGCCGGATGGCATTCCTGTGGCTCGGCCCGGCTCAACTTGACCTTCTGAAGGCAAACAGATGAGCTCAGAGTGTGAGAACGCAGAGAGATGACATCACATGACCCGCTGAGCTGGGTCGAGGGTAACACCGGACCAGTCCAGCACATACGCTCCTTATCTGGAGACTAAAGGAACGCACATTCATCTGAACTCCAGCCTGGCCGAGGTGGTGAAAGCTGCTGGGTCCCAAAGCCGCCTCTTTTCTAACTGTAAAGCTGTCGTTAAGATCTCCGAGTCATCAGGGGGCCTCATAAAAATGGTATTTTTTTAAATTGAGGATGTAGAATATGTGATTTAAGAATCAGAACCGGTTCATTTATAGATTCATCGATGGAACAGAACTATAGGATAAACTTCAGAGCGTTGAAACTTCTCAAATCTTTGGAAAACTGAATGAATTTAGGATCAGATGCTTTGTCTGAGGTGGAAATGTTTAATTGTTTATAAATACAGTGACGTGAGTGTTGAATATACAGTATGATGATGTAAGGAAAAGTCTAGATCATAGTCATGAGCACAATCAATCTAGGTTTAAGGCAGATAAAAAAAAGGTTCATCTTGATTTGCTGATTCAGTGCTTATGAACAAATGAACGTAACACCTCTAATTTTTTTCTCTCATGTTCAGGTTGACTTCAGCTGTTTTTCAATGGAAATGTTTTCATTTTTTTCCCCATCCGACTAAAACAAGCACTGTGGGACATTTAAACGAATAAAATGCCAGAGTGTCCGAAGAGATTCGTGCTGAACCTGCGTCCAAGACATATATATCATTTAAACATCACCTTCATGTTAAAGGACACTGTAAAGTAGCTTCAGGCCACTGAGGAGTGAGTTTTGTTTGAGTCCGAGTCTCAGGGGAGAGCTCTGATCCACGTCCAGCTGGACGGACCCGAGGCTTTGACAGAGGAATGCGATAAACACGCCAAAACACAGCAGTGAGTGTGTCCAAGTTCACTTCCAGTCAATGTGAGTGGCTCAGACAAACAAAAGTCTATTAGAGGTTTATCCCTGTCAGACAGAGGGACAGACGAAGGGCAGACGAGGGGCAGACCAGCGAGAGAAGAGGGACAAACCAAGGTCAGATGAGGGGCAGATGAGGGACAGACGAGGGACAGACCAGGGTGAGTCGAGGGACAGACGATGGACAGATGAGGGACAGACCAGGGTAAGTCAAGGGGCAGATGAGGGACAGACCAGGGACAGACCAGGGACAGACCAGGGTGAGTTGAGGGACAGATGATGGACAGATGAGGGACAGACCAGGGTAAGTCAAGGGGCAGATGAGGGACAGATGAGGGACAGACCATGGACAGACCAGGGTGAGTCGAGGGACAGACGATGGACAGATGAGGGACAAACCAGGGTAAGTCGAGGGACAGACGATGGACAGATGAGGGACAGACCAGGGACAGACCAGGGTGAGTCGAGGGACAGACGATGGACAGATGAGGGACAGACCAGGGTAAGTCAAGGGGCAGATG